>CM077567.1:9906510-10506510 GCA_039657325.1 Stephania cephalantha
ATTGCTTTGGTGTCGTCGCTGGCATCTACGTCTCTGCCAGTTGACGAAATTCTCTCTGGCGTACTTGGCGTAGTAAGGTCTAGCGTCTTTGGGCAAACTTCTCACTAGTCTCAGCACTGCCCCGTACACGCTCAGCGCTCTTTTCATCTCTCTCTCTCTCTCGTGCAAGTTTTGGTGTGCCTAACTTAGGTCGTTGGACATTGCCAATATAGGGGCTTTTATGTCCACGCATGTTACTTGGGCTTTTCGACGCAGCGTGTTATATACGGAGAATTTGTGTGTGTCTGCGTCTCGAGGTGTGCATGGAGCGGTTCTTAACAGCTAATTGTGTGCTGCAGCGTGGCATACCATTGTTATTCTAGCGCTTCTCATACTAGAATGACAACAACAATGTCTCGCCTTGCAAAACATATTAGCTTACAAAAGCAAGTAACGTGATGCTCTACTTGTGTGTTATGCATTAGGATCTATGTATGTCAGCGTCTGAAAACGTGCGTGGGCCCCGGCTCTTGTGAGCCAATGTGTCTTGCGGTGTGACATGTAGATTTGTTATTACGACACTTCTCTTTATTTGAAGACCCACACGAGAAAAAATCATATGTACTCCCTACATTAAAAAATATAAGTCTTTCTAATAAAAAATTAACTTAGTCAAAGTTATAAGTCGTTTTTGGAATTCAAAAGTATATTTATTATTATTTTTTACTTATATAATTATGCTCGTATACAATTCTAATATTTATAATTATTTAATTCTTCAATTCATTTAATGTCAAATAACTTATATGTAAATTACAATTGTAATTAAAATCATCTTAATTCTTAAGCCCTTACCTTAAACAACTTATATTTGCTTAACGGAATTAAGGGAGTATATTTTTTAAAATTATATATACGTTCCCTTTGGGAGCACGATTAAGCCCCTTATAAGAGACATTTTTGTTCCAATCTTAATCTCGTGAGGAATAATTAAAGTAGAACTAGTACGAAGTTAATGGCAAACCTAACTAGTCACAGAGTAAACCCATACAACCTATTTACCTATTTAGGTGGGTCACAAAGAACTTCTAGAGCCTAAGTGTGCCATATGCACCTATGCATATGATAGGATGTTTTTTTTCAATTTCAAGTAGAATAACTGGCAATTTCTTTATGTTTTCCATTTCAAGTAGAATACATAACTGGCAATTTCTTTATCCTTTTTTCTTTATGTCCACAATGTTGTACATTCGAATTGAAGATTTGCAGGCACATATGGTAATGCTCACATCTAATTAAAGGAGCTTCTCCTAACTAAAAATCTCATTAGTTATGCAATATTAATTACTAGTTTATTAATTGCACTAAATGAAGCACAATTAAAGAAATTGATCCATACTAGTCACTAGCCAACCCAAACTAATTAATTTGGGATTTGAGGCATTGTTGTTATCGATGATATATTGTTAACTAATGGTAGTTACAGTGTCATTTTAGTATTCAACAAACCACCATACACGTTATTCCTGTCTAGTCAAAATCGAATATGAGGAATTAACAACAGACAAGATGGATTATTAAGGAGACTCCAAGGAGAGAAGAAAAAACTCACAAAGAGACAAACACGTCAAGAAAAGAAGAAACATCTCCTAATTTGAGGACGTTATATATATGCTTATCATCAAAAGAATTAATTAACAATTAATACTCAAATTTACATACTTTTTCAAGCTTGTATTATAGTACTTAAATTTCAAAACCGCTAACACTACAAAACATGGATGCAATTCACGAGGACAAAAGCACCCACCATCATCATCAACATCACTAACAAAATACATGCATAATGGTACCCAGCAAAAGTAGCAGTAGTAGTTTCAGTAGTACTCACTCTTAATTTCTCACTGCAGGCATGCATCTGCTTTTTATGTATCAAGTATGATGACCTCAAAATTAAATCTCCCTTAATTTTTTCATCACACCCTCTCAAATTAAACAAAAGAAGTAGCCCAGTGCAAGATTGATCATGAGAGACCCTCTAAAGAACAAAAAATTGCATGCATGTATATATGCATATATGGTGAAGCCATCATGTATGTGAATTTACATGTCATGACCATCATCAGCGATTGTGAAGAGGATCAGAGGTGTTGGGGACTCTTCTTTTGCTTGAGAGGAACACATCCAATGAGTGTCCATGACCAACTTCTTCTTGCTTTTGTTCTTGTGGTTGTTGTTGCTGATGTAGAGATTGTTGTTTCTCTGCTCCAACACTAACAGTACTACTACTGATCATAGTCTGGTTGTGCTCTGCAGAGACTAGGAGAGACAGGAGGAGCAAAATCACCAACTTGTTGTGTAACCAGAAACCCACCTGACCAGTGATCACTGTTTGAAATTGCATAGTATATAACACTAGTACCGAAACGAAGGTATATACAGCTGCTAAGCTCAAACACAAAACACATTCATTCAATAGTTTGAAAGGCAGAGGTTATAAAAGAAGGTAGAGAGGTGCATGATGAGAAGGTATTAATTAAGGTAAAGGGAAGGTTGAGCCCTGCAGGAGCTAGCTTGTGTTATTGATTGCACGTCCTGCAAACAAGGGACACAGCTCACGAGAGAAAATTTTCTCTTTTCTCATTATTTATATATTTTTCTCCTCTGTGCGTGGTCACTAGAGAGAGAGAGAGTATGTATATAAATGTAGTTTTCTCTTGATTTCTTTGTATGTTTTTTTTTTTTTTTCCCCCGTCACACTATAGGTTTTTTTTTTCAACTTTACTTAGAGAAATACATTGTTTTTTGGCTGCCTTATTTGTATTTTTTTTGGCTATTAATAAATAGGGCAAAGTTAATTATTAGATTTTTAAAATTTATCTTAACATTTCAATTTTTATAAATACATCCGAACGTGTTATATTTTTTACAAATTTATCCTAACATTTCGCTTTTACAAATGCATTCTAACGTTTTTAATTTTTTATATATAAATTTATCCTAAAATCTTGATTATAAATAAACTCATTAGCAACAATATAGTTAAAAGTAATCTCAATTAAATCACTTCAAACTTATTCATGATAGGATAAGTTACACAATTTCAAAAGGTTAGGATGTATTTGTATAAGAACTGAAACTTTTGATAAATTAGTAAAAACTTTAAATGTTAGGATACATTATGCTATTTACCCGAGAAATAAAGTCTTGTTCCTATAAAAGAAAAGCAATCACTCGCTTCTAAAAAGGTCTCGATTTTAAGTCTAATATATAAATAGAGCAAACGGGGTTGGGAGGGCCATGTTTTAGAAAGGGGTCGACATATGTATGAAGACTCTAAACGTGGGATTAGTCGATATAGTTGATATTTATATAGAATATTGAAATCCCAAAAATAAAAATAAAATTTAAGGCCAAAGGGTCGTACATATATATGGTTGATTAGGGATGCAATGAGTAGGAGAATACCTCACTGGTGATGGGGATTTACCTAATCCGATACGATTATGAGGATTTTAAATGGGGACGGGGTGGGGGCGGAGTACAAAATCTCATACCCACACGAGTATGGGTAATAAAATATACCTCCACGGGAATATCCATCTACCCATTGGGGATCTCCATATATCAATTTATGCAACATATGATATTTATTATATATATATACTATATGATATTTATATATAAATATTACATAATATTACATAGTTTCCACTCCAAAACACTCATACATATAACAAAAAAACCTCTCGAATGAGATTTATAATTTTAATTTATTTGGTTTATTAATAACTATATGTATGTTTTGAATTGTTCACAACTATATGTATATTTTAGAATTTTAGGATCAAAAGTACTAAAAAAGTTGATGACTTGGTGGTTTAAAGAGATAGTGACTTTAAGGAGTATTTTGAATTTGAACTTTTCGCTTTGCACATGCCAATGATTTTGTAGAAACTTAATTATAATTGTTAGCACTTAGTAGTTAGAATTTTATTGCATGATATGTTGATTTATTATTATTATTTTTGTTGGAATTTAGACAATTGTGTTGTTATGTATGTATATTTGACACCTTATTTGTTACAATTCTTCTTTTAAAAATCTATGCACGTGGAATCCTAGAACGGGGAATGAAATAAGAAAAAAAATCCCTTCGAGAATTCTCCATCCCCAAGCAAAAAATCCTTATGAAAATCCCCACAAAAATCTTCAATGGTAAATCTAAATGGGTAAAATATTTTACCCATAGTAGATTCCCTATACCCACGGGATTTGATGGACAGTATTGGGATAAGTATGAAAATTCATCCCCAAATAAATATGAGTGATAAATTTTTTAGTGGGTATGGATATGGATATGGGAATGAGGTCTCATCCCCAACCTACCCTACCCATTTGCATCACTATGGTTGATGGAGATAGCATGGAAAATAAGGAAGCTTTTTCTTCTTCACCTCATCTGTGGTTCCTTGACTTCTTGTGTTTGCTTTAGGCGTTTGTCGTAGCGCGTGTTGTTGGCTTTCCAATTCAAAGGGGAGCAGTAGTAGTAGTAGTAGGTATTATGTGAATGCCTGTTGTGGTCGTCGAGAGCTCCGCAATCATCACCCCTCTTTTCCCAAACAAATCACATTCAATTGGTCCCTACCTCCTTTCCTTCAATTAATTCATTCATTTCATGCCCCCTGCATTTTTATATATGTACATGTGTATGTGTTTTTGTATGGTCAGCCTACCCGTGAACATTGTCCTCCATGGAACTATACTAAGTCTAATTAGTGTATGGTAATTGGCCTAATTATTAAGGAAAAATGTTACAATATAACTCCTTGTTAAAAATCGTGGCCCTTCTCAACTTATTAGACGTGATTATTCTCACGAGAGTCAATTGAACGCTTCAAACTCTATGACTCAAGAGAAATCATATTAGGGTTTAGATAGTAGATTTGGTCTCATGACCTCTTAGTCATCATTTTTTTTTTGGATAAAGGAAGTTATTTATTGATCTCAAAGCAACAGTGATTAACCGCTTCAACTTTATTGGGGGTAATATATAAGTTTTTCTCATTACTGTAAAAGTCATTCATATGACTTAATGTGGATGCACTTTCTTGGAATCTATGTGATACACATTTTAATGCCTATATGCTTAATTGCTTATTGTGCAAACAAGGCGAATAATACATTGCAAGAAGTCAATGTAAGATTTGCATCAAGAAGATGCAAATATATGCTCCACAAATCGACAGCCAAATAAAGGAACTTTTTATGCATGAACAGCTTTAGCCTTCTTAATTATGCATCTTACAGTAAACTAATAATTAATAGCAACGAAGCTACTTAATTAAAGTCTAGTTCTAAACCGTCATTCGACATACACTGATCAACACTCTGTACAGTGTGCACTGACTGTGTGTTATCTAGTATCACGTGTTTTCCGCGTGATGTAAGATAATTTAATTAATACGTATTTTTGCAAACATATGTATATATGCCTATAGAGATTGGTTAATTAATTAGTTGGTATTCGATTAATGTCTGGTCAAATGGACTCATGGGCAGATGAGTGCTTAATTAAGGAGTAATTTAGGCGTGCCTAATTTAAGGATTAGTGGAGTTTGGTCATTAATTATACATTGCAACTTTGAAGAGCAGAGACACTGTAAGCATGGCGTTGATAGTTGCCTTTACCCAACAGAAAGTCCTCCTTTACATGTATATAGCTTTAGAAGATTGTTTCAGTCCCACTACTACTGACTCTTTGAATGTTTAATTTATGGCATGTTTGGTGGACTTCAGAACCAAAACACCAGCGTGATTTGGAGAAGTACTTTTCATAGCTTTAAATATTTTGCTCCGGACCCTTAATGTAAAGCTTATTGGGACACTCTATTATATATCGGGTTGGTAAAGTTCAAGACTCGTGATAACTCCTTCACATTAATTAATTATATGGCTGCATATGATATGATCTCTTCATTTATTAACTTTTCTTAGTTTCCTAACTAGCCATCAAATCCGTTTGGTTAATATTTAACAACATCATACTATAAGGTAACCTATGGACTCAATGGTTTGGAGATAAAGATTTTGAAAGTTAGAATTCGTAGTTCAACTCAGTGGGGACAAACCTTGTTTTTTCTTATAAAAAAATAATAATACAAAGTACTCTTTTTTGACTCCAATGGGATCGAGTGGAACCCACGACATTTTCGACCTTCGCTTTTGGTGGATGATGGATGCTGCTCATCTCACCAAAATGCTTTAACAACGTCGTATAAGGTATTTAAATTTTCTACCAAAACACATAATTCTATATCATTCTTTTTTTTTTTTGAGGCAATTCTCTCTCATATTCTAATTCGGGGTTTATTCAAATTTGAAAAGCCTATGCAATAATTTGACAAAAAGAAAAGCCTAAGCAATCAACTCAGATCGAGCAGATGGACCCATAAGAATACACTGGTGACATATATCCACTAGTCAAAAACAAAAAAATGTTAATTGGAGATATGTAGCTAAGATTACTTTATATATATATAGTACTAGAGAGGTACATCTGATAGCTGGTTCTGTTTCTTTCTTTATATGGACCTCTACATATGAATTTGATGGCTTTTGTATTTTCTTAATGTTCTCGAACATTTGCAGTCACTAAACCATGTGGCCTTCACTTCGTTCATCTCACCATTTTGGCCCGTTTGCCCCCTTGGATGAGTTGACGACCGTTCTGAATATTAATATGTATGCATTATTGTACAAGCATGGAACAAGAAATTCCATTGTGCCACATACATATATACATGCATGTACATATTGTTGAAATATTTCCAAAGTACCAAAGTTGATCAAGTAGTTCATACTCGAGTCCCCGTGAATTGTTGCGATCTGCCTTAAAAAAAAATTTTAAGCCATGGAGTTATTTTCGCTGAGAGAGCATTACCCCCTTCATAGGACAACTATTCTAGACTAATCTTGAGTCTAAATAATAAACCAACTCGAAGTGGGTGGCCCACATAGTTTGGTACGTGGTGTTATTCCAAGAGGGTGGAGGTTCAAGTCCTATAGAGAACAAGAAAAGTCGATTTCTTTCTTATTAAAAAAATTTGATTCTAATAAGCTTCTACATACCTGGTAATGACAACAATTCAAAATTTTATTTACTTCTATTTTTTGCTCTAGAAGATGTTTTATTTTTATTTATTTTTTTTGGTCAAAAAAGATGAATCGCATCGATTATAGACGCTCGTATAAAGCACCGTAGGAGTCTGACCAGAAAACAGTACGAATCCTATCCGGTGGAACAGTAAAAACATACAAAAAATGCATTACTAGTGATTGCTAGATTAGAAAGAAGATTTGCAACTTAGTTGGCCTCTATAGGTGTGTTGGAGGCGAGCCGATATGTAGCATCCCTAACTCGATTAGGACGATACCGGCCGAAACCCTAATTAAGCCCAAACATTACCTAACCCGAAGTTAACTAGAGCCAACAACCTTTCCTCCTATAAACACCACCGTATATCAAATATCGATATAAAACAAATAATAAATGCAACGGAAATTTAAAACTTTTTCCATAATTAAAATATGATATACAAGCATCAAATCAAACCGTAAATAAACCTCTGTTATATAAAACCTCCCATCCCTTGTGATATTACAAAATCTCCAGTAATTCAATACAAGTATATAAGACAAGTGGAAAACTCATTACATTAAAGAGAAGATCAAGACTCATATATCTTCTCTATCCCTAGTAGTCGTAGCGCTCGTCGACATTCCTTAAAAATTATTCGAGGTGAGCGCTCCAACTTTGCTCGGGCATAGGGATTCACATAACCATCAACATTTCATATAATAATCAAGAACATTATGCAATAACAATATACACCAATGTTAACTAACAAGAATATGGAAAACATGTAATTCAATATGTAACAAATGCAAAGCAAATTAATTATCATGGACTATTACACCGTGATCCTCATTTATCTATAAAACTATGGTCGATTACCCACCGACGTCATTAACGTGTGAATGCTAGACCAACATATTTGTCGATATGATGTCTAGTCAATCCATTAATGTCCAATGGTTCTATCCGAAACCCTCTAGTGAATATGTAACTCACGCAACCTATAAACCGTAGGAAGTTACATATAGACTGGGAAGACAACCCATCTCTTATATAACTCGCCTAAGAACTTACTCGTGAATCACGGTAAACACCATTTTCCATTTATTGAAAACCATAACAAATGTACATAGTCCCCCCATTCCAGCTTCATAACTTCATGAACTACATATACTAAAGATAGTCAACGAATTCGCACTTACATCGTGTTAAGTCTTTGTTTCCAAACTTTCTAACTTTCCGGGCCACTCATGCTTTCCTCGTGTTCCACAACCTATCACAATTCATTTCGTGATCAATATAAATCTATTACCTTATGTTTAAACCCTTAAGTCATCCCTAATACCTCATGAATTTTTCATAAATACAACACAATTGTTGTTTTCAGTGGGTGGGAGCCAAGCACTTCCTGGTGGAGTGGGGTGCAAGTCCGCCAACTCAAGGTTCGTCCCCACGTTGATGAAGCGGGAGTGCGTTCTCTCCATAGGTGGAGTGCGCTCCACCCTCGTGCGTCGTTCTCAAGAACACAAGTAGTGTTCGAACACTCGTTCTATAACCAAATCCACCAAATCATAGTAAAAACTCCCAAAATTCATCAAGGAGGACCTCTAACAGGTAACAAACCATTTCCAACCATCCAATAGCATAATTCACGAAGATTCTATCATTACCATCAACTTAAACTTCAACTAACGCTTAAACTAATCTTACCAAAGTTGATGATTCTCCAGCTTTTGATCCGTTTAAGCTCCTCAATTCATGTTAATTTAGCTATCTCAATCATCCATCTCGAATCCAGAAATCAAACTCAAACCCCTTCTCACTGCTTCTGCTTGTTCGAAAGAGATAAATCGATGAATTTTGATTTATATATAGATTTTTCTCGAGATAATGTATCACGCTATCTCAAGCACCGATCAAGAGGTTGATGTGTTAAAATGACACTCCTTAAAATAACATGCACGAATTTTAACACCATCAAACACTTATTCTCATCTCGAGGTTGATCAAACAATCCATATTATTTAAACCAAACTTTTTAGTTTATATATATATATATATATATATATATATATATATATATATATATATATATATATATATATATTGTGTATTTTCTACTAATAAATTCACCTTTGACATGCCTACGAGGTGTACATTATTAATTTCACAACCCCATCGTCGCACTTGGTGTCATAGTAAACTTATTGTTTATTTGACTTATTTTCTAATTATAGGTTTGTATTAATCTCCTACTAATCCCACAACCAACAAAGTTCATTTAGCATTCCAAACAAACACAAATCATCATGCAATCACAAGCACACGCTAATCGAGGTACGCCGAACTTAATCACGAGCCTAACACTAATTACCAATTTAAGGTAACAGGTTAGTGAACAAGGTTTTTACTGTCTTATCTTTCCCATATAGCCCAACTCCCAAGCACCTCGGTGGTTCCTAAATATTCCTCTAATGAAGCTAGCCCAGGTTCTCTTTGGCCGCGCCATCTGTGTTCAGTTTAGTCCAATCTTGAGGAGGTGGTTCCCGTCCACCCATTTCGATTGGCGCAGTGTTTCTTGTGAGTTGCACTTCAAAGCTTCCATAAGATCAGCTTGGCTTTGCTCTGCCGCCATTTCTATGCACCTCTTCGCATCGAAAGTTAGGGTTTGTGGTGGTCTTGCGAAATTTCTTAGGTTTTATGAGCTGGATTTCTTACCATTCATACGAAAATTAGGGTTTTGGGCGCGGTCGAATGGCATTGGGAGATATGTGGTGTTGGTGGAGCACAGGAGGGACTCCGAGCGCGGTTGAATGACAATCTGGTTTTTTCTTCCGCCATGGGCGTCGCCGTTGGGATATGCGGTCTCCAGCTCATTCGCAACATCACCACCAACCCAGAAGTCAAGTTCGATCTTGATCTACCAATCTCTTGATTAGGGTTAGGGTTTTGATTTGTATGAATTTGATTGATTGGTAGGGAGGAGGGATCACTCGTTGAAGAGTGTTTACAGCGATTTGAAGTTTTCTTGCACAGATTCAATCTCTCGTTAGTCGATTTGAAGTTCAGTTCGCCAGTCGATCTCTAGCTCGTGCAACTCGATCGCCAATCGATCCATTCTGATGTGTTCTGTTTGATTGGCGAGTCTGCATCATCCAAGTAAGAGTTTTTGAAGAAAGTTAGGGTTTTTATAGGCTCGAATCTTTTTGGATTGTGTCTGATGAGGAGGAGGTGGTGGAGCCAGAGAGGAGAGATTGCAGAGCTTCCTTGAAGTGGAGAGGGACCTCAATCCGTGAATGTGACCTCCGAAGAAAGGTAGTGCTTTTTTGGGTTTAGTGAGATAATAAGATAGTTTCATTTCATCAGCTTTGCATCTTTATACTTCTTAATTTGATCTGTAGATGGGAAGTAAGTTCTTGTTCTATGGCCTCTTTGTATGATTTGGAACTCATATCCAAAACGGTTCTGATAATTCTTGAAAACTCAAAAATGGGAGCTAGGGGGTTGCTCATGTAGAAGGGATTGATCAGGTCGATCTCAAGGAGGATGCTCGCTACTCAAACCTTTTGATGATAAATCACACTGCTAGCCCTCTTTCATGGTAAATTTGCCTTTTGTTATCTATATTTGATGGTTTGTCTGAAAATATTTGGCCATCACTGTTATCGATTTAGTGTTGTCGACTATTGTGAGCATGATATACTCAAGTTGACTAGTAGGGAGAAAGCACGGCATGGCAGTTGAGTGATTAGCCAGTCAAACTTAATTAAAAGTAGTGAATTATACATTTTTAATTTTATTGTGTGCAATGTTACTCGTAAATCTTGCTAGTTCTTTCCTAATCTGCCTCACTCGCAAGTTTATGGAGT
The DNA here is from genome assembly GCA_039657325.1 of Stephania cephalantha. Lineage (NCBI taxonomy): Eukaryota > Viridiplantae > Streptophyta > Magnoliopsida > Ranunculales > Menispermaceae > Stephania > Stephania cephalantha. The sequence goes on from CM077567.1 coordinate 9,917,497, forward strand.
GCAAAGATCGGAAGAACCACAGTGCTTAGCTTTACCGTATTCATTTCTTCCTGCCATGACAGCTAAGAAATTGAGAGATGTAGCAGAGCTGGTGTGTTATATGTAAGTTAACTTTTTAATATCTCCTTTAATTGTTGTTGTTGTAGCTAACAAATCTAGGCAAATGATTGTTTTCTTTCTATCTTCGGGAACCTCTTAAATAATCTCGATGATTAGGATGCTCATTTGGGAGAAATGGATTTTAATGAAATAAACTGTTTCAAGAGCTAAAATTAGAGTACTTCACTAGCATTCTCCTTCATTTGCATCTTTACCTATTATATAGTCTACATTTATGTTTTAAAGCACAACTATAATTACTATTGTGGCTGAACAATCCCATAGTAGGAGTTTTGAATTGCATTTGTATGTACTTACCATTTTAATTAGAGAGCCTAGGCAAGACCAGTTCCTACTTCCAATGATTTTCTTACAAGAAAGTTTTATCATTTCGAAATTTTGCTCTGTTATTCCTTGTGATTTATTTGAGATTCTGTTTTGTCTTTTTAATTTTGATATTTCTTTTTCTTATATTTGGTTCTCTTATATATTCTTTGTCTTATGTTATGTTTCTTATTCGGGCTTTTGCTTTTGCTTTTTTAATTTTAATATTTCATTTTTCTTGTATTTAGGTCTTTTATTCTATATGACTATGATATAAGATTCTTATTCTTTATGCTTCTTATTGGGTTTTTTTTTTTTGTTTTCTAATTTTGATGTTTCTTTTTCATTATATATTTGGTTCTTTTATTCTCTATGATATATGATTGTTTATTTTTTTAATTTTGATGTTTCCTTTTCATTATATATATTTGGTTCTTTTATTCTTTATGATATATGATTGTTATTTTTTTTTTAATTTTGATGTTTCCTTTTCATTATATGTATTTGGTTCTTTTAGTCACTATGACATATGATTGTTATTTGTTTGTTTTTTTTTTAAATTTCGATGTTTCTTTTTTATTATATATTTGATTCTTATATTTCTATATGATTCTTATTTAGGATACTTTTTTGCTTTCTAATTATGATGTTTCTTTTTCTTATATTTGGTTCTTTTTATCCTTTATTATGATTCTTATTATTTATTGTACTTATTTGGGCTTTCTTTGCTTTCTAATTTTCATATTTCTTTTTTCTTATTTTTGGCTCTCTGATTCTATATCAATGGTGCTACCTATATAATTGAATAAATGAATTTCTATTGGAATTTGGTGATAATTATTAATTAAATATGCACAACCCAATTATAGCGGGTAAGTTTCCTAGTTGAAGAATTAATTTTGCAGCTGTGATTTTATTGCATCACATGTGAGTCTTATGGGTTTCTTAATAAACTATGTTCCGTTTCATGTTTTGCCATCTCTTATTATTTTCTACCACCTAGAGTGCTACCACCAAGAGTGAACTTGATTAAAGTTGATTTTGTAAGCTGTGATTTTGATACGACCCTAGAAGTGAATGATGGGCAGAGTGAAAGTTAACAACAATTACGTAAAATGAACGTAGCAAGGTAAATGAGAATGCTTAGGTGGATGCGTGGTAAAACTCGTAAAGATAGAATAAGAAATATAGAAATTTAAAGACAAGTAGAGTATCACCAATTGATACAAAGATTAGGGAAGGGCTGCTGCGGTGGTTTGGTCACCTCGCAAAGACGTCCTACAAATGCCCCAACTAGAAAACTTGACTCAATAGAAACCGTAGAAATTTGACGAGGTAAAAGGTGCATCAAAGTTAACATGGGATGCATTAATTAGGAGGGATTTGAATGGTTTGGAAAGCTCACCATTAATTGCACTTAATCGAGCACAATGGAAAAGTTTGATCCATGCCGACCCTGGCTTAATTTGGGATCGAGGCTATGTTGTTGTTGTTGTATATTATTATTTGCTTGGCTTGCATTTGTGTGCCTAAGGTGCCCAACTAGCTTCCATTAGTTTTTGAGTGTATCCGTAACTTATTTCAATGTATGATTGATATGATGTAGTCCGAGGAGTGTTATTGATCCTAATAGGCACTATAAAAAGGTGATCTTAAGTCGAAGACACTTCCCAAATATTTCCGTGCAAGCATGATTCCCTTGAGATGAGATGTATTTGTTTATTAATTTTACCTTGTTTAATTTCAGTTCCATCCGTGCTAATCTTTGCTCTCTCGCTTGTGGTTTGTTTGTTACATTTAGGTGGGAACCGTTATTGAATCTCGCATCGAGTTCTTCTCAGAAGGCTTACTAAGAAGGAGAGGGAAGGCAACCCTCGCAGATGAGTTGCTTTCGATAACCACCTTGGTACTTACAGTGAGAGAGGCAATTAAGTTTCTCATATTATTATGCTACTCTACTAACTTATTTCATTAAATCTGTTGTACGCTATTCCACCTATTACCTAATCCATTAGATGACGCCATAATTCGTGCAAGGTTTGTTACTTTCTTAGGTGTGATTTAGGAATAGATGAATTTGTGTCGCTTTGCAAAGTATAATTCGATCTATTTTTTAGTTATTTGTGTAACAACGCACTTACCGTGGAAAGGTAGTCCTACAAACGACAATCTAGATAAGAAAAGTAAAAACTTTAATGTGACATGACAAAAGCAAAGGTATTTGCTTTGTCAAAAGTAAACACAACTTTATTCTCAGAAGGCATACCGTATACTTTATGCAATAATGACAATGACGATTTGTAATTGATGCTTTTGATAAAGATGAGATTTTGATAAGATTCTCGGATAAGTGCGGCATAATAATGGCCTGGGAGCACGTGCCGATAAGACTATGACATATTCGATACCGTGTAAAATACCGTGGAACATGGGCTTGATAAAGATGTTTGACATGGGGTCGATCGTAATTATTGTAGTATTCACGCAGTAATAACATATCTGGACTAGTATAAGAATTCTCCATAAGTGATTATGAACATAATTTGCGTATCGATATAAATCTCGATAATTGATAAAGATCTTGATATAGGAGGCTTCTCGAAGTAGATACTAAATTCAAGGTAAATGGTGGGATAAATTTGACATTGAATCGATTGAAATATCCAAAGTTTTCAAATTTCACTCCAATTAAATCGATTAATATAGAAGATCTTCCCATCCTGATTGTAATTCACGCCCACATGAGTTTCCCTATCTTGCCAAAACTTATAAAGATGCAAGTTTAACATCTCCTACAATAAAAATCCAATTTCCTTCCAATCCAAGCTTCATCAATTAATTCGATTTGGCCCAAACCATAATTCAACAACTTCAAGAAGGGTTTCAAAGCAGAATTTCCATCAAGGATTTCTAATATACATAATCAATTTGAAGAACGATTCAAACATATTGAATCTAAATATTCAAATCTTCTTCTTGACACATTCAGACGATAATACTTATTCAGATCATTCTCGCATATTCGATTGATTTATAAATGAAGACTTTAGCTCGTGCACCCGATTCGATCCAAGTCATCCAAAGAATCGTTAATTGAATATATTACTCAAGACTTATTCCTCAATGGTGTTGATATTATATGGAATCCAACCATTCGTTAAAGATGAAATACTTAATTTTTGCTTGTCAATCACTTCTCCGGACAAGAGAAGATGCCAATATGCTTCTCACAATTTGGTATCTACTTCAGAAGCCTCCTATCAAGATCTTTATCAATTATTCAGATTTATATCGATACGCAAATTATGTTCATAATCACTTATGGAGAATTCTTCGCACCGATCCAATATGTTATTACAGAATACTACAATAATTAAGATGCACTCCATGTCAAACATATTTATCAAGCACATGCTCCCCTCGATATTTTACCGCCATCGTGCCCATGCCATAAGTATTATCAAGCACATGCTCCTGTGCCATTATTGCCTCAGCTTTATCCAATATCTTATCAAAAATCTCATCTTTATCAAAAGCATCCAAATTATTCGTATTCTCGTCATTCCGCATAAAGTATACAATATGCTACGTAATAAAGTTGTGTTTACTTTTGACAAAGCAAATACCTTTGCTTTTGTCATGTCACATTTAAGTTTTTACTTTTCTTATCTAGATTGTCGTTTGTAGGACTACCTTTCCACTAGAAGGCGTCTGTAAATTATTGGTTTTGCTTTTAAAGTCTATAAATACTAAGGTTGAGAGGATGCAAACCATCGAGAAATCTGAGTAAGCAATCCTTCTCTAAGTTTAATTTTGTTTAGTGTTCAATAAGTTCAAGTTGTAATCTAGTTGTGAGTTTGCAATAATAGATCCATTTTCTTATAATTATCCTTTTCCTTTCGACTTTCATCTATCTCAACATCCTCTAAGTTCATTCCATCAAATTTTCTACATAACTTCGTTTTCGGCGCTCAATTGATTTAACATTTTGTTTAATAGTCTCAGATATCGATGTATGAATAGATGTCTATGGAAATTTTGCATCTTTTTTAAGATCTTGTAATGGCTTTCTATCTATAGTCAAGCTGCATTTTTATAAAATCTGATAAATAATTTAAACATCCAAGGAATCTTTGTAATTGTAATTTATCGTTGAGTTGATCAGAAATTTATCACGAAATCAATAACACGATCGACAGAGTTATCAGATGATTAGAGATTTTGAAACCTAAAAATGTCGTAGAAGTTTGAAAGATATGCATTTTTCTTTTGAGATAAAACAAGACCATTTTTGATGATAATAGCTTGAAATGTAGCTAAATGTTTCCAATGTTGATCAACCTGCTTTAGAAAATACTAAAATATCATCAATATAAACAAGTATAAATTCGCGATAAGGATTAAAAATATCATTCATAATTTTTTGAAATTCGTAAGAGCATTTTTTAAGCCAAAAGGCATGACATTCCATTGATATTGACCAAATGGAGTGTTAAAAGCGCTTTATAGCGATCATTAGGATGAATTTGAATTCGCCAAAATTCGATTTAAGATCAAATTTTGAAAATATTAACGCTCAGAACGAATTCGAAAATTTGACTTGTGCCATGTGTCGTGTTAGGGTCGTTAGGGACCCACTCGTTTAATACGTATGTCCGAATCTTGAGTGGAGACACCGAGAATGTTTAATTTGAGATTATAATGCAAATTAGTGAGAAATGAATATGAGGGAATGCGTGAGCTGAAACACGAACATAAATGCGCCTCGAGTCGCGTGCCTACGTGAGACCGAGATAGTGGCTTAATGTGGCTATAGTGAATTTATGTGGTTTTAATGTGGTCACATTAAAATCGTATACATTGGATACGCCTCGTGATGCGAGTGACGCGAGTATCGAGATTTGTGAAATGAGGCGAGTTGGTGCTCTCGAGATGCGCGGTGCTCAATTTATAAGGAAAGTATTAAAAAAATATGTTTTTGATGTGCCTCGAGTTTCGCCTCCGCACGCGATCTCGATGACACAAGTTTACTTAATGAGGAAGAAATAAAAAACAAATGAAATGAGTGGCTAATATTAATCCACATATTATAGAAAAAAATATATACATATAAAAAGGTGTGTGGATAAAGTGGGTAAGTGGATAAGGTGAAAGAAAAAAAAAAAGGGTGAAAAGAAAACAAGTATGAGAGGAACCCGGGGAGAGGTGAAAAATCGAAGGGAAGGAGAGAAAGAAGAAGAGACCGGGAGAGAGAGGGATCAAGCTTGAGCAAGGTGAGTGAAAATCCCCTTGTTGTTGTGTTGTTTGTCGTTGTTGATGTGTGGGTTGTCGCTGGGTTCGGGTGGTTTTGAGATCTCGGACGAACCGCCATGGCGCTCATCCGAGCTCGAGGAAGGCAGGGAGTGGTCTCCTCGCATACGAACCCCACTGGGGTCAGCTGGCGCTAAAAAAAAAAGAAAAAAAAAAATCGAACCGTAGCTCGGTGAGGAAGACGACTCGTCGGCCTGCCTGGGTCGATCGATCCCGGCCGACCTCGACCCGAGTGGGTCTGGGCCGGTCAAACCGACCCAAGTCCGCTTGGGACCAGGCCTGTCAACCCGACCCACCCTAATAAAATAATATATTTAATTATTAAATTAAATTAAACCGATTTTTTATAAAAACTAAATTACGTAAAATAGACTAAAATAGATAAAAATTATGAAAAATGCAAGAAATTCTCGAAAAATATGAAAAAAATTAGGAAAGCTAGAACATAAGTTCGAGGCTTTTTCGGCATTCGGCACCCCAAGATAATTCGAAAAGGGTGCTAAAACTCAAATTGTCTTTGAAAAGAAAATGACAAATCTACGAGTCCATAGTATAATTGCACGTAATGCGACCCTAAAATTGTAAAATGGTATAAATGGACACCAGGGGCTTATGATGCCGTAGTCTGGCCTGTGTGCGCATATCGAGACGCGAGCGAGACGTTTTGATGACGATTCACGATTTCTCAAGGTAAGTAAACCACCTAGGGACATACAGTATTTCATTTCCCTCCATTGGCTGCTGTTGTTTACTGTTTTGTGATAGCTTTATTGTTGTTCACTGCTTTGTGATGATAGCTATCGTTGAAATTGTTGTCGATTGAGTGAGTCCATTGGCACGTGAGTCATGGTTACTCGTTTATCCGCGATATGAGAGGTTAGGGCCGGGAGGCGGGGTCTCGTCCTAAACCCGAGGTTTTTCCCCGGTCGTCCGTCGATATTATCCGGTCCATGGATGTTTCATAGTCGTATAGGCTAGTGGCCGGGAGGCAGGGGTCTCGTCCCTAGATTCGGATCTATGGATGTCTCATAGTCGCAAGGGTTGGGCTGGGAGGCAGGGGGACTCGTCCTAAACCCGAGTCTCGGCTTGGCTTTTGCCGCGACTCAACGACTTTTTTGGTCGAGACTCCTTGTTATTTGGCCTCACTCATTGATGAATTGTTTACGCTTGTATATTCATGCGTTCTTTATTCATTTCGTACTATTTGTATGAATTCGACCGCTTTGGATATTGTGAAATGTTGTGTATATGTCCTACGGATTTACTTACCTCGGGCTCGTCATTCTTATGTTTGATCGAAAGTGCGTAGTCGCATGACGAGCAGCGTAGGGAAGGCTTCATAGCTAGGTGAATTTTTGTATATTTTGTATTTACTCTCATCTCGATGATATTTACTGGGTTCTACAATTAGGTTGCCTAACTCCTTGATCTTTTTGTCGAGTTATTTAATGTATTAGTTGCTTCGCTAAATTTTTAAATCTTGAAATAATATTAATAACTCAACTTAAAATTGTGAATTTTACGTAAATGAAGGATTGGAAGGTTGACTAGGTCTCGTTGACCTTGTGAGACCGGCTCTGGGGTCCATGTGGGCTTAGGCGGCGAGGTCCAATTTGATGGGAAATTGGGACCGTCACAAACACTCGTGGTAGTAGACTTAATTAAGTCATATTTATTAGGTAAAGGATAGCGATTGTTTTTAAAACTTTATTAAGAGGTTTATAATTTATAACAAGTCGAGGAGCACCACGTTCAAGTTCGGGAGCATTTTCAACATAAAAGGCAAGTAACCTGGGAGATTTAGGAGTAATTAATTTTTTGGCAAGTAAATCTTGGATTTCTTGTTCACAAAGATTACGAGACGAGAATTCATTTGAGATGGATTAGCTTTAGTAGGGTATATTTTCTTCATTGAAATCTAATATATATGGTAACGTTACTATATGTTTTTTGCGATCCCAAAAAGCGTAGGAAATATCGAACAACAATGTTTAGATAGCTTTTCTTGGAATGTTTTTAGTTTAGTTTGAAATGTAGGAGTTTGAAGGATTTGATCAAGTCTTAAGAAAATTAATTTCTGTAACGCAAAAAGGTTATATGAGTTTGTTTATGATCAATCTTGATTTATAAGTTGATTCAAATATTTAACTTTAGGTGGTTGAATAAAAGGAAACAAAAGTTGACGTTCATTTAAGACAATAGTTATACCAGCTTGTAGAAACGGAAAAAGGTCAGATATGTTGAAGAAATGGAGTACCGAGTAAAATATCATGTTGAAGACCTTTAACAATAATAAATGAGGTTGGTATACAAATAGATTGATGACAAATATGAGCGATATGAATTTTATATTTAATTGAAGATTTGTTACCATTAGTCGTTGAAATTTTACTAGTTGTTGATTCACAATAACGTAAAGGAACAAGTCCTTCACGGACCTTTACAAGTCCTTCACTTTATCCTTTACAAGTCCTTCACTGATACAATTTAGATCAAGACTTCGAATCAATTAAGGCGTAACATTTATAAGAAAAATCTTTAATTGTAAGAGTGATTGGGGTAAACCATTGCCGATGCGTATATTGGGTAAGTGAGTCAATAAAAACATTATCGTGATCAAACTCAAGAAGAGATTCAAGATATTAATAGTTTCTAATTGTGTTACTCGTTCTTTTAATGATTTGATTTCTTTTCAAAGTATTGATTTCATTTTGTAATGATTGTATTGTCGCTTGTTGAGGTCTTTTATTTACGCTTTGTAAAAGACTCGGCAAATGAATATTTATTAGGATCTAATTGTAATTGTTGCTTAAATTTACTATGTTTTTTATTAAAATCATTTTCAATATCGAATATTTTTCGTGATCGTAAACTATTTTTGTATCTTTATTGTGTTGTATAATTTCATGGTGAAATATTTATACTTTAAGGAATGATCGCAATTGTTCATCGATTTCAAGAATAAGTTCTTCTTGAGCGCTTAAGACATTAATTTCTATAGCGGATGAGGCGTATGTATTCAAAATATTAGAAGTACAATGACAAATATCGAAGAAGAGGAAGAATCATCTCGTCTCGAATTTGCTGAATTTTCTTTTTATGAGTTTTGAGATGACATTTATTTGCGTAATGACCAAAGCTTTCCACAATGATAACAAACATTTTTCTTGGTATTGGTATTTTTATGCTTAGAAGATTTATGGTAACGACGTGTTTTTGACGGGATTTAGTATAGTAGGAATGTTTTGGAAAAACTAAGAATATCGTTATGAACGACATCGATGACTATGAGAAGCTAAAGGTGTAATATCTAAATCACGACCAAATTCATAACAAAAATTACCAAGATTTTGTTTCAATGTTTTCTTTTCTTTTGCAAGTTGGCGTTTAATACGCATATCGTTGCATATGGAGATTCCACATGTTTGAACATATTGAAGAAGATCTCCATAAGAATGAGTATTCCAATTTAGGTTTCCACCATTTTGGGCTTTAATATATTCTTTGACTTTAGCACTAAAATATGGAGGTAATCCAACAATAAATCTTTCTTTCCAAAATTGTCCATCATGAGTGGTTAATTGATCAACTTTAGTGAAGAATGTATCTTTATACCAACGATAATCATTCATTGTTTTGCATCTTAAACTTTGTAATTGATCCCTAATTTTTTCATCAAGAGAGGAGAATTTCCTATAAAATACCAAATAATATTTGATAAAAGATTATCTACTCCATTAGGTTGGGTTCGCCCTTGAGTATCCAGTAAAGGATTGCCATTATCATCTCTTTGAATTGAATTTATGACTTCTAATCGCGTCGTATTATTGAATGCATAATTCCACCAACCATAGAGCTGACATGTAAAGCCAGTTGCAATAGCAGTAGCTATAGTAGCTTCTGAATGTCGTGCTATTGTACAAGCTTTCGCATATATTTGAATTTGATAAACTACTTTGAGAATTTGATATTCAGATAAACCATCAATATTCCAATCATATATTGCATTTCCATCAAACTTTTGGTGTCTTTTTGTTTTTTCTTCAAGGATTAGATCTGCAGGAGACTAGTTTTTGAATAAAATTGTTTTTGTTTAGATAACGAGTTGGATAAGAAGATCTCTTGTTACGAAATACCTTTTAAATAGCAATACTATTAGTACTATCTCGTATCACTAGAAACTCGTATTGGTAGTAGAAGAAGGTGAACGAGGAGAGTTTGGTTCTTCATTAAAATCGAGATAATTGATCTAGGTTAGCAATGACATGGCCTTTATCCTTTTTCGTAGGATTATCCTTTTTCGTAGAAGGAGGTTCAAGTTTAGAGAGTTGGACTCTAATTTTTCTAAAATTTCATCGAATATTTTGAGGTAAAGGAGGGTAAAGGTAGTGATGATGATTTGGGGGGAAAAAGAATGTTGAGTAATAATGGGAGCGTAGGACTGATGTATGTTGGACTTGATGAGATATGAGGAAGAAGGTTTAGAAGATGACGAAGTGTGGGCTAATGTGGAGAGATAAATATTGGTAAAATTATTTTGTTCAATAAGATGATTTAAATCTTTACGAGTTGCAATACCATCATCTTCAAAATGAGTTTTAAATGGAGTTGCCCTAATATTATCTTTTATTTTAATAGGAGCTAAGGGAGGATGAGTTTGAACATATTTTTCACCAAGAGAACTTTCCCAAACAAAGATTAATTTTGTGAGTGATATTTGGACAATGTTGAGACAAAACTCAAAAATGGAATATTATATTGTATTTGCTTAATATAATTAAAATATTTTTCGCGTAAAATAGCTTGATGCTTCATGGAAACCAATTTACAAAATATAGGTTTTAAAGGATGTTGTAAAAATTGTTGTTTTAAAAGATCATACTCTAGAATAAAATCTGCTTGAAGTATCGAAGAAATTGCATTAATTTGGTATTCGACAAAATCATTTATACTAACAAGATCTTCTTTAGAGAAGAATAAACAGATAAGCAATGCCGAACGAGAGGAATTAGTAGCAGTATAGATGAAGATGAAGGTAAATTTGTTGATGATGTAGGAAACGTTGTTTTAAATCTTTTGGACGTAGATGAACGAGGAGTAAAAAGGATATCAACTTTTCCATCGTCATGTGTTATAATTTGATGTATCTCATTAGACAACTGCCGCTTTTGACATTCTTCTTTATTAGTATCTTGTATTGTCCATTTATGTGGAATTTCGATGTCTTTCCAATTTAATTGTTTTCGATCAACAGCTTTATTAGGAATATTTGTTAAAAATATAGTGGATGTTCCTTTTTGCAGATTTGTATAGGCGACGCCGTGGACAATTGTATGCATTAATTTATAATAAATACGATATACAACAACAACATTAGAGCATATACCTTTCATTTTAAAACCTTGAGTATAGATTCCTAAAACAACGACTTCATGTGCAAATTCATCATGTAGATCGATGACGGTGAAATTTGTAAAACAATTAAAATGAATGGGTCATTCAAATAAACTTCCTTCGATCATTCCTAGTAATGAATCATTGAATTCTTGATGACGTTTGTCACGAATGCATACACTCGTGATGGATGTATTAAGACCTAATGTTATTAAAAGTTTAATAGCAACCTTTATAAGTCCTATATGTAAATATTTATGAGTTTCTTTATATTTTTGAATTTTTTCCGGAGAGATGAGTATTAATTCTTGGCCTTCTTCATGAATAGATTTTGTATCTTCTTCTAACTTAATAATAAAATCATGTTTTTTGGAGAATGAACCTTTATTGTAGACAGCTGTAGATTTGATGATTGGCATATCCCAATTACGAAGAGATTGATCTATTTGAGAAAAAGATACTTCATGAATATTTTTTAAGTCTATGGTAGTCATTGGTTTAGTAGGAGGCTTAGATGGTGGTTCTGAGGAAGATCCAGATTCAAACTTTATCGAAGGGGATTTCTTTGATAATCACGAGTTACAGTTTTAATAAGGTGACTCATAATTTTGCACTGGGTTTTACACACACTTGGTCAACGATTTGTTGCTAGACTTACGCTCTTCTGCTAGACTTACAACGCGACTAGGAAAGTGGTTTTGAAAACCGTTTTGCAAAATCAAGAAAACCAAATTAAAATGAAACTTGTGGATTCAATGAAAACCGAAATCGATAAAGAACGAATGAAAATCTCGATTCTAAACACCGGCTAAGCAATAAAAGAACCTTGATTTAGATATTGAAGTTATAAAAGGAAATTTAATAATGATGATGATAATAGCTTGAAATGTAGCTAAATGTTTCCAATGTTGATCAACCTGTTTAGAAACTACTAAAATATCATCAATATAAACAAGTATAAATTCGCGATAAGGATTAATAATATCATTCATAATTTTTTGAAATTCAGAAGGAGCATTTTTAAGCAAAAAGGCATGACATTCCATTGATATTGACCAAATGGAGTGTTAAAAGCAGTTTTATAGAGATCATTATGATGAATTTGAATTTGCCAAAATCCAGATTTAATATCAAATTTTGAAAATATTAACGCTGTGGTAGTAGACTTAATTAAGTCATATTTATTAGGTAAAGGATAGCGGATTGTTTTTAAAACTTTATTAAGAGGTTTATAATTTATGACAAGTCGAGGAGCACCACGTTCAAGTTCAGGAGCATTTTCAACATAAAAGGCAGTGCAACTCCAGGGAGTAATTAATTTTTTGGCAAGTAAATCTTGGATTTCTTGTTCACAAAGATTACGGAGACGAGTTCATTTGAGATGGATTAGCTTTTGTAGGTATATTTTATTCATTGAAATCTAATATATATGGTAACGTTACTATATGTTTTTGCGATCCCAAAAGGCAGAGGGAATATCAGAACAACAATGTTTAGATAGCGTTTCGTGAGCGATCAGGACCGTGAATTCCAAATGCCTAAGAGAGCTACGACGGATGGAAGTCATCCTAAGATTTGTAAGAGGACAAAATGCTAGAGCTCCTTAAAATGAAATCGAAGTAATAGTAGTGACGGGAAAGTGATGATGATGAGCGTGGTGGAACGCGATTGTTACTTTCTTAGGTGTGATTTAGGAATAGATGAATTTGTGTCTTTTTGCAAAGTATAATTCGATCTCTTTTTTAGTTATTTGTGTAACATTTCAATGTTCATACTACAACAACAATAACGACATAGCCTCAAATTCCAAATTAATTGGGGTCGGTTACATGGATCAAACTTTTCCACTTTCAAATTCAACTATAATTGTTCTTTATCAATTTAATTGTTGTTAGTGCAATTTTTTTTTTTTTGTTGCAGGAAAGAAGTCTAGCAACAAATGTTTTTGTTGCGGAAAACAGTTTCAGCAACGAAAGTGATTTGCTGCTGAAAATTTCTTTAGCAACAAATAGTCAATTTGTTGGTGGGGACTATTAGGTACGGACTATTAGCACAAAGTTAGCAACAAAATTTTTTCGTTCCTAACCAGCTTTAGGAACGAAATGATGGTTTTAGCAATGAAATCTTTCGTTGCTAAATGTGATTTTTGTTGTAGTGTTAGGTACTTCGATGCTAAGACTCGTACCAAAAGGACTGGAGCTTTGTGAAGAACCTTCCAAGCCAGCTTTGCAAGCAACGCGCTATTCACCTCTTCTGTCACTCAAATGCCTAAGCTTCCCAACTTAGGTAGACTTGCAAACCTCCGACCACTTCACCATTTGAATTTTTCGTTTTTCATCAGATGATCACCAAAGAAAATCTCGATTTAACTTGTCAATCTTTTGGCGTGAGTACATTGGTAATTTGAGGCACTGCATCGTATAAAGAGGGATCGCCAATGACACGGCCTAAACAATTGTGGATCTACCTGCCATATTTAGTAATTTTGCCTTCCAGCTTGCTAATCTCGCCTCAGTTTTCTCAATCACTCATTGAAATAGATCTTTGGAGATTCTTGTGACGACCCTCCTTCGACTTAGGGTCGGGTCGCCTAGTCCAAATCATTACCCAAGCCTAATATCCGAACAAGGCTCAAATAACGGCTTGACACGCTTAATTTAATCAGCGGAATAACATAAAGACAATATGGATATAAATTTGCGAATAAAATTTAGAACATTCCATATGTCTATCAAGAACTATAAATGTGTTTTCATTTTGTAAACCAAATAAGTCATCCAATAGCTTCCAAGTAAATCTACTAAAGGAAAGAAAGGTTCAACCTACCCAAAAGACCTATTTAAAATATAACCCAAGTTTAATAGTTTCAAAAATGAATATATAGATAATACAATACAAGGCTCACATTAAGAGAGAATGCCTCGAGCTATCGCCTCTCCCTTTTCTCGATCTAGCGCCGACCCGAGATGTAAGTGGGGTGAGCTAAAGAACCAACAGAGCTCAATAAGAGAGAAGACTTGCTCAAACACTAAACATGCAAGTATTACCTATAAAGTAAAATAATTTGACACATAAAGTAGTAAACCGAATTGTAAAGCATTTAATGAAAAGTAATGTAGACATGGTTCTTGTTCGTAAAAAAGGGTGTAAACAAGTTCCAAGTCAAGTAAAACATAGAGGTAAGATTCATAATTCAATAAACAAGAAAGTGAGCATTCTTTTGAAACCACATCATGAAAGAGAATTCGCAATTGTGAAATAAATTCTATTTATTCATGCAACGGGGTCTAATAAGAGATTTACCATAAGAAATAGTAATAAATATAAGACATTGTTCCATTCAATGCATTCTAGCTAATGATATGAATCCGTGACCGAAACACTCACCCTCCAGGTGATGTGAACCATCGGTGGTCACAATGGCCGTCAGTGACCTCTATTTAGTTCCATCAAACCAACGATAAGTGTTTCCAAGCCATCACCGATTGTGACCACTTGTGAACTTAATATTTCGTGGTGCAGCCACTCTTTTTGGTGGGGTCATAGCCACACCACCGCAATTTGTGGCGCAGACCACTCTCTTTTGGTGGGCACACTACCACACCACCGCTACTCGTGGCGCGGACCACTTTCTTTTGATGAGCATACCGTCACATCACCGCTGATTGAATAACATAAGTGTTCACATCACATACATTCCATAGATAAGCATATTCATACCATTAATGCAACCCAATCCCAAGTCTTTCGATATGAAAATAAATATTCTATTTATCTAATATTCAAGCTATATTTAATGCATGAGCAAAGCTCCCTACTTACCTCGACTCATTGCGATGCTTATAACAATTCCTTGTACACTTAGGGCCTGATGTGAACCTTCGTGCGACACTATGTAACCATAACACATCTCATAAATAATTGCTTTGATTTAAAGTTAAGTAAATCAGTGACGGCTCGAATTTAATTTGTCGTTATTAATGACGTGGTTGCAGACGTGGCTGACAGCTCAGACGCTCGCGGAACCCGCAGCTAGGCTAGGGCGCGTCTGGAGTTAGGTAAATAGTTATTTTGTGTGCTGATTTGTCTAATTTGCAATGTTTACGTTGAAATAGATTAAACGACATCGTGATCTCGTATTTATATTACGTTTGACGTACGAGACTCAGTGTGATAAGTATTTGCCTTGATATGCGTGTCGATTTAGGGTACCGTAGTCTAAAAGACTAAATACTAGGCCTGGAAAATAATACACACATGAAATGAATAAAATGAGTTAAATAATAATATGTAATGCATATTTGGTGGTTAGGGTCATGGTAGTACACGTACGTCGCGATTCGGGACGCGAAATCAAGGCGTCGGAACACTCGAAAGACGACTTTATGGGTTAAGGACAAGGGCGAGTGTGCCATCTGAGTCAATTTAGGAGTCATTAGGGGTTGGAAAATAGAGCAAATAGTGCTCATTGGATGACATTTAGATGCACACGTGAGGAGAGATCATGTAAGTGTATAAAAAGTCAATTTGACTTCATTTCCACCACCTTTTCTCTCCTTATCAAGAAATCCGAAAATTGAGAAGAAGAAGCAAGTGGTTTGACGAGCACTCAATTTGATCATTGGAGAAGCTTGGAGTGGTTGATTCATCAAAGCAAAGTGAGATTCACTATCACCTCAACTTTCTTCATCTTTTGGTACCATTTTTTTAAGGTGTTTAAGTGAATCCAATATGGATTGTTAAGTGGTTGTTATGTGGTTGTTTTGGTGGGTTTCAAGTGCTATGAAGTTGAGTAATATATGTTGTTGTTGGTGGTGGTGGTGGTGATGTTTAAAATCTTTTTTTTTTCAATCAAAACCTATCGTCTGTAACCTCATTAGCGCGCTTACATGAAGATTAGCGCGCTAGGTGAAAATATAGTGCGCTAATGTTCTTCCCGTTGAAGAACGTTTAACGCCCAAAAATTTAGCGCACTAACCAAAAGATCTAGCGCGCTAGATATTGCAGATTTCGTAATGTTTTTACTAAGTAACATAAAATACATACAAATGATTAAAAATCAATTATAAATGGAAATATGTCATTTCGGGCGGTAATTTGGATATCGAGGATTTGGCGGAGCCAGACTCGGGGTTATTTATCTAGATACGGAGCGGGTTGAGGTGTGTAGTATCTCAACTCAAATTTCTTGAGCATTACTTTATTTTTGCTTTTGAATTCAAATTCTATCACCAATACTCTATTCGTGGTTTTGGTTTAAATGGACTGACGTTGAGGCTCTCCCTCCGTACCATTCCCGCTATGTATGTTCGTTAGGACATAACACTTCAGGTCGTGATCTCTGAATAGTTCGACCCGAGAGTCGCGTCGGGGCACGTGTAGGTGCGTCGTAGGTTCTACGCCAACCACCTAGTGGATCCAGACATCGGCCTCGCTTGATTGGTACACGCCGACATTATTCTCGTGAGAGTCCGTATGTCACTAGTCCGACTCTAGGCTCTAGGCATACACTTTGAGCTTGCACTATTACTTATCCATGCGATGATCACAATTGTCTCGTATTTATTTATGCATGTTTATTTAATAGTTTAGTTTGAATTCCAAAGATTTACTTTCGTATTGCTCACTTAATTTCCTTGGGAATATTCACTCGGACTCGTCATCTACCTTTTTGTGATGGCTTGATTGCGATCCGAGTACGAGTCGTGGCAAGGGCAAGCTTGCAGAGTACTTGTGATTCGAGATATTGATCCAGACTTGTACGTTTGTATTATATACATTTTGTTTTTATTTTGTGGATTTGGGATTGTGAGACACTTCAAGACCCTATATTTTTGATATTTTGAGACATTTGAGGTGTCTTTTTAATCTATGATGACATATGAGTTTTTCACACTAGGTATCCGAGTTAAAGACATGACTTTAATGTTTTATATTTTAGTTTGTCGTATTTAAAGACTTCCGTCATGGGTTTAATAAGGATTCAAACAACAATAAAACATATGACGTGAGTTCATTAACAATTTAAACAAGAATTGTTGTTTATCGAGGTTAATAATGATTAAATGGTGGATAAGCTTGCATGTGGGACACAAATGGCGTTGGTAGGCCAGTGTTGTGGGCCCGCATTGGCCCCGTGGCGGTTCATTTGGAAAATGGACCGCTACAAAATCTTTCATTTATTGGTATTTGAGGTCCACTAGTGTGGGTTTCATGTCCCCCATCTCCCGATGCGAGGGTCGAGGGACGGGACCCGCCGATCACTCCTGGGACACGTAGCACGCCCGTTTAATGACAAAGATTTATTTTCTATTTATATATAGTTATATACATTATTTTATTATTATTTTTGTCTAGGGGGCCGAACGGCTCCTAGTTTGGTAACTTGGCTCAGCCCTGGTTCTGGGGTAGCTGTGGTGATCTGGGTCGAATAGCAAAGAGCAAGATGGACATGGAGGGGCCTCCTGTGGAGGCCCTCCTCCCCTATGGTGGCGGCGATGGGCTCGCCGCCCTACTCCGGTGGCATCGCCTCTTCTATGGCGACGTCGCAACGACACCCTCCTCTTTTTTTTTTTTTTTTTCAAAAATAACTAAAATAAAACTTAGAGAAAGTGAAGGGAGATAGAGACTACTTCCTTCGTGGATCTAGGAGCATTCCATCACCATCATCTCTATCATCTAGTTATCCCCTCTTTTTTTATTTAGGGTTTGTAGATCAATTAGGGGTGGGTAGGGTTTTTAATTTTGTTTTATATTAGAGTTGAACCAGTTTAGGGTTCACATAATTACTAATTTCCCTTGGGGCTAATTTTTGGGTTTTGGGTCGTCACAATGCTCGTACGAAGAAAAGGTATACCGAGATATCTTCCTAGATTTGATGCGATCCCCATGCCACTGTAAGTACTCAGTTGGGAAATCTCTCTTCTTGCCATGTTTGTCGAGAATAAGATTCTTGATTTGCCCATGCTAATCTTGTCTCCGGATGCCTCGCAAAAGTCTATAAGGATTTTATTAATCACCGTTTTTTGTTGTACTGACGCTTTAGAGAAAAGTATATTATTATTATCATCAATAAAGAAAAGGTGGGAGATACCCACCCTCCCCTAGTCAGTTGAATCGGCTTCCACTTTCCACATATAACAACACCTTGAATCATATATGCCAACCGTTCCATACAAAAACAAATAGGTTACGCCTTTTTAAGATCAATCTTCAGTGCCATATAACCAGTCTTCGTCTTGCATCGCCTCATAAAATGAATGACTTATTGAGCTAGGACAATGTTGTCCACTGTGCTATGACCGGGAATAAAGCTGTGTTCGTTCTCACTAACCAGATGCTTGAGTAAGGGCCTCACTCTCTAAACTATAGCCTTTAATTAATAGGATTTTGTAGGTGACATTACAAAGGCTAATAGGCCGGAATTGGGTAAGCTGCTGGGGGTGCTCAACCTTTAGAATATCTCATTTAGTTTCACATCAAAACCATCAGTTCTCCATGCTTCCATTAGTTGGATCAGCTGTACCTATTTGAATTTATGCTGTTATAAAAAATCTGAAGCCTCTGATCTCAAAACAGAGCAATACTTTTCTTTCAAAAGAAAAACATTCCTCCACTCATCCCTTGTGATGGGAACGGAAATGGACCCATATTCTGGGTTATTAGTAACACACGCAACATGTACGCTCGCACATCTCGTTTCAAAGATGCACACCACAAAAGGCCTCTTATCATGAAAAAGGTCTTTAAAATGGCGTTTGAACCTTGAATTCACAGCTCTTTTACTATTCCATACGAGTATCGCGACATAGATAACCTTATAAAGATAAGCAAGTTCGGGTTCCACCCATTAATAAGTCGGGACTAATATGTACATAATAATGCTACAATGACAATCCTAGATTCCTAAGTCACAACTTATGCATAAAAGCTGATGTGATGTGTAGGTTTGACATCAAAATCTCATAAAAAACCACAACAACACCTCATTTTGATGTGGGCCCACAAGCGCATATCGCTTGTTGTGCAATATGTTGTGTTTATGTCTCTTTTGGTTGCTGTTTTTCTTTTAACTTACGTTGTTAGTTCGAGTTATCTTCTTGAGTTAATATTTTCATATTTGGTTCAATTTTAAACTTACATGGAAGTTTCAAATTTTAAAACAATAAAAAATATGAATTGTCATAAATAGTCTTCAAACAAGAAAAAGGCAGATACAATAAAAAGGTCACTAATGAGAGGTAATCGTGTCCACAACTCTTAGAAGATAACTACTTAGGGGTAGTGATATCTCTCACCCTATGGTATAAGTTGAGAGATAATTTAAAAGCAAGTTAGGCAAACATACAAGATTAATTCCTAAATCCGCCCATTTCGAGCTTTTCGAGGTAAAACCCCCGTAAAGTCTCATCCGAAATTCCAAATATTTTATTTTTCATAGAAATTCATTACTTTCTATTTATTTTGTCGAAATATAATTTTTCTGAATTTTTCCCTAATTTTATGGAATTTTCCTGAATTTTCGTCCAACTCCGAAGCTCCCCTCGCCAACACCAACCCGCAAACAACATCAACTCGAAACACCACACTCACCTTGATCTTCTCTAGTTCTCTTCTTTTGCTCCTCTCCTACACCACACCAGCAACTCTCTCTTCTCCTCCCGATTTTGGTGAGGATAAGAAACCCATTTCATTGACTTATATACACACATTGACTATAGTGATTTGTTTAAATGCTAGCCTTTGATCATGGTGTGTACACGTGTCTCGAGGCTCATCTCATGGACCACCTTGTCCCCCAAGTCAATTGTGAGTGACTCAACAAATTGACACTTGCCTCTTGATGGGTTAACGCGTGTCTCGATGCACCTTGTTTTATTTACACTAACTATAGGTCATTTAATACTTAGCTAAATGTGGCCACATTAAAGCCACTTATTAACCCAACATCAATGCACATTTAATTCAAATAAATTAAACTTACCCCAATATGCCGCTACCCCTGGCCCCACGCGTCGACACGCGACTCAAGTACGTCCCCGCTTCGTCTCGATACCTACACACCCGTAGAAAATTAACTTAATAGTCTACACATATACAATACACTAGGCATACATCACAACAAATATAAAATATACCTCGCCCTTGCCTCATTAATGTACATATCACGATGTGGGTCCCACGCGACGGTCGTTCAAATTGTGTAAGGACATAAACACGGTTAGAAATTTCGGCTGTTACAATATCACAATCCTCCATCAGTAAAATTATTGTTGGTTTCTCTCTTAGCTTTCCTGAAAGGTTTAGTTTGCAAAATTCTCGATTTAAAATGAAAGTGATATCATGATTTTACCAAACATAGGTCTAATTGAAAACTTAATCCGACCAGCGGACTTAGAAATCTATTTCTCCCAATCTATAGTTCCTAAAAATGTGATTTTTGGTCACAAGGCAGCAAATATACCCAAATACAACATACTAAAAGATCGGCTCATTTGGATAAGTAGTTAGGGTGTTATGCCCTTAACAAGTTTAGTTTCAAAACTTTCATTTTTAATTCTAGCACCTAGTTGTAGAGCATGTTTGGACATAAAAACATTTGAATCAAAATACCTTCAGTTAAGCAAAGTTATTCCTATTTAAATAAGCTTTCAAATGTCATTGGTTTGGATCAATTTGGATCTAAAATGAGCAGATTATGACCAAATTACCCAGGTTGATTCCTAATACAACATGCAGAATTTTAGTTTTGGTGTTGCAACTTCAAAAATTCATATCTTTATGATTTCAAAACCAAATTAAGAACTTCAATATAGCTGGATTATCAGCTTGAAATGAGGAATCCAAATATATAAATCAATTACAAATACTCAATCATCTACCATCTGAAACTAGCCTAAAACCAGAACTTGTTCTAATTTCAACTAAAAAGATGTGTACCTAGTTGATGTAACACCCTAGCTTGAGAATTTCTCACCAACTCCCATGGATTCCTTCAACACCTTGATGATTCACTCCTCTCTAGCAATTCCTTATTTTTCTCTAGCAAAAATGAATGAGTGATTTGGTTTGCATGTTGTTTGATCACTAATGTTATATATTAAGGTGATGTTCCTTCCTAGCCCTTGATCTCTATGGATTTATGTATCTCGAGGAATATCTAATGGTCCACCACTTGCCATATATCCCACTAACTCTCACTAACTCAACCTCAAGTGACACCATTTCATTACTCACCTAGTTCCTAGATGTGTTAATGTGTATCTCTAGACCAATCATATGCTTTCTATTTAATTTACTCAACTATAGGCCTTTAATTTGATTTACATAACAAACACAACCATAAGCTTATAAGTAATTCCTTATTTCATATTAGTATTAAATAAGACTTACCAAAATGCTAACTACCCTTCCTCCCCGCTCCCACGCCACACGAGGAGCGTCCCCGCTCTCGTCTCGACGCCTACAACTCGTACAAATTGACTTAGTAAGTCTACACAATATATAACACTAGCATACATCAATACAAAAATACAATATACCTCGGTCACGTGTCTCTATTTACGCACGTATCACGGTGTAGGTCCCACGTCAAGGGTCGTGGATTAGAGATTTGGGTCGTGACAAATACACCAATCAAACATCTTGATTCTCACATCTCCAATTCCCACGTCTTCACATTCTCCATCATCACCCATATAGACAAAAGTCACCATTACAAGATTTGTAAGTGCAGTAACTATTCTTTATGAGGAGTAATGTGAAACGAAGCTCCTAATCGAGAATCCACCTGTTTGAATTTTCAACTCTCTCTAATGCAGGTAAAGCATCTCCATCTACAAAAACATTAGAAGATTCCACAATATTTCCATGAGAAATGACATCAGTTTTAGAATCCTCACCTGCAGCTTTTTTGCCCTTGCATTCCTTTTTCAAATGCCATGTTTTGCCGCAGCCCCAACATCTCACTTTCTTCTTTGCCTTGGATTTTGATCTTGACTTGCTTCAGTCACCGTAGTCTCGATCAATAGATCGTCCCCGTACCAACATAGCATCACCGTGAGAGCCAACGCTAGCCTTTCGTCTAAGCTCTTCAGTTAAAAGTGATGCTTTTACAACATCTAAATCATGAATCTTTACATGACTTAAATTCATGATCAAATTATCCCAAGAATCAAGCATAGAACAAAGCGATAGACATGCTTTTTCATCGTCTTCAATTTTCACATCAAGAGCCATAAGTTTGCTGAACTGGTGCACCATCCTTGATTTTCAATGCGTGCAACTGTCGCCGCAAGAAAATCATATTCGTCAAAGATTTTCCTTCATAAATATTCTTCACTTGTCCCATAATCCTACCGCACTTGATTCTCCTTCAACATTGAACAACACAAAGTGTCTTCTGAGAGCAAGAAGAATGTTCGCAACAACCATCTCATCTTTCTCTACAAATGTCTTATATGTCATTCCTTCAGTTTTGCCATCCTTCCCCAAGAGTGCAACAACAAGATCCATCTTTGACCAATACAACATGCATCTTCAACTTCCAAAGTGCAAAGTTTGTTCCATCAAAACGTGGAATTTCGAACTTGTCGCAACTCATCAAGAGATGCTCGATACCAAATTGATAGCAGAGTGTTTAATCTAGAGAAGAAAAATGAGAAGCAACCGAAAAACAAAAGAAAAATTAAATAAAAGAAGACACAAAGGATTTACGTGGTTCTACCAATATGACCTACGTCCACGAAATGATCTCTACAGATTGATTATATCATCGAGAACCGATTACAAGAGAACAAGTACAACATAAACCATACAACTCTCTTAAGTGTATTTACTGTTAGACTGAGGACTTGCAATGACTTCAAAGCGTAACACCGCCACTTTCCTAAATGAAGTTTTGCTCTCTAAACCGCAAGAGTCGCAAATATCCTAAAGGATACGATGAAGTAAACCCACCTTTCACTTTGCGAGGAAAGATGAAAACAAGTGCGAAATGTTTGGTGAATTTCGAGAGGATTTCTTCCTCTCCAAACCTCTCCTCTTATAGAGCACCTGGTCTTGACCAGCTAGAGTGAAAATGGGGTAGTGGAGCAAAGGAACAAGCATTGAATGAAAATGGGGTAGTGGAACAACAATGGAGTAGTGGAGCAAGAATGGAGTAATGGAGAGCAGCTTTCAACCGCATCCACTCACCACTTTAATAACTACCCATTTAATCTCGAAAATGGTAAAAAGTTTTACCCATGGTTGGCTTGCACACATATACACACGTGCCTCGTGCCAAGTGCGCCTATAAAAGCGCCTAAAATGCGCCATATGCGCGCTGCGCGTGTGGCTCACCTTGCATAGCACTTGTATTTTATTTTACACACACCGTGGTGCAAGAGTACATATATATACTCTTTAAACTTGAAGTTCCTAACCAATGTGAGACTAAACATTTATTTTGAAAATGTTCAACATTTACTTCAAATAGGGCACTCCATTTTATACATGGAGTTGTTGGCAGTTGAGAGATAATGAAGTGGCATATGACCAAGGACTGTTTCACACTGCTTAAATATCTCAATTGATTATTAAGTTAATATCTCCACAAAATCTCAACAGATCCAAGGGCCAAAGCCTTCATGTTCTTCATTTGGAGAACTCTTCAGATTAGATACTGGTGTTTTGGTGGTTTTTGGAGTAGTTGCCTGTCCAAATGACTGGTGTGTGCTCTGGTTCTGCGACGCCAATAGAGCACAGTCCGCCGTCGTGTGTCCTATTCGCCCACAGTGGAAATACACCGCATGAAGGCTCTCTTATGCTACGTGTTGAGTCCAATCATCAATCTTGAGGCGAGAGATCAAAGGGAGCTCTAAGGCCTCATTTGGTTCATTTTCGCCAACTTACAACAAGGAATGGAGATAACTTCATTAATTAACTCACAAACAGTAAGTTTCATATTTTTAAAAATAAGAAAATGTTGGAATTGACATAAATGCCCTTCAAACATATTTTTAAAATAAAAAAAAAAAAATTGTGAGAGACTTGAAAAAAAATGATTTGTGATGAGATTTTTGTTCATCAACTCCTATGAGATATCTCCTACAGTGGTGAAGGGGAAATAACTCACCTCCTCACATGTAAGTTAAGAAACAACCAAATAAATAACTCACCTCCTCACATGTAAGTTAAGAAACAACCAAATAAGATTGGTTGCCCAACTCCCAAAGGAGATATCTCCTGGCTCGCTCGTATACCAAACAAGACTAAGTTTATCTCATCGCAAACACGCACAAAACTACCACGTTCCAACATCCTTAAGAATGTCCTCTTCGTAGTATTCCAAAGGGAGAGCCGGGAGGCGAACCCACACTGACATGGTTGCGAATGTTTGTTAGGCTTCCACTTCCGAACTCCCAAGTATCTATCAAAAATCACCCATGGACCCCATCCCACCTTCCGAGAGCCACAATGATCTCAGTTTGTTGTCCATGAACGCATAGCTCATGTTCTTCCCCATTAACTTCGTGATGACCGTAGGCCTCCAATTCCCACGAATACGGCGTTTGAAGCCGATATATTCTCTTGGAGTTCCCTTAATCAGATATGCCCTATATTCTCCTTGGCCAGTTCGAAAAGGCTGCTCCACCGTGATCGTATGTTCTGTAGCTGTCATCTTCGCCTTCTTAGTCGAACGGTCGAGATTGTCTTCGTATGCTCCACCGTAGAAGATGCTTTATTCAACTCAACCAATGGGATAGGAATTCATCCCCCTTAGGACCCACAATGAGTGAGCTGGAGTCATTGCAAACGCACTCAGCCCAGTAGCTACATTTTTTCGACATCAACCACACACGAGCCACTTCTATATATGTTGCCAAATGCACCCGAGCCTGCGAAAGACGCATGTATTTAGTTGATGATGCCTCAGTCGATGTTGATGTATTTTGTAGTTCTGTTTCTAAAAAGGAGAAGTTAATCTACAAAGCCTCATTTGCTGCAATTAATCTTCCCACATGATCGGTTAAGCTCCATTCCATAATGTAGACTGTAGACAAGATAGGAGGCAATAACAATAAGCAATAAGGCACATAGTCGATGCAAGTCACTTTCTCATCAATTACTTAGTCTATGGATCAATTTTGGTAGCACACTTTCCAAATTTCTAGGCCAAAACCTTAGCTATATATTGTAAAGATTAGGGACGAAGCTCATGAGTTGGTAATTGCATCCATTTGAGATTAAGCTTCTGCTCGAGGAAAGAAGATCATGCACCATTTGTAAAAGCATTGATTTGTGATGCCATTACAATGAAAGCGCCCCGAAACATATTAATGTTGTCTCAACTCTTTGAAGCAATGTCTATGGCATTATCCTCTGATCAATATGTAGGAACAATTTTTACATGAGACTTCACCAATAATCTCCACAGGAACACGAACCATCAACAAAATGGTGAAACCGATTCCTATCCCTCACTATAATCTTACGACCAGTGATCTTCGATATCAACTTAGTCACAGTGTGACAGTCCGCGCAGACTCTAAGGTTCTTCACAATCCTAATCGTCATCCCAGGTTTAGTACTGATAAGCCCGAATGCTATCGCAAGCTTCTCGCTATGAACTCCGAGGACCCTTTCCTTGTCTTCCTCTCTAATGTCATGCAACACTATGTCTGTTTGTGGAGTGTACCCATGGGCCTTCAGTAGCATATTCAGTTCCACCAACATCACATATATGTCTTTGCTTTTAGGGTGTTTCATGTCTCCTGCGAGAAATTCGTGTACCCTGTTATTCACTTCAATAGAGCTACAACCAGGCTCCTTTTGCACACCACTGTCTTTCATTAATGTCCTCATTTTCGCCACACCATCCCAATTGCCCGTAGCGGCGTAGATATTCGATAAGAGTGTGCAAGTTCCAGAGTTTGCTAGTCCACTGCAAACAAGCCACTCGGCTATCTGCTCGCCCATTTCATACCTCCCATGTAACCTACAAGCAGCAAGCAATGTCCCCCACAGAACCAGGTCTGGATCCATTTCCATGTTCTTGACAAGCTCATACGCTTCGTCTAACAATCCAGCGCGCCCAAGAAGATCAACCATGCATCCGTAATGCTCAATCTTAGGCTCAATTTGATACTCATCCTTCATCGACTTAAAGAAACTCCGTCCCTCGGTGACCAAACCTGCATGAGAACAAGCACTCAAAACGCCTATGAACGTGATATTCGTCGGCCAAACACCCAATTTTCGCATCCTAGCAAACAACTCCATTGCATCCTTACTAAACCCGTGCATCGCATACCCGACAATCATCGAATTCCAAGCGACGACATCCTTCCCCTTTATCCCATCAAACACCATTCGCGCATCCTCCAAGCTCCCACATTTACAATACATATCAACCAGTGCAGTCCCAACATGAACACTCAACAACCGAACCCCATTATTCTCAATGTAGGAATGCACCCACCTCCCACATTCCAGCGCCCCAATTTGCGCGCACGCCGACAGCACAGCCAGAAACGTAACCTCCGTCGGCCTCACCTTCGCCGCCAACATCCTCCTAAACATCCCCAACGCCTCCCCCGGGCGCCCCCGCTGCGCGTACCCATCAATCATCACATTCCAACACACAACATCCCTCTCCCCCACCCCATCAAACACCGCCCGCGCCTCATCCACCCCTCCATTCTTCGCGTAACAAGTAATCATAGCCGTCAAACACACCAGACTTCTCTCAGGCATTTCATCAAACACCTTCCGCGCGGCCACAACGTCTCCCGCTCTGGCATACACGTCCAACACAGCAGTACCGACGTACACATCACAAATGAACCCCATTTTCAATGCGTGGCCGTGAAGGGCTCGTCCGGGCTCGATCGGGCAGGACTTGAGGACGGACGAGAGTGTGAACGCGTTTGGGCGGACCGCGTCCGCATTGGAGAGCATTTGCGCGTAGAGGGAGAGGGCGTGGGGGTGGTGGGCGGCGTGGAGGGCGTGAGCGTGGATGATTGAAGTCCAGAAGAAGACGTTGGGGTTGGTTGTGCGGCGGAACAGAGAGGTCGAGTGGTCGAGGTGTCCGAGAGAGGCGTAGGAGCGTTGGAGTTTGAAGTTCAAGATCGGGTTTTGGTGGAGTCCGTGGCGGAGGAGGGCCGCGTGGATCTCGAGGAGGTGGTGGAGGGTTCCGGTTTTGTCGATCAGGTGAGCTGCTCTGTCGGCAGTTAGAGTGGTGGTTATGGTAGTTGGTGGCGGCGGCGGAGGCGGAGGCGAAGCGGTGGCGGCGGAGGGGATGGTCGGAATTGAAAGTATGGATGACATTATTGTGGTGGATTCACATTATTGGTGGATCAAATCTTCAATTTTTTTATAAAATTAGAAATTTTACTACCTTAGTAGAGATTTTTTTTATTAGTGCGAGGGTCCCTTGCATTGACACCCACTAATTGGCCACCTTTGATAGACTTTAGGATGCACACGCAATGGCAAACGCATAGTGTGTGTTCATGTTGAGACACCAGACATCTTTTCTTTAGGGTCATATGGGTGAATTGTTTGTTCCCATTACCAACCAAACATGGTGAAATATATATATAAAAAAACTCTAGTCATAGGTAAACCAATATATTACTTGAGAGTGACATACTACAATACATTGGTACATTGGTAAAATGTCTCGAATGAGATGAACGATGCATTAGTTGTTTAAAAGATAAGGTTTAAAGAGGTTATTAGTTTGACTCTTATTGAAAAAACAAAAAAAAGAAGAAAATATTAATAACCCACTTTAGACACCTCATTTTAGGCACTTAGTGGGCTCAAGTGTGTGTCTAGTCATACTATACATTTTGAGATATGCGCTCACACTCCTCGAGGTGTATCACATGGAGGACAACTATTTGGGCCCAGTAGGTGCCGAAAGTGGATGTCCAAAGTGGGTTATAAAAATATTTTCTAAAAAAAAAAGGAAGATGCTAGAGTAACCCACTTTAGATACTTAGTGGACTCAAGTGAATGTCTAACCGTTTGATACACCTCGAGACGTGCACTCACACTCCTTTAGATGTATCACATGGAGGGATACCCACTTGGGCCCACTAAGTACACAAAGTGGATGTTCAAAGTGGGTTACAAAAGCATTTTCCAAAAACAAAATGTTAAATGTTGTAAATTGGATGACCCATCTTATTGTACATGTTACTTGTAATCCCCTTGTATTAATTGTACACCACTTGATTAATTGTATTATATCATTGTTGCTTGTACACTATGTTTTACTTGTATTCTTATGTTGCTTTTGGTGTAACTTGTACACATTATATTGCTTGTAATGCTTGTTCAAAGTACATGAGCTCATCATGTATAAGGGCCTATATAAATGGTTCCTTCTCTTCTAAAGGACACACCAATAGTTGAATATAATCTCTACATTCTCTTTGGTTCTCTCCTCTTGTTCCCTTTTTCTACTTGCTCTTCTAGTTCTTAGTTTTACGCATTCCATGTTTAAGTCTTTAGCAAGTCCAACTCTAGTTTACAACGCGTTATCGCACGATGTTGCTCTACAAGAAGAAGGTCTTGAAGTTCAAGAAGCTTTCAAATAAACAAAGCTAGGAATATATAATTAATTTATATGAATTTAATTTAATGGTGTTTTGTGATTCTATTTCTATCATTTTATTAATTTAAGTACAACCTTAATTATATTTAAAATGAGGTTCATTTGCTTAAAATAAAAAAGTCATCGCCCTCTACTTTCCTTCTAAAAGGGTTCATTAATTACTAGCGAAACTAGAATATGAGAATGTGTAAAAGAAACTTTTGAGCATTATCTCTAAAACTCATATCATTTAACTACCAATATATGCATATATGGGTTTTGTTTTCTAGTTGTTTTAATATTAAGACTCGGATAACCTAAAATATATGTAACATAACTTTGTTAATTTGGATTATCCAAAAGAAACAACTGGGATTTGTTACATAAGACCATTTTAAATATTGGTTGCATGCTTGCTCTTTTATCATTGCATTAAACAAAGTTTCTAATGCACTACATCAGTGGCAAATGAGGAAGAGGAAGAGACAAGCTTATATAAGGCTTGGTCTCTTAATACCTCACTACCTTACATGTGAAATGATGTACCCACTAGCTATGTTATAGCAATATACATTCGGGTAGTGCATTTCCATGCCAAAACGAACCAATTGGTCTCGCATAAGAAGGTGCACCCTTACTCCTTTGAATAGTTGATTCAGAATGAGAATGAACACCCGAGCAATGAGCACCTTTGGCTTAAGTAAGCTCCACATCAACTTTGACATAGACATATTTATCATGAATTTTTCTCTAGTTTAAATCAACGTTTTGTGAAGACTTTCTAGACAATCTTGCATGAATTTTATGTGTTGAAATAATTTACCAAGTGTTATATCCTTGTTGATTGAGAATATAGTTGGTTATTGCATAGTTTGAACTAACCCATCTCTTAAGCTTTGAAATAACTTAAAAGTTCGTTTTGAACTAAGTTATTCAAATAATTTATCAAGTATATATTATTTATTCACGGTGCATTATTTATGTGTCACAACGATTGTGAAAGTATGCTCTATAGTTGCGTCTTGTACGATTTTCTACACCAAAAATCAAAAATCAATATGTGACATATAATTTTTCTCATAAAATTATAAATAATTAATTATGTTCTATTTTTTATTTTTATAATACAAATAATACTATAAATTTGAGTTGATAGTGGGTAAGTCATGTCCTCGGTAAAGCTAAACATTGAAAGAGAGACGAGTTATCCCGTTCGAGGAAGCATGGTTGCTATAGACTTTGTTTCCCACCAACTTGGAAGTTGTCCCATACAAGTAGTACATTTTTTTTATTAAATAATCAAGTTGTGAACATATATTTAATCATATATTATGTATTTTTACATAAAAAGGGTAAACTATTTTATATTACCTATGTTTTCAAAATATCATTCAACTATCGTCGAATTTGTTGCCTCGTATTACTAATAAGAATTACTTACCGTAGCAATTAAACATATGTTGCAATTAATGAATAAAATATCTTTGCAATGTTGTGTATCAAGCACAATCACTCGCCAATATCTCTTTAGCTATTTGAAGAGTGAATATTTCACTTTATATATCCTTTTACCTTATGGAGTTATATATATAAATACAAAAAGATAATGCTCCAAAAAGCTCAAAATGAGCGATCGGGTCTCAAACTACAAAATTTAATCATCAAATATTAATTATAATTCTCATAATTTTAATTACCTCTATGTTGAGGCTATGTGAAAATATGAATGATGAGAGAATAATAAGAAGGTCGCATTGATCACTCGATTTATTATTGCAACAAATATCGAGTGCGCACGTCAATCTAGTAAATATTAAAGATTGATTTCTTGTCACATGGTAGCCGAGCAAAATAATGAGATATTATAAACATGATATTAATCTCGTCCAATTGGTTCACTTCAAATTAAGAAGCATATGTTGCATATAATGACCATGGTCGTAATAATAGAAAAAGGTGAAAAGATCTGGTAAAGATTATTTAGACAATTCCACTAAAAGTTGGAATAAAAGTGGTGCACCACTAAAAAGGGCAAATTAGTATTGACAATGAGCACTCATAATTGTGACATTTTCGTCACATATGAAAGGTTGTGTTGCCAAAATATTTTCAAGTACATTATATCCAAATATTTTTAATTTTTTTATCATGCATTCAAAATCAAGGCAAAATTATGAATTTTATTATTGAAAATAGCTCAATAAAATTGAAACTTAAATTCATGAGATAAATAAAGACGAATATTGCATATCTTGCTTATTGTACTATGTACACAATATAATATAAAATAGAGAGAGTATTTCTCGAACCTAAACTTAACAGAGGCTAATATCCACACAATATGTGGTACAACTATATTTTTGTCAATGTCTTATCCAAAAGTTACTCAGTATAATTTTGTTTCATCTTAGAACTTAAATTCTCAACTTTATCTTCTGGATTTTACTTGAATAAGACATATTGAAATAAATGTCATATAATCTAATGACATTCATAAGACGAAATGATCAATTTGATCACTCATGACCATCAATTATGAGAATAATATTGAAAATATGTGTGGGCGTCAATTGTGGAATCAAAAGATTTTATCAACTGGACATTACAAATTGTGTTGCTAGTCTCAAGGCAAATTGTTCGTTAAATCGACCCAAAGTAAATATGTTGTGGAAACCACAATTTTTTGCTTATAATTTTTTTTATGAATACCTTTGGACACATTCAATTTTATAGTAAATATTTTCAATTTATGTTTCGGTCCAAGTAGATGCATACGTATTTATATATTTTTAACTTATGCATTGGTTAGCATTTAATTGATTTGAAAACAAAAAAAAACAAAAAAACAAAAAATTGAGGTACTGATTATAGTTTTGAGACATTTACATAACATATTTATTTCATTCAAAGTTCTTTATAACTCAATTTAGACAAACAACGCAATATCTCACATTTGAGTTTTTCAATTATAAAGCTTATGTTTTATTTCACATGCTTAAATAAACTAAAATGAGTTTACAAAGAAAACTTTTGATTTATGTCGGTTTCCAACAATAGTACAATGCCTTGAGCCCCTAATAGAGGATTTGTTTACAACAAGTTTTATTGATTGTCACTTTGATAAAACAATTTTCCCACGATTAGAGGGAGATATACAAAGCCGATTAAAAAAATGGCGTAAAATTGCTTGAAACGCACAAAAAATGTTGCATTATGATATAACTTGAAGTTCAAATGATCATTCATTAGCAACGAGTTATAAATCAATTACTTGATGCAATCACTAATATAAAAAATATGACAACCTCATATGTTCCACTATTGAAGGTTAATATATGAAATGATGTCTTTGTGCAAAA
Organism: Stephania cephalantha; assembly: GCA_039657325.1. Classification (NCBI taxonomy): domain Eukaryota; kingdom Viridiplantae; phylum Streptophyta; class Magnoliopsida; order Ranunculales; family Menispermaceae; genus Stephania; species Stephania cephalantha. The sequence continues at coordinate 9,949,570 of CM077567.1, forward strand.
AATGCACAAGAACCAACAAAACACCTAAGGCGTGAAAGACTAGTTGGTTAAAATGATATAAACCTTTGAAAAAAAGCTTAGGAGTAAAAATAAATAAAATACTCCTAATATAAGAATTATTTGGTAAGAATTCAATGTATCATTTGAAAATGATGATCCAATACCATAAATAGTATGTGGTTAAATGTCATATAAGACATAATTATCAAAAGAGGTCATTCAAACTCGAACTAAACTTGTTAAGAAAACGAGCGTTAAGAAAACGAGAAGTTGTTGGACTAATAGCCTACAAGATTTATGGCGCTATAAAGCTGGTTAAATATAAACAATTTGATCTCGATGAAGTATAAAAACCTCAATGATTAATTACTTAAAAAATTATATGTCTTCATTATAATATCATCATATGTTTGATGATTTAAATATTGTGAAAAATCATGACGACATCATTATATCATTTGAATACATGAAAAATGAATTCAAGATGGAAGATCCTTGAAAATAAAACTTAGCCTTGATTTAAAACGCGGCGCGATATGCAAGCGCATTTTAGGCGCTTTTATAAAGCGCACTTAGCACTTGACACGAAGCACGTGCGCGTGTGTGTATATGTGTGCGAGCTAACCATGGGTAAAACTTTTTACCATTATTTTTTATCATTTTTGAAATTACATGTGGGCGCTTATTTGATTGATCTACTCAAGCATTGAATGGGCGCTTAATAAACCCATTCAATACTTGATCGAGTGGATACAGCTTGAAACTGCTCCACTACTCCATTTTCTACTCTAACTGGTTTTGACCAAAGTGTTCTATAAGAGAAGAGGTTTGGGGAGGAAGAAATCATCTCGAAAATCAACCAAAGATTTGCTTTGTTTTCATCTTTCACTACCGCAAAGTGAAAGTTGAGCTTGCGTCATCGTATCATTTATGATATTTGCCGACTCTTGCAGTAGAGAGCAAAACTTCCTTTAGGAAAGTGGCGTGTTACACGCTTTGAAGTCATTGCAAATCCTCTCGTCTAACAATCTAAAGGAAGTTTTCTGTCGTTGCAATGGCTTCGTCAATCAAAGAGCTTTCGGCTAACATTGTGAAGCTGGATCGCTTCAATGGAGGCAATTTCCTGAGGTGGCAAAAGCGAGTGCATTTCCTGCTGGTGGCGCTTCATCTGGTGTATGTTCTGGATACACCCAAGCCTCTAGAGTCCGATGATGAAACTGTCAAGCAAATTAAGAAGAGGCAGAAATGGGAGACGGATGACCACACCTGCAGAGGTCACATTCTGAATGCCATGAAGGACTCACTGTTCGACATCTACCATGACGTCCCCTCTGCCAAGGAGCTGTGGGAGAAACTGGAGGCAAGGTACCATAAGGAGGATGCGACAAGTAAGAAATTTCTCATATCAAAGTTTATTAATTTTAAAATGGTTGATGAAAGGTCTGTTATGGAACAATTTCGTGAAATTGAGAGGATTAGAAATAATTTCTCTCAACACAATCTTGTCATGGATGAAACAATTGTTGTGTCTTCTATCATTGATAAATTGCCCCATCTTGGAAGGAGTTCAAACGAACTCTTAAGCATAAAAAAGAGGACATAACTCTTGATGAACTTGTTAACCATCTTCGTGTGGAAGAGGATTGTCGCATGCAGAAAATGAAAAAGAGCGAGAATGCTCGGGAGATTTCAAAGGTGCATGTGATGGAGGCAAAGAAAGTTCAAAAAGCCCTGTTGAACAGACCTAACAAGCTTGGTAGTTTCAAAAAGTCTCATTGGTTCAGAAAATCGAACAACCAAAACCAGAATCAAAGGAATCGAAAAGTCACTTGTTGGTTCTCGGGAAAGATGGCCACTTCAAGTCTGAATGTTATCATTGGAAGAGGAAGCAAGGAAAACATCATGCTCCTCCTCCAAATTTACGCAAAAGGTGCGAGAAACGACAATGATGATCTCATTGCTATGATTTCGAAATCAACGTCGTTGAAAATGACATGGCTTGGTGGGTTGATTCTGGTGCTACTCGACACGTCCGCAATAACAAGAGGTTCTTCAAGACCATGGAGGCGATAGATGAAAATATTGTCTTGTATACATGGGAAATGATGCTACTTGTCCTGTTAAAGGCATAGGTAGTGTTAATCGAAGTTTACTTACGGCAAAATTGTAACACTCACTAACGTGTATTATGCACCAGAAGTGAGGAAGAATCTGGTGTCGGGTAGTTTTTTGAATAAGTTTGGTTTTAGGCTTGTATTTGAAGCTGACAAATTTGTACTCTCCAAGGGAGGGGTATATGTAGGGAAGGGTTATGCTTATGAGGGCATGTTTAAGCTCAATGTAATCTCTTTATCTAATAAGAATATTGTTTCTGCGTATCTTGTTGAGTCTCCTTCATTTTTATGGCATTATAGATTAGGACATGTTAATTTCAGAAAATTATATGATATGGTAAATCTGGAATTACTGCCTTATTTTGATAAATATGAAGGAAATTGCAATGCATGCATGAAAACAAAAATAACTAGAAATCCATTTCCTAATGTTGAAAGAAATTCAAAGTTGCTTGATTTAATACATTCTGATGTATGTGACATACATAGTACACCATCAATAGGAGGCAATAAATATTATATAACATTTATTGATGATTATAACAAGTTCTTATGTTTATTTGTTGCATTCCAAAGATGAGGCAATGGTTAAGTTTCGGCCTATAAGGCACAAACGAATTGCAATGTGAGACCTTTATAAAATGTTTAAGGTCCGGTAGGGGATGAGAGTACTATGATCCAAAGTACTTTGAATCCACTCGAATAGTCCATGAGACTATCGCTTCTTATACACCACAACAAAATGGTGTGGTTGAGCGTAAAAATCGTGTTCTAACCGAAATGGTTAATGCTATGCTATCAAACTCCGGTTTGAGTAGTGGTTTTGGGAGAGGCATTGCTTGATCGCATGCCATATTTTGAACATAATTCCACAAAAGATGAATAAAGTCACCCCATATGAGCTTTGGAATAAGCGAAAACCAAATCTTAATTATTTAAGAGTTTGGGGTTGAGAGAGCGATAGTAAAAGTACTTGAACCCAAAAAGAAAAATTGGGTGAAAGGGGAGTGGAATGCATATTTATTAGATATGCACAACACACAGATAAGGCATATAGGTTCATGGTAATTGAGCCTAATAATTCGATTTCAGCAAACACTGTAATTGAATCAAGGGATGCAATCTTTGATGAGACAAGATTTAAATATGTTCCCAAAAGTATTCCTGAAGAAAACCAAAAAGGGAAGGAAGTCATAGAAATTGAAAATGACAAAGAAATAGTAGAAGTTCCTGAACTTCGAAGGAGCAAACGAGCTCGAAAAATTAAGTCATTTGGTTATGATTTCTATACATTCCTAGTTGAAGGAAGTAGAGAAACAGTAACTAGACAAATTTCGTATTGTTTTAATACGGAGGCTGATCCTCAAACAGTAGAGGAGGCGATGAAAGAAAGAGATGCAGCTTTCTGGAAAGAGGCATTAAATGATGAGATGGATTCAATAATGGGAAATAACACTTGGGAGCTAGTTGATCTACCTCATGGGTGTAAACCCATTAAATGCAAATTTCTCTTCAAAAGGAAAAGAAGAGTTGATGGATCCATTGAAAAACACAAAGTGAGACTGGTTGCTAAGGGTTTCACCCAAAAGCATGTAATAGACTATTTCGATACCTATTCACCAAGCTAAAATTTCTACTATCGATTGCTTATTGCAATTGCAATTGCAGCTATAAACAAGCTGGTCATCCACCAAATGGACGTCAAAACAACGTTCCTACATGGAGAATTGGATGAGGAAATATACATGGAACAACCTGAAGGGTTCATAATGCCCGGTAATGAAAAAAAAATGTGTAGATTGCGAAAATCATTGTATGGTTTAAAGCAAGCACCAAAATAGTGGCACCAAAAATTTGACCAGGTTGTACTTGCTTATGGATTCAAAATAAATGAATCTGATAAATGTGTATATAGCAAGTTTCATGAAAGAGGCAATGGTGTCATTATCTCGTCTTTACGTAGATGACATGTTGATTTTTGAACCGACTTGGAACAAGTTCGGTTGACCAAAAGGTTTCTTTCAAGCAAGTTTGAAATGAAAGATATGGGGCAAGTTGATGTCATTCTCGAATTCAGATTGTAAGAGATGAGGGAGCATTACTCTAACTCAATCTCATTATATTGAGAAAGTTCTCAATAGATTCAATCATTTGAATTGTGCCCCTGTTTCCACCCCGCTAGATTCAAGTATTGAGCTAGTGAAAAATACAGGCAATCCAGTTTCACAACTGGAGTATTCTAGATTAATTGGATGTTTAATGTATGCAATGACACGCACTAGGCCGGATATTGCCTTGGCAATAGGCAAGTTGAGCAGATTTACAATTAATCCAAGCGAGTTGCATTGGTTTGCAATTCGAAGAGTTTTGAAATATCTGAAGAAAACAATTAACTATGGTTTGTGCTATAGTGGATATCCTTCGGTCTTAGAAGGATTTTCAGATGCAAGTTGGATTGTGAAAGATCAAAATCATGCATCTACAAGTGGGTGGATTTTCACACTTGCTGGAGGTGCAATCTCGTGGGCTTCAAAGAAGCAAACTTTAATGGTTGGTTCTACCATGGAATCAGAGTTTATTGCGCTGGCCTTGGCTTCAAAAGAAGCTGAATGGCTACGTGAATTATTACACGAGATACCATTGTGGCCTAAACCGGTAGCTCCAATCTCTATCCATTGTGATAATGAGGCCACATTGGCAAGGGCTTATAGCCAAGTGTACAATGGTAAATCCGGACATATTGGTGAGACACGGTTGTGTTAGAGAATTGATAACGAGTGGAGTTATCACGATTGACTATGTGAGATCTAGTCAAAACTTGGCGGATCCCCTCACTAAAGGATTGTCAAGAGACTTGGTGAATAAAACATCAAGGGGGATGGGTCTCAATCCCATGAATTACAGGTCACCAATAGTGGAAACTCAACTCGACGCCTAACATTACGTTAAGTCTTGAGTTCAATGCAGTCAAAATTCATTATAAGTGTGACTGTGAGCACTAAATTTTAATAACCATCCCAAGGTTGTTAGTGCTCGGTACCTGCATGTAAAGAGATGAGGTTGAGATGATATCTTAATAGTTTTCTAAAGGTGCTTAAATTGCGGGGTACTAGAATGAAGACTACCTATGTGGATGTGAAGTGTGGTCGCTTCAAGGAGTTCAAGGGCTTGGCTCCAAAGACATTCACGAGAAGATACGAGACACAAGGCCAATGTTGAATGTGTCAAGATATTTATGGCTATTTGCTGGTGTAAGTTATATGCGTGATATGTTTATGCTACAAATCGAATAGAATCATTGGTTCAAAGTTTATCTACCATGTAATTCTTATATGATGTAATGAATTTTTCACAAATTAGTGGTTCAAATCGCAAGATACCATTATTTATGCATATAATGTTTGAGATTTTGTGGATTAAATGATCTGATTATTTTGAAAATGGCGGGGGATTGTTGGACATTTTCAAAAGAAATGTTTAGTCTCACATTGGTTAGAAACTTCAAGTTTAAAGAGTATATATATACTCTTGCACTACAGTGTGTGTAAATGAAAAACACAAGTGCTATGCAAAGTGCGCGCGGCGCATATGGCGCATTTTAGACGCTTTTATAGGCGCACTTAGCACTTAGCACGAGGCACTTGCGCGTGTGTGTATATGTGTGCGAGCTAACCATGGGTAAAACTTTTTACCATTATTTTTTACCATTTTCGAAATTACAATGTGGGCAGTTATTTGATTGACCCACTCAAGCATTGAATGGGCAGTTAATAAACTCATTCAATACTTGACTGAGTGGATGCAGTTGAAACTGCTCCACTACTCCATTTTCTACTCTAACTGGTTTTGACCAGTGTTCTATAAGAGAAGAGGTTTGGGGAGGAAGAAATCATCTCGAAAATCAACCAAAGATTTGCTCTTGTTTTCATCTTTCACTACTTTGCAAAGTGAAAGTGAAAGCATGTTTCATCGTATCCTTTATGATATTTGCGACTCTTGCGGTGTAGAGAGCAAAACTTCCTTTAGGAAAGTGGCGTGTTACACGCTTTGAAGTCATTGCAAATCCTCTCAGTCTAACAGATTAAACATAAACAATTTGATCTAATGAAGTACCAAAACCTCAATGATTAATTACTTAAAAAATTATATGTCTTCATTATAATATCATCAAATGTTGATGATTTAAATATTGTGAAAAATCATGACGACATCATTATATCATTTGAATACATGAAAAAGGAATTCAAGATGGAAGATCCTTGAAAAATAAAACTTAGCCTTGATTTAAAAATCAAGTATTTTTCAAGTAAAATAGTTCTCCATCTATTGATTTATTTTACTCAAACGAGTAAATTTGGGTTTGCAAAGATTTGTTGCAAAACAATAAGATGTTTCGCTCATGTCAACATGAGGGGGATTATCAAAATAAGTTATTGATTAGTGCATTGCACTCTTTATCCCTTAGTTATTGATCATGTTGAGTTTTTCAAGCAAGGTTTTTAATGAGACAATCCTAACAATATTATATTCTCTATAAAAATTTGAGAGAACTGCACTCTTTTTCCTTTACTAGATTTTTCCTACAAAGTTTTTTTAGTAGAGGTTTTAACGAGACATCTATATATATTCTCTCAAAATATATCAATGTATTACACTCTTTTCCTTAGCTATGATTTTATCCCACTGGGTTTTCTTAGCAAGGTTTTTATTGAGGCAATCAATAATATCATACTACAAATTAAGATTGATAAGCACAATATAATTTTTTCCTAGCTATACTAGACTTTTTCCACAGGGTTTTTCTAGTCCCTTGTACACTATGTTTTACTTGTATTCTTATATGGCTTTTTGGTGTAACTTGTACACATTATATTGTTGCTTGTAATGTTTGTTCAAAGTACATGAGCTCATCATGTATAAGGGTCTATATAAAGGGTTTCCTTCTCTTGTAAAGGACACACCACTAGTTAAATACAATCTCTACATTCTCTCTAACTCTCTTCTCACTTGTTCCCCTTCTCTACTTGCTCTTCTAGTTCTTAGTTTTAAGTCTTCCATGCTTAAGTCTTTAGCAAGTCAAACTCTAGTTTACAACATTAGAAACCAATTTTCAGTCACCATAAGTCCTACTTGACATCTTTCTGCCATCTTCCAACTCAACAACTCATGCACATACCAGAATTCACATGCATGGAAACAACAATGAATTGCCATATGCAGGGGCGGACCCAAGATTAATTTGAAGTCCCCCTGGGCTGGGTTGACTAGCACATTTAAGAATCATAAATTTAACTTTCATATTCACCATTGGATTTAAATTCAATGGTGAAAATTTAAAATCACCATTCATAGTGATTTTAAAAAAGTAACCATTGTAGAATTTCCTTATATATATATATATATATATATATATATATATATATGTTAGTTAATGTTAATTATCTTTTTTTGTCTCTTCGAAAGACGACCGATAAAATTATCTTTTTCTTAAAAGAAAATAGGCGTCACAATGTAGCTACCCACATTGTGAAGCTTATTTTTTAAAGCAATATATCCAGTGTTAACTATCTTCGTACTGATGAACGGTAAAAAAAGCCAATGTCTTACAATATAAATTTACTAATAACTTGAGTACTTGTGTTAAAAAATATAACAAGTCAGATTTTTTTTGTAAGTTAGATAATGATAGATAGTAATAACATCTAAATCACCTAATTTATTCAATTGTAAACATAAACGACTTTTTCGTAACACAATTCTTGACTCGACTGTAATCATTCATGATCGAAGTGTAATTCAAACTATATAGTTGTACCAACTAAACCAACATCAAAACTAACGTATTTTATTCTTATTTAAACAACATCAACAATGAGAAGCCTCATTCTCAAATTAGTCAGGGTCAACTATATGGATGAAACACATCCATTCTCATTTTTTTTTTTAAAGTTAAAAACAAATTAGTGATGACAAAAAAGTAGACTAATTAGAACAATATTCACAAGAATAAGAAAAAATGCACTTATACGAAGCCCATGGTATAATCTTTTATGCTTTAATTGAAGATTGTAAAGATAAGAATAAGTCTCTAGTTAAGAACCAAGCAAAATATTATAGTTGAAGAATTAATTATAAAAAAAATAACAATAATAACATCAGATCGATATGGACTAACTAATTGACACTAAATTTTACTATTTTTTTTTTTTTTGCTTTTCTTTCATTTTATTTCATATAATTTCAAAATTAGCTTTAATTATTTTTCCTCTTCTTTCTTGAAAGTTCTATTTTTATTTGTGATTGAGGTGGCTACGTGTGAAAATTTTCTTAATGAGGTGTGCTAAGCTTAGAAAATATTTTTATTTTGTTGGCCAAAGTACGTGTATATGGGGGATTCCATGTTACTTGACCCGGGTTATCCCGGGCTATAACCCAGGTCAAGTAACATGTAGGTCCCCCAATAGTAACAATCATCACTTTAGCACCAGTGATAAAATTGAATAGTTTAAAAAAACTCCCCTCCCCACCAATAAGTGGGGAAAAACGAATCACTCCCCTAACCAAGAAGTAGGGAGAAGACTCCCGTGCCATTGGGCTTACAACCCCCTTTGGCACTTGCCAGTAAAGATCTCGATTTACTTTCACAGTGTCGGTGCCTCGAAATACACAAAGCAACATGCAAACAAATCGTACAAAACGCCAAAAACTCAGCTGACTTTCTAAGATCGATCGGATTGCATTTCTTTCATCACGAGGTGAAACTATAAACTATAATTTCCTTTCTTTTGAGAGTGTGCACTAAAAGCAAAGCATGGTCTGACTCTGTACCCGTTTTGCTCTCTTAATTGATTTTCTCAAACAAGTGGTAGTGGTGAGAGCGTTGTTGAACAACCCTTGTCGCCCCTGTTTTTCTGAATGGAGGACGCAGAGGAATGGGTTCTGGTCCGCCGCCCCAACGAGGCGGACCACTGGAGCCCAAGCTCGAACCTCTTGGAGGCCGAGCAGCCTCTGAAGGTTCTGTTTTCCGAGCCTGCGAAGCACTGGACCGACGCGTTGCCGATCGGGAATGGGCGGCTAGGAGCAATGGTGTGGGGAGGGGTCGCATCGGAGACGCTGCAGCTCAACGGTAACTGGACTTGTTGATTCTGGTGATCTTTGTTTGATTGCACAAAATTGGAACTTGAATTACTTTCTTTGGAGTTTGTGAGTCACTGAAGCTTTGAAATGCCTGCATTGTGAGGAAAATTGATGCTGATATTTGTTTCTGGGCTTGTGGATGTTGTGATGCAGAGGATACGCTTTGGACTGGTGTGCCCGGGGATTATACGAACCCTGAGGCGCCGAAGGCGCTGGCGGAGGTCAGAGGGCTTGTTGATAAGAGGGAGTATGCCGAAGCAACGAAAGCGGCCTTTGCATTGTCCGGGAATCAATCTGCTGTATGTTATATTAATTCATTCTTTCATTTTTCGAAGTGAAGTTTTTGGAATTACTTTAGATAACCATAATTCCCGCACTAGAAAACTTGACTCAATAAAAACTGAAGAAATTGGACGAGCTAGGGATGGACCAAAGTTAACTTAGGATGCATTAGTTAGGAGGGATTCGAATTGGATTGGAAAGCTCATCATTAATTGTACTAAATCGAACACAACGGAAGAGTTTGATCCATGTAACTGACCTCAATTAATTTGGGACCGAGGCTATATGGTTGTTGTTAACCATAATTTTGGGAAAGCACACCATCAATTACAATAAATCGAGCGCAATTTAAGAGTTTGATCAATGTACCCGTCCCCAACCAATTTTGGGATTTAGGCCATAATGAGATGTAAAATGGAAGGTAAATGAACCGAAGTTTCAGTTTGGATAAAATTATCAGTATACTCGGCGTGGATTAATTGGATATGGCCTAAAGCCTCTATTTCAAATTAGTTATATTTGTTTGATGCATTTCATAAAGAGAGACAAATTTTTTACGTTGGTTGTCAATCTATCGCAACCTTCCTCCTTTTTCAAACTTAAGACCGACTATGCACAACAACAGAGAAGCTCCTATGCTCTACATTGGTGGAGTTTCCTAAAATAAATATATACTTTTGGTTTCTTGAACGCCTATAAATTTCACTCTGCTGTAATTGGAGATAACGTGTGTTGGCATTTTGGGTGTTGATTTGGTAAGTACGGGTCTGCATGTAAGGTGTTTTTAGCGGAACAGATGAGGAGAAAGTCTCGATTTGAGACAAATAGTTGGTTAGACTATTCTCATTTTTTGATGTCTTTGGATTCTTGATTAAAAAATCTGATGTTCCTGAAAGTAGCAACGAGGTAGCACTGTCAACTATGAACTAATTAATTAATTCTAACCAAAATTAGTTTTAGAACGATTAGCGTACATGAATGTCAAAAGTTTGCCTTAATATTTCTTGTTTATGAACTTGTCCCATTAAATTGGTATCATGGTTAGTTGTATTTGTAGTTTGATTTCTAGTAACAATTGACAAACACAAATTGCATGATTTCAATTACGAGTAATAGGAAAACTTAAAAACTTATTACCATAAAAGCTAAAGTAGCACTTAGATGGAAAATACAATGGGTTAAATTATATTCATTTACTGACTTAATCCAGTGGGAACTGATTATTTTCATTGTTCGAGAGCATCAGTTCATGGAATGAATTTCTGTACGTGCTACTGTTATATCATTAAGTTGTGTGTTTTCTTGGACAGATATTTTTGGTAAAGTTTTGCTGCTTTTTTTTTATATATATAGCATGTTGAAAATGTGTGAAACGACTAATATTTTTAAATTTGATTAGGATAAATTTGACCCAGCATTTACATCCACTTCCCAACTGTATTGATGATCAATACAAGATACCTCGTATTAATATTTAGTTATTTACTCTGTTAAGGAAGATTTTTTGTTTCCCGATTTACATATAGTTTATCACCGTTGTAGTGGATGATCTATTTTCATGCTGTCTCAATTCCTTCTGCTGTATTTTTGTAGATCTACCAGCCTCTTGGCCACATCAAGTTAGTTTTTGATGATTCTCATGCTGCATATAATGCGAAAACTTACCAAAGGGAACTTGATTTGGATACAGCAACTGTTAAGGTCAAGTATTCTGTTGGTGACGTAGAGTTTACAAGAGAACATTTTTCGTCACATCCTCATCAAGTGATAGTGTCAAAGCTTTCTGCTAGCAAAGGAGGCTCTCTGTCTTTCACTGTATCTTTAGACAGCCAGTTGAATCATCATACATCTGTGAATGGGCAGAATCATATTATTCTTGAAGGAAGTTGCCCTGGTAGTCCAAAGGGAATTCAATTTTCTGCCATCCTTGGTTTACAAGTTAGCGATGGTGGTCGTGCACAAGTTTTGGATGGTGGACAGCTGAAGGTGGAAGGCACGGATTGGGCTGTTTTGCTTTTGGTGGCTTCATCTTCATTTGATGGGCCATTCACCAAGCCTGAAGACTCTAAAAAGGATCCGACTAAAGAGTGTCTCAACTCACTCAGTTCTTTGATGAAGATATCATACTCAAATCTTTATGCTAGTCATTTAGATGATTATCAAAACCTATTTCATCGAGTATCCCTGCAGCTTTCTAAAAGCACAAAGAACATCAAACTTGATAAGCTTCTTCCGGTGGAGGGCGTTGAGTCTTCCAGATCTGATTCTTATTCCAATAGTTTGAAAATTGATCAGGTTAAAACTACTGCGGATAGAGTTAAGTCATTTAAGACAGATGAGGATCCCTCTTTGGTTGTGCTTCTATTCCAGTATGGACGATATTTATTTATTTCTTGTTCAAGACCTGGGACTCAGCCATCAAACCTCCAGGGTATATGGAGCAAAGACATTGCACCACCATGGGAGTATGTTCTCTTTATCCTACTACTACATTTTTCTTTTCTTGGAAAAGAAACTCCAGCTCAACTATTACTATAATAGTTCTCAGAATTGGGTGTCTGGGCGATTTGTATGATTTGCGATTTGTTTTATCCTGAAAACCACTTGGATCCCGACCTTGAGACATTATTCTTAGAAATTATTTCTTGGAAGAATTGATAAACTTTCTTGCTCTTTTTATACTTGCGTAATCAATGATATTTTGTCAGCCTCATTTTGTTTTTTTTGTTTTTTTTTGTTTTTTGTTTTTTTCTCAAATCATAAAGCGCCGTGCTTGCATTCGTTTGTTTATTCTTGTTCAATATCACTTCAAGTTCTTTTTCTATTGCTTTATCACTACTATGATTTCCAGCAAAACACAAGGACTAAAATTTCCATTAAATTAGTCTTTGCTCATTCAAGTTCTTTTTTTGGCACTTTGTCTCGATGAAGTAATTAATATGCTTGTATTTTCAGTTGTGCTCCACACTTGAACATCAATCTTCAAATGAATTATTGGCCTTCCCTTTGTTGCAATCTTCGCGAATGCCAAGAGCCATTGTTCGACTACATGTCTTTTCTGTCAACAAACGGAAGTAAAACATCACATGTAAGAATCTCTACCATTTGTTACTTGATTTACTAGTAGTTGCTTAATTCTATAGCTCCTTTTCGGGCTCAGTTCACTATTTTGATCATTCAAAAGCTATTTAAATCTCATATTTGATCTTTTGCATTATATATTGATAGGTGAATTATGAAACTCATGGTTGGGTGGCACATCAAGTATCTGACATATGGGCCAAAACATCACCAGACCGAGGTGACCCAGTGTGGGCTTTCTGGCCAATGGGTGGAGCATGGCTTTGCACTCATCTATGGGAGCATTACACCTACACATTAGACAAAGTATGGTTCTCTGATATTTTCTTCAAACGTTTTGTCACTATTGTCTTCTTTAATCATCAATTTTAAAGTTCTTTTTAATTTTGTGTATCGTTTTTTTCATTTGTTAGACATTTCTGTTCTGGAAAATTTAATTAGTTTATATTTGGTCGACTTCCCTCCTATTGTTATATTTGTTGCAACTCTGTATTGAAATTAGATATATGTTGCAAATTATAATTACACTCATTACACGCAACCACTAATTGATGATCATTCATGTAATTCCTTGAAATAATCTTTCCTGGTGTATTTCACTGTCATGTCACCTGGTGTTTCCGCTGAAGGAAAAGAAGCATTATGGCCAAACCAGCCTATGTAGACTCGCTTGAGAGCTCATAGAATTAGCTATTGGTTTTAGCCATTTAGGTCGTGTTACAACTTTCAAGCCAACTCCCTTCTGCCACAACCAGGTCCTTCACTATGGCCATTCACATTTCCATTTGCAAATCTTGGTTGCAGGCATACCATGCATTAGCAGGTTTGGCAAGTCTATCTTGTTTGTACCGCATTATCTGTCTAGTGAACTTTGGCGCATTTTGGCCCCTTTTTTTTCTGTATTCCTGCGCATTCGGTTGCTTATTCTTTTTGTACAATTATTTTTTTTAGGGATTTTTAGCAAGTAAAGCATATCCGATGCTGGAAAGCTGTGCATCATTTCTGTTGGACTGGTTGATTGAAGGCCGTGGAGGTCTTTTGGTAACCAACCCTTCAACATCCCCAGAGCATAGATTTATTGCACTGGATGGCAAACTTGCTAGTGTAAGCTACTCAACTACTATGGATATGGCAATCATAAGGGAAGTTTTCTCTACTGTCACCGCTGCTGCTGAGGTAATTGTACTGCACGTATTCTCTCCTATTAAAAAGGCCGTATTTGTATATTTCTCAGCTCTGTTAATTTGTGAAATTTCGGACAAGCAGGTTTTGGGAAAAAGTGAAAATGAACTAGTTGGAAAAATTCAACAAGCACAGGCGGCACTTCCCCCTTTTAAGACTGCTAGAGATGGTTCAATCATGGAATGGGTAAACCAAAAATTTCATTCAAATTTTACATAATGTAACAGTTTGAACTAACTTTGATAGTTCAAAATGCTTGTGTAGTGTCTTATTTATTTGTATATATTTGTGAATTCACAGGCAGAAGACTTTCAGGATCCAGAAGTGACCCACCGACACGTGTCACACTTATTTGGTCTGTTCCCAGGTCATTCAATAACCACGGAGAAAACTCCAGACCTATGCAAAGCTGCTGCCAACACTCTTGTAAAAAGAGGTTAGCCATGAATTACTGAGTAGGATACCTTAGTTTCTAGAAAATTTATTTCCATGGAGATCATTGATTACACTTTTACTCTTTCATATATCGCCATTTATGACTTCAGCAATCCACAGATTTATCGCTAAAGTTTCTGAAATCACATGCTTAATCCTTTTCCTTCTTTCAGAGCTGAATCTAAAGTTTCATATTACTTTTCAAGCGTCAATTTTTTTATTTTGTTGCTTGTTAACTTCTGCAGCGAAATAATTTCTTGAACTTAATGTGTAGAACTATGACTTGGTTAACAATCAAACCAATCGGATCATGCACTTCTTTGATAGAGAAGCTTTAATTAGAGAGCCAACGAGGCACAGTGGTCTTTTAACTCTTCACACTATAGCCCTCCCTCGTATAGTGAATGATTGGATGGGAGAGAATCTACAACTTCATGAATGATTTTGTTTGTTCATTTTCCCCTCTAAACAGGAGAGGATGGTCCAGGATGGTCAACTACATGGAAGACAGCTCTTTGGGCTCGTCTCCATAACAGTGAACATGCATATCGAATGGTCAAGCATTTGTTTGATTTGGTTGACCCTGATCGCGAGGCTGACTTCGAAGGAGGGCTTTACAGCAACCTCTTTACTGCACATCCTCCATTCCAAATTGACGCCAATTTCGGGTAAGCAACACTAACTTCTTTCGAGAACCAATTAACTCTAAACTTCAAAGTGCTTCTAAGACTATTTTATTGGCTTTTAGGTTTACTTCAGCAATTGCGGAGATGCTTGTACAGAGCACCATGAAAGACCTCTTTCTGCTTCCCGCCCTTCCACGGGATAAATGGCCCAGTGGATGTGTCAAAGGCTTGAAGGCGCGCGGTGGTTTATCCATCAGTATCTGCTGGAATGAAGGAAACCTTCATGAGGTTGGTCTTTGGTCTACTACTGATGATGATGATCAACAAAATTCTTTAAGAAGATTGCATTACAATGGATCTGTAGTTACTACAAAAGTGTCCTCCAGAGTTGTGTACACATTCAATCACAAGCTCAAATGCGTGAGGAAGCACTCTCTCCTGTAAGCAGCCTTTTAGTTAGGAAAGAAAGCGTGATCAAAGGAGCTGATATACATCTCTTCTTTTTCTTGAGAGAGATTTTTGTTTGTCCGGGTCTACTTAGTTGTTTCATGAGTTTTCAAGCCACAAAGGTTGCATTTTGTTTGAAAGGGTCTACAATTTTTATTTTTATTTTTATTTTTATTTTTTTTCACGTTGAAGGGTCCACTTAGTTCCTTCTTATGCTATGTGATGAAGTAATATTGCAATTGCACCATCTTTTTTCTTCCTATCAAAAAAGTGCACCATTTTTTTGTTTGTCAAGGTTGCATAATTACGTTTGGTGTTCTAAACCTATAATATGGATTCTTATGTAAGCATTCTTAAACATAAAAATTAGATCAAATAGAGAATTACCTGCGGAAGCGTTTAGCCACTCTTCTAAAACCAACAAGATCTTATCGCCCTCATGAGCTTTAGAACTTTCAACACATTGTTTGATAGTACAAATGCTTTTTTATAGGTTTGAGAGAGAACCTTTAAGCTTCTCACATTAATACCAATTTTTATCAAATTGGTAACCTAAAGGGAGCTCAAAAGACTTTAGGTTCACAAGTTACATATGTACATTAAGACATAACCTTATGAGACACATAATGGTCATACATTCTCCCACTTGTCTCATAGTATCATATATTTTAATAATGTGGGTCACATATAGCTTAATGGTTCTTCCACTTGATCCACATTACAATCAAACATTACATAATTTGAATGTCAGCGCGCTTATATGTTTGGCATCATTAAATTATTATAAAATAAATTAGAAATGAGAGTCCTAGCGGTTATACATCAAAATAAGACATATTCTATTCCATGTACTACGAACATTACTAATTCATTTCAAATGATTCATAAATCATAATGTCCGTGTCAAAGACGAAATTCATTTACAATGATCGTTAACATAAGTGTGCACATACTATAGTATAATTAGCACATTAAATGAGATCTCATAAAGTTAAACATAAACTTAAACATAATCAAATCTCAAATTAAGATTATTTAAGAATTACAACCAAGGCTCATTCTTGTCGACATGTTCTTTAAATGCCTTTGATGTAATCTTTTCATTAGGGGATTTGTAACCAAAAGATATGGGCTAATATGTTTAATTGACACTATTTCTTTTGAACTTCTTCGTTATTAATGGCTTGAAAATTGATTTAATAATACAAAGCCTTTAGATGAAGTTCCTTAACCATAATCCTTGATTTGTAGTTTTAAACTACAAACTTAGCTTGATTTCATAGTAAAAGTAATCATAATTGTGTGCTTAGCTCTTAAAGAGATTTCTCCATTAGTGAAAAAAAAAAAAACATGCCGAAAGTAGACTTTCTAGTGTGAAGACAACCAGCAAAATCTAAGTCTGAATAACCAATATCCTTAAAGTTATCATACTTTCTATAAGTGAACATGTAATCTTTTGTCCATTATAAATACTGTAATACCTTCTTCGCAGCTCACTGTTGGATCATGCAAGGGTTATTTTGGTAACATCCTAACACGCCAACAGTAAAACTGAAATTTGGTCTGGTATATCGTTTATTTTAAAGTTCTGAAAAAGAAACTCTTTGATCTCATAGAGCATACCAAGATCGTTATTGTTAAGCAAAATATCATAAGTATATAAAGTCAAAATATGAACTTGCTCCCACTGACCTTCAAATACATGCATCGATTGATACATTTTTCATAAGTCTGAAGGATGATATGATACCATTAACTTAATATAACATTGACAAGAAACTTGTTTTAATTCATATATTGACTTCTTAAATTTACAGACTATGTGTTCATTTCCTTCAACTATAAATTCCTTTAGATTGATTCATATAGACTTCTTCATATAAACTCCCACTTAAATACATTCATTTGGTGTAATTTTAAATCTACAAGTCTAGTTTTGGATTGTTTTATATTGCCTTTAAAATTATGTTTAGTTTTGAAAACTCATTAACTTATATCAAATGAGTTTAAAATACCGAGTATATCACAATTAGGCATCAATCCATTTCATATAATCATCATTTTGATGGCTTCATAATAAGAAATGGGATTATCACATTTTGTGGATTGTTACTCCCACTGATTTCACCATTTACGGTGATTTTGACATTTTGAATTTCAACAAATTCTATACAATAATAGTTAGCTCAATAACGTAATCACTGATCGTTTTAAGACTTAATTTATTTTCTTGTGGATCACGAATTTTAGCATTTACTGAACAATCTCTGACATTGAGATGTCTTAAGGTGTATAGGTTTCCTTTTAATCCATAACTTAAAAAGAAATTTTATGATTTGACTTACTAGAAACCTTATTTAATAAATATGTAGTAGTTTTTTAAGGTTTTCATATACAATGCCTTTGACAATGTAGAATTACTTAATATACCCCTAACCATTTCCATCAATGTTTTGGTTATACCTTTGAGCTACATCATTATATTGAGGCGTATACCGAGTATTGTGTATTGATCATTTGATCACAAACACCATATTATTCAAGAAGTTTAGCAAATGGACTAGGACACTATAAATTCAATTCTATCTAATAATAATATTCACTAGATAGAGGTAAAGTGTCAAATTATCCACGTATGCCTATATGAATCATTCATAAGATTGATAATATTATGTTTTTCTTTTGGGTAAAAACACGATGTATTTTATTCTATAAGTAAAAATTAAAAAATGCATGGTACCTTTGGATATCCATTCAATTTTTAACTTATCATAAAATTTACTTACATTACTAAAATGTGATGCATCTTTGGGTCAATCATAATATTTAGTAATTGTTATTATGATCAAGTATTAGTTCATATATTACTAAAAATGTGGTGCGCCTATAGGCCAACCATGATATTTTAGTAATCAATCAAAAGTTCAAGAAGATGAGGTACCTTTAGGTATCTTTAATCGTTCTTAATAGTCATTAATAGAACTAATGTGTATTGAATCATGTTAATCATAAATTGCTAGAAAATAATTCACCTTTAGGTTAAACCAAATCCTAGTAATTATCATAAAATTATAGCAACAACAACATAGCCTCAATCCCAAATTAATTGAGGTCAGCTACATGGATCGAACTTTTCCATTGTGCTCGATTAAGCGCAATTGATGGTGAGCTTTCCAAACCATTCAAATCCCTCATAATTAATGCATCCCATGTTAACTTTGGTCTACCACTACCTCGTCGAATTTCTACAGTTTCTATTGAGTCAAGTTTTCTAGTTGGGGCATTTGTAGGCGTCTTTGCGAGTGACCAAACCACCGCAACCGCCTTCCCTAATCTTTGTATCAATTGATGCTACTCATACTTGTCTTTGAATTTCTATATTTTTTATTCTATCTTTACGAGTTTTACCACACATCCACCTAAGCATCCTCATTTCTCTACGTTCATTTTATGTAATTGTTGTTACTTTACCGCCTAACATTCACTTCCATAGAGCATAGCTGGCCTAATTGCGGTCCTATAAAATTTTCCTTTTAACTTAGTAGGAACATTTCGATCACAAATCACCCATGTTGCACTCTGTCATTTCTTCCATCCAGCTTGAATTCTATGTGTGACATTATTCTTAATGTTACCATCATTTTGTATGATTGATCCTAGGTATTTAAAGTGGTTCACCTTAGGAACTTCTACTTCCCATAGTTTATCACTTCATCATCTCGATGTCTAGTGTTTCTAAACTCACAGTGCATGTATTCGATTTTTGTCCTACTCAACTTAAAACCTTTAGATTCTAATGTATTCCTCCAGAGTTCTAATTTCTATTCACTCCATCTTTTGTTTCATCCACTAAGACAATATCATCTGCAAATAGCATACACCATGGTATATCCTCTTGAATATGCCTAGTTAGTTCATCCATAACTAAAGTAAATAGATATGGGCTTAAAGCCGATCCTTGATGTAGTCATATCGTAATGGACAATTCTTTTGTAGCTCCTTCAAATGTATTTGTACTCGTTACTATTCCATCATATATATCCTTAATAGTGTCCATGTATCTAGCATACACTCCTTTTCTTTCTAGATCCACCAAAGAACATCTCTATGGACCATATCATATGTTTTTCCTAGATCTACGAATACCATATGAAGATCTTTTTCTTTTCTCTATATTTTTCTAACAATCGTCTTACAAGGAAAATCGCCTCCATAATTGACCTCTCGGCATGAAGCCAAATTGGTTCTCGATATTGTTGTTTCTCTCCTTAGCCTATTGTCAATTATCATCTCCCAAAATTTCTTAAAATTATAACAAAATGCATATATGAAAATTAACATAATTTTGATGTTTAAACTATTTAATTGGATCACTTTGGTGATTAACGCAACTCCATAATATAAACACCAAATTATAAGTGTAATATCAATAATAATGCTTTTTTCTTTTTTTTTAATTGTCACACATATAATAAATTACAGTTCATTATACATTACTAAAATGTTGTAAACTTTTAAGTCAACCATAATATTTTAGTAATGTGTGTTGCATAAGCATAGTTAGGTCACTTTGGTGACAACTAACTCATAAAAATAAGTTGGTGATAACCAAACTATATCATCTTCTTCAAACTTGAGAAAAAAACCCTTGAGATCTTTACAAGGATATATATAATTTTGTCTATAAATTCGATTTGGGAGGTATACGTAAGGGCATTACATAAATTATTTATTTTTACTTTAAATTATTATTATTTAATAACACAAAAATGCACTACTCATAGGAGTTGGTGAGACAACCTTCAGGTTGGGTGGCGAGACGATGTCTACTTAGCAACCATGCCTCCTCGAACGGGATAACTCGTCTCCCTTTCAATGTTTAGTTTTACCGGGGACAAAGCTTACCCACTATCAACTCAAACTTATAGTATAACATTATAGTGTAATTGAAATACATAAATATATATATATATATATATATATATATATATATATAATAAATGTATAATCAATTAGTTTCATTCATGAGGTTTTTTTTTGTTATACATATTGATACATGTATAAACATAAATCAATTAATCAATTTAAATTGTTCAAGCTCAAGATCCATATGTAGAGTAGCAATCAATAATCATGAAGATTATATAGAAACATACATAAATCTTATTATTACATGGATGCAATTGAATTAGGCACATTCTTTTTATTTAATGGTTATTAGTTAATTATTTATGGTAGTGGCTTGCTCACATTCTCATGTACTCATTAAATATTTATAAAATATTAATGCATGTAGCTTTTATTGCCATGATAAAAATAAAATATAACCATCATTTTACTAAATTGTTTCTCAAGAAGATTAACTGTTCATCTTCCCTTTTATTTGAGAAAAACAAGAATTAATTTAATATGGCAAACAACTACTAAGTTGCATATATTATTTATATAATCCATGAGACCCATATATCTATATTTAGAGGCGGTTGTTCATGTCCTAAGACGTATAGTATTTCTCTTAAGAAAACGAACAGACCATTCTTTCTTCCTAATTAAGAAACCATTGATAAACTATAATGCCTCTTTTAACATTATCCCACCTTCACTATCACCTTTTCAACATAATGGTGTCACCAATATATATGGTACGTTAAACAAAAATGTTGTGAAGTTGGATCAATCAGCCAATTCATATACTTTAAATTTGAGAGAAAATTAACTAAATTGAGAAATTGGTATAGTTTAAATACTCAATAATTGAGTCATATGTATATTAAATCTAATTGGTGCAGCGGATTAAATTACAAGTCCATTGCCACCTCTTGATCATTGTCACCACTGAACTTTAATTTAATGGTGGTAGAAGATGAATATATTGTAAACAAATATAATTAAAAATAGACGTGCATGAGTATATTGTCTGGAGATGCACATGAGATCATTAAAAAAAAATATTAGAATGAATTTATAAAAAAACAGTGGGCTTGAATTCATTCCAATGCATCAAACTTGACAAAATTCAATATGTACATGAATTTAATTGATTTAAAAAATTAGGAAGAATAGTAAACAATTCAAGCTCTCTGCTCTTGTCCAATTCTATTTGAAAATTATGGATAGTAAACTTAGATAAAATATCAAACATTCATGGAAAACTCTACTGATCAAGTAGGCTCTGATACCACATGTAAGCATTCTTAAACATAAAAATTAGATCAAATAGAGAATTACCTGCGAAAGCATTTAGCCGCTCTTCTAAAACCAACAAGATCTTATCGCCCTCATGAGCCTTAGAACTTTCGACACATTGTTTGATGGTACAAATGCTTTTTTATAGGTTTGAGGGAGAAACTTTAAGCTTCCCACGTTAATATCAATTTCCATCAAATTGGTAACCTAAAATGAGCTCAAAAGACTTTAAGTTTATAAGTTACATATGTACATTAAGACATAACCTTATAAGACACATAATGATCTTACATCTTAAACTATTGAAGTTCTTGAAATTCTAGTCTACATCATCAGCTAAGCACCGCTTCGAAAGCTTTGGGGTCTCCTATACATAATCTTACACAATTTGACCATCGTGTACGACAAACAAATTAGTTCATAACTCACCTGAGATTTAGCGACGATTCTTCCACTTTGTTGGAGATCGGAATCAAACTTATAATTATGAGATGGCAAGGTCTAAGGTCACACATGTCGAACATGCACTTGTCGTCTTGCCATTCGATACACCTCATGATGCATACGCACCCAAGAATCAAGGGTGGTTGCCTTTGTGCAAGTCCTTGCTAGGGCGCAAAGCATTTTCCTTAAGAGATTAAGAGTTATTATAGTTCCTTAGTCAAAAATAAATAAAAGGTGCGGCTAAACAGACCTTGGTTTTTGCGTAGAGGACCCCCTAGTGAAATTATCCAACTATCTCTTCATATAAAAGGGTTTTTACTCATCCATACATCACTTACCCATACCCCAATCACCCCTATCTCAAATATCATTCTCATCACCAACCCAAATCCAATGAAATCCGAGCAAAATTACATTGATTCGACGTTGTGGGTGCATTCTTCATTTATTTAAGTGTCGATTTCGAGGTTTTTTATTTTTATTTTTTTTGAGTCGGTATTATTTGTGGTTTTGTTGTTGGGTTTACGACTTCGATTTGAGGGTTGAATCTTGTATTTTGGGTGCAAAGTTTTGATGGAATCGAAAGTATCAAGCGATCGAGCAAAACCCCCACTATTTTCTTGTCATTATCATGTATTTTTTAGGAGTTTCGAAATTTTTTTGTTCGTTCTTGTTGCCCCGCAGGTGTCAGACACACATAGCCAACACCTTTAAAGAGGTCTCGGACACACAGGGTCGACACCTCTAAAAAGGTATCGGCTAGATCCCTCCGTCACCCACTGAATGGAGTTCTCATCTCAATCTCGTTTGGAGTTAGCCGTTCCCTTTTTATAGGTGTCGGCACTGTGTGCACAACACCCGCAAGCGACACTTCTTCACTTCCAAGACACGACGTGATCACATTCGACCTTGTTCAACAAAAGAATACTCCTACGACACTTGGTGATCTAGTACAAATGCTTTACAATGACTAAAACTGAGAAATAGAGGTAATTGAGGAGTGTTGGAGTGAGGGATGAGGGTGAGGGTAATAGGGTGAGCAAATGTATTTTTAAAATTTTGAGAAAAAAGGGGTATACTAAGTAAAAAGTGGGGCACAACTAGCTGCTCCATAAATAAAAGGACTACAGTTCACTGAAGCTTTGGTTTTGTTTAGTCCGTGGGATATCCAAAGCACGTGATGGCATGAATCTCGATTCGTAATCCAACGGGTTGAGTAGCCCATCTTGTTCTTTACGTCATTCGAGGCTCCCGAAATGCTAAAACCCTGAAATGAATAGAAATCAAAACCCTCGCCATACGAACTCCTCACTTGAACTTTTCGTACCGAAAGCAAGCAGAGCTACTGATCCCAAAAATGGCGTGGCGAAGCGGATCCTCGATTTCTCGGTCCCTCCTCTCCGCCGCAAGAGCTCCTTCTCTCCGCTCCTCTGCCACCGCCGCCGCCCCTCGCCTCCGTCCGCCGCCGCTCTCCGCCCCTCGCCTCCAGTCCTCTCGCCGCTACTTCTTCGCCAATCCAAGGTTGTACACAACTTCGCATCTTCTGCTCTAGGGTTAGGGTTTTGATTTCCATTTTGTTTCGAGTTTTGGTCTCTGAAATTGTGAGTTTTTTGCGTTTTGGTTTGTTTTTGTGAAGGACGATTGGAGAGTTGGGATGCGCGCAGTCTCTTCTGCCGCTGCACAGCGTGTTTGCCGCCGCTCGCCTCACATCGCACCTCGCCGTCGACGCGCGGGCGTGCTGTGAGTTGTCTCAGGGTACCTTCTGCCGTACTTGTCAAGATCGCTAATGTTCTCCTTTGTGAGTCTTAATTGATGTTGTTGGCTGTTGTTCATAGGTTAGAGACGAGAAACAATCGCTCAATTTGCTTTTTTTGGATCCTCTTCACTCGTTTCGAGTTTTCGATTAGATGTGGGAGGGTAGCAATGGTTCTAGGTTTGAAAGCTTTGTTTACTCAATGGGAGTTAAAAACTTTTGTTCACGAGCGGAATAGGATTGAGATTGATAGGGCTGGTGATCCATGAATGAAGAGAATGCAATTGAAGCGTCTAGGTTTTGATTTTGGATATTGTTTTCACTCGCTGATAGGTTGGTTTTAGTTGGTTGCTATTTTGATAGAAGTCTAATAAAAGATTACGTACATTGACTGAGCAATCCAATGCACATAACTTTTAAAGGGGGAAAGAAAGAGAAAAAATACTTATGAAGGCTGGGAGAAAGTGAAAGCGTGTAGGATAAGTTAAATCTGTTTGATGCTTCAATAAAATTGTGTTATTATTGAGATTATTAATTGTAATTCTTTCTTTTTTATTCACTTTTTGAGTAATTCTTCTTGGGTCATGTTTTCTGAGTCTATAATGTTTTTGCTTAAATTTTGGATTGCTTCTACAAATGATATTCTTCAAAGAGGATATGTTCTCTGACATATAATGTTTTTGCTTAAAATTTTGGATGTAATTCTACAAATGATAATCTTCAAAGAGGACTATGCAAGAGGAAAAATCTTAGATTCGCAAAATGCATTTCGAATGTGATAGCTTGTTTGACCTACTTAGGATAGGGGTGCTTACGTTTAAAGGTTATCCAAATGATTGCAAGTTGTGCCTAGTCCGGTGGTGTCCTTCTAAATAGCTTTTAGAAAGCCGAATGTGTTGATTACAAATAAATTATATATATGTACAACAAAGCCTCAATCCCAAATTAGTTGGGGTTGGGTAAATGGATCAAGCTTTCCCATTGCGCCCGATTTGTGCAATTTTTTAGTGCATATTATTGTAATTTGTTATTAAAATTTGCGGTGAAAAAAGATTGCGATGTAGCAGAATTCTCTCACGAGAGGATGCCACGTCAGACTCCTAAAACCGCTTAAGATCTTCTCGTTAGTAATTACAATTAGGTGAAAAAAAATTGTGATTGTAATTGTGATTTGGGTCACTTTTGGCCACTAATAGTGTTGTTTGTTATCATCAAAAGCTTGCTCAAATGCTTAGAATGTGGACTGGGAGTCTTGTGATTCTTTACTTCTTCAACTTTGTGAAAAAGCTTATTTACCAATTCTTTTGGTAGTGGTAGTTATTGGATGGCAACATCATTCAATGAGCTGTCCTATTTGCATTTTGAATGGTCTTCAACAACCAATTACTACGAGCAGAGGTGTCTGATAAAAAATTGTTGCGTGAGGTTTGTAGTTTTGTATTTTGGAGTTTAGGTGATAGTCTATATTATTTCTTTGATTCAGATTTTGTTTCGACCTCTTGAAAGTTAAAATTGTGAAATTGTTCCGGAGTTGGAACAATTTATATTTTCCCCTTAAGGTGCATGTTTCGGGCTCTTTATCAAAAAATTGTTCCCCAGGTTGATCTCCTTTCATCATCTCATCTTGTAGCGACTCGATATGTGGCAGCATTGTTTTAGTGGTAGGGACGCGTGATTATCAAGAATTCAATTAAAACATGATGAATTCAACTAATTTGTATGATTGTTTTAAGTATTTAGAGTTCGGGGTAGATTTTGATTGGGCATATTTGTAGCAGTCCCGCAATTAGTGGCAAATTAAGATCAACAACAGGTGCTTGTTAGCACAAGAACAATCTGTGCCTCCACTCTTTCTTCATCTTTCGTTTCTGTTTTTTTCTTTCTTTTTTTTCTCTTTTTTTTTTCCTTATTGTGTTTGCATGAGTTTTTAGTTTGGCATATTTTGCTTATTCAATGCTTTTTGGCAGGTACTTAAATTGGCAAATTGTGCATGCACTCGAAGTGCTATTTCAATTGCAGTTTTGTTGGACAGGTGACCTTGTGGAGAGTCTCTTACCTCTTAGGTATAGAAGCAAATAATGGTACTTATGTGTTATTGGAGGACCTGGATGGATGAAACCTTAAGTTGATCTGTTTTTGGGGGGCAGACAATCGGGCTTTAGAGGAAAGTACAATTTAATTTATTGAGTGCTACAGTTGGTGAGAAACCTGCCATTAGTGATGGACCTTTGATTTTCTTTTACTCGATATTTGGTAGTTTAAGAGACATTTGTTTATGAATGGTTCTCAATTTTTACCAAGTTAACTATTACTTTGATTTGGTTGTCTTCTTTATGGTTTGTCTGAAAATCAAATTCCTTGAATTGATTTTGCACGCTCGTCTTTGGAATCTAGATTTTCTTTTTGTATACGAAGAACTCCTTCCTCTGGTCTAATGATCTTTGATATGCTAGAGAAGAATGTTTGTGTTATCTATGGTCTTTGAATGTCTATGTATTCACTATTCCTCTTTGCAATATTTTCTCAGTATATGAAATGAATGTTTTGCCTTGCATTGTTTTTTATGTTTTTATTAGACATCCTTTGAAATTACGAATTATGTCAATCTGTTAGGAAATGTCTTTGATGTTGATCTAGATTTTGGGATAAGTTGTTTCTTTTAAATTTTAAATTCAAACTAGTTTATGTTGCTAACATCTAGATTAGGTTAGCTTAGATTATGTTAGTTAAGTTTCAAATTTCAATTTTGAATAATTGTGTATGTTTGGCTCTATAAATAGAGCACGACAATTAATGAAAAGCATGCTCCTTCATGCTCCTTTATGTTCTCCATTCACATTCTTCTTCTAAAACAACAACAAAACAATCTCTTGCTTAGATTTAGTGGAAGTTTGTGTTCATTTGAATTTGTAAATCAGTGTAGGAGAAACCATTTATTTGGAGAAGCTCTAGGAAGTTCTAAGAATTTTCATACCATATCCTTTGCTACAACAGTAAATATCCCCTTGCCTCCCATAAAATTGGATGAAACAATCTCCCAAGTGCTTGCCATTTTGACATCCCTCTTTCGCTAAGTACTAGTGTCTTAGCCTCCTAGGAGATTTTGGATGAAATCATCTAAAAGCCACTACAGACTGTGGACTTAAAAATGCTAGAATTTTAGTGCTTAAAAATATTTTTGGAGAATAATGTTTATGTTGATTTGACCAACTATTCTGTGCTTAGATGAGGACTGAATGAAATTTTTATCTGCAGAATTGCTGACTCTTTGGTTATTGCATTTGGTTATCACAATGATTTTTTGAGTGGCTTTGCATTTATTTTTGAAAGCATGAAATTAGCCTACTATCACCATGCCTAGGTTAGCTAAAACGCTTACAAATGACCTTAGCATCTTGCGATTCTGAGGTAAGTTGGCTGGACTTTGATTGTTATCCTCCTGCCACTCAATTCAGTCAAGTTTGCATTTAAGTAACTGTCTTTTTCTGCCTAAATAATTAATAATTGATCATACAAACTAAGTAGATGTCCCTATTCAGTCTACAGAAAACATTCAACCGTGTTAGGGACAAATGAATTACATGACTTGAACCAAACAGACAGAAAGATAAAGAAGTACGCAATCAGCTATACAATCTTAGACACTTGAATATTCTCCTACAATTAAAAGCCGTCATGAAATTACAAAACAGAGTTCCTCACCAAAAGAAATAAAAAATCCTCTTCATAGCCTATATACGAAGAGAAGAAGTGCCTAAAGAACAAGCCATCTGATCCATATATTGATCTCTTGCCAAAAAATGTGTGATCTTTGGGGGAACATACACAAGGAAATCACAGATTTGAGGTTTATTGCATGCTGAACCTATGAGCAGGATTCAACCAAGTACTGAGTTTTAGAAATAAGAAGTGCTTTTCTGAAGTGCATGTATCTCTTTACTTTAGTTGTGGATGAACTAATTAGACATGTTCAAGGGGATATATTGTGGTGTATGCATGTTGTTTGCAAGACGATATTGTTGTAGTAGAGGAAGTAGAGATGAAATGGATAGTAAATTGAAACTTTGGGGAATATGTTATTGTCTACATACATTATTTTGAGTAGGACTAAGATCAAATACTTGCATTGTGAGTTAAGCTGGATGTGTTGAAAATATTTTATAAATATGCAGTAAGAGGTATGAAGATTCAAAGAAAAGTATCAGTATAACTAATCGATGGAAAAATTATGGAAGGGTAATTGCA
Organism: Stephania cephalantha; assembly: GCA_039657325.1. Classification (NCBI taxonomy): domain Eukaryota; kingdom Viridiplantae; phylum Streptophyta; class Magnoliopsida; order Ranunculales; family Menispermaceae; genus Stephania; species Stephania cephalantha. Next base: position 9,977,502 of record CM077567.1, read on the forward strand.
ATGGTTTGGATGCATCCAAGAGTTAGAAAGCTCAACACAATATAAATTGATGAAATTCAATGGTATGTAGGGATAGATTTAAGTCTGGATGCATTAATTAAGAAGAATTTAAAAAATTATGAAAACACGTTATCAATTCGATCAAATCAAATAAAGTGGAAAAGTTTGATCTTTGTAGCCAACCCCAGTTACTTTGGAATTGAGTTGTTGTGCCTTAACAAAGGTCTAGCAAAAGCAGAGTTGAAAAAGCAGATGAAGTTTTTGATGTGCTGGTCAAACAAATCTACATGGAAATTGATCATCAAGAGACCCTCATCTCCTTTCCTTGGGAATTAATCAATATTCTAATGGACTAGATCTGAAAGTGAAGGAGATGACTCATGAATTGTTACTGTGATAGAATGACCTTGGATTGGATGGTTGTCAATTTATTTCTGTTCTCTCTCAGTTTCTCCTTTCCTTACGTCACTGAGGCGCTTTACTGTGTACAATAATACATGAGGTCTGATTCACAAAAAAGATGAATTCTGTTGTAAATTGAGTTAGAACTTACTAAGAACTACAAAGGAAATAGAAGACTATGAACTTTTACTACTATAAACTATTACTACAAATGAGATAGTTGGAATGAGATGTTTTCATTCAACTTGGTGTGTGAATTACAATGGGGTTGGCACCATTTATATATGTCATTTGGTGATGATGATAATTGTACTTATACAATGTGTATAAGTTATACATACACCACAAGCCATACAACACATCACAAGCAACATAGACAATACATGGAAGAGGTTGTGTACATTGGAGAAGATTACAAGTTACATGAAGTGTGAGAGTCATGCTTAATGTTACAATTCAATGTGAGAACCATGCTTCACAATATTGTCACATACATGCACAAGTGTCCATCCATTTCATAACACTCCCCCCTTTGATGACACTTGTTGAAAGAATGTGTCTCGTTAAACTTCTACTAGAAAAAAACCATGTGGGAAAAATCTAGTACAGGAAAAAGAATATAATATTTGTAACGACCAGTAAAGCATACGTGTCACGTGTCATGTGGTCCACGTGGGTTTAGACCGGGCGGGGCCCAGTGTCGTGGGGAACTGGGGTCGTCACAATATTGCTTTGTAGTATAATATTTGTTAATTGCCTCATTAAAAACCTTGCTAGGAAAACCCAGTAGGACAAAACCATAGCCAAGGAAAAGAGTGCAACACATTGATACACTTAGAGATAATATAAATATTTCATTAAAACCTCTACTAGAAAAACCTCGTGGGAAAAATCTAGTATAAGAAAAAGAGTACATTAATTGCTCTCATAATTTTTTTTATATGAAGTATAATAATGTTAGGATTGCTTCATTAAAAACCTTGCTAGGAAAACCCAGTAGGATAAAACCATAGCGAAAGGAAAAGAGTGCGATACACTAATCAATCTAGATAAAGAGTTTTAATATTGTTAGAATTGCCTCATTAAAAACCTTTGCAAAGAAAACTCAGTGGGATAAAACCATAGCAAAGGAAAAAAGAGTGCAATACACTAACCGATAACTCATTTTGATTCTCCCCCTCATGTTCACATGGGTGAGACATCTTGTGCATTTTGTTGCACATGGACATCGTTTTCTATATGAACCATTTAATGTTGAAGCATATGATTGCACTCTTTTATATATAGTACTTGCATCAAGTAATCGATTCATAACTTGTTGCTACTGAATGATCCTTTAAACTTCGAGTTCATATTAATTTATACATGAATCATAATACAACAAATTTAATGCAATTTGATGTGTTTCAAGTAATTTCACGTCATTCCTTTTGAATTGACTTATATCTCCCCCTAATGGTGGGAAAACTGCTTCATCAAAGTGACAATTAGCAAAACTTGCCATAAATAATTTCTCTATTAGGGATCCAAGACATCTTATAATATGATAAATGAAGAGTCTAAAACGATGGAATTTGGCGAAAAACGTCGTAGTCACGGAAAAGCTGTGAGTTGTGATCTCCACGTCGTTTCCAATAAACCCATACCCCGGATCGTTGCGAGTCATATCTCTTCCTATTTTTCCAAGAATTTGCAACTAATTCTTGGACTTCATCATTATCTATCAAGATTCATTATCCTATCAAGAATTTGCAAGCTAATTCTTGGACTTCATCATTCTCCCCAGGGGTGGACACAATTCGCCTCGAATTGTCATCATCGACGTATCCCCATAATAGGGAACAAGATGCTTGACATTAATTTTCACACTTTGGCTTGAATCCTTGTACTTGTCGCGACGCCTTACGCGAGTTAACTTTGATAAATTGGTGAATCTCTTGCGACCCACGAACAAAGTCTTACGCACTTGCCATCGGTATATTAGATTCCTTCTTGTTACCATGCCTTGATTCGGTTTGAATTACGGCAAACAAAATCTCCTCTGAATTTGTAATGGCGGCATACGCTTGCCCGAGGATCGCTCTAGCGGTGTCAACCTCACTGCGAGCCACTTCTCTTTGGCACCCTCGGCCAAAGAACCTCGACTGCGGATTGTAAGAGGCGCTTTGCCAAGCAAAATATCAGAGACTCTCTAGTTCCGGCCCTTCTCAGCGTGGCGCATCCCCAATAAAGCCTTCGTTGTCATGCCGTCTGGTCAGGTAGGATCCACTCCAATATCATCTATGAAGTTATCGTCATCCATAGTCCTAACACCTTCTTGGTCATCCTCGAAATCTGTAATTCATCTTCAAATCTTGCCAAAGACAAAGCGCTAGATTCTTTAGTAGGCTTAACTTCCTCCGGGTCCTTGGCGGGTACTAGCACAATCTTCACTCCTTGAACATAAGGGTGTATTTATTGGTTACTGCCATCATGCACAACTCCCCTATCAAGCGCGAGGGCGTCCCGATAACAAGTGGCAAGCATCCATAGCCACGACATCACACCAGAGCCCGAATCCTTGTAGTTAGCACCATAGAAAAAGTCACCAAGGCGCGACTTCGACACCTTCACCTCACCACCCTTCTTCACCATGCTAGCTTGTAGGGCACAGGGTGTTGTTCGATTCGAGGCCCAACTTCGAACCGCTTCAATGGCGAGACGATATTCTCGCAGCGCTGCATCAATCATGAACACCGCACACTTGCCTAAGATGGTACACTTGGGTGAAAGATGTTATTCCGACCACTCATCATCGGCGACAACTCTAGGAGTCATACAAGAACGCCTTACAAGCCCAAGCGGTACCCACATCTCCGATCCACGACCTCCTCTTACGTGTTGTCGAAGTATCAAACGCCGGTTCTGCGATGATGTTGGCCTCTTCCCCTTCGTCTTCCTCTTCGTTCTCGATAAAAAGAGTCTTCTTCCCTTTACATTCGACTTCACGTGACCAACTTCGCCACAACCGAAAGCATTTAAACCAGTAGTGCTAGGTCTTTTGTGCGACTAGCGGGTTAATTGCGACGATATTACCTCCGTATTGGCATCCCAACACTAACATTCTTGGAAGCATTACTCACACCCCGAACGCTTGTTGTTTCTCCACCAACAATGCTCGGCTTGAGTGCGCTATGAATAAGGAAGCCGGATCAAACATGTTGACGACATCTTGGATCTGCACCATGCATCCACCATATATCGCGCCACTAATTGGTCGTTAGTCTCCTGCGATTCGTTTCTAGCGACTAATGATAAAACTCGATAGTGTAATCATCTACTGATTTTGCCCTGTCTCGGTCTGCAACCTCGATACATAAGGCGTTGGAAATTGTAAGGCAAGAACTCGGCCGTAAGTGCTTTTTCATCTTCTCCCACGAGGTGATCTTCGCCTTTCCATTCCTATTCCGCATCAACTTCTGCTTTGTTGCCACCAAGCCGTGGCCTGTTGCGGAATCGAGTCGCAACAAGTTGCACTGCGCTTGTCTTCGGGCACACCTTTGAATTCTATGACTTCTTCAACCGACGCCCGGCCAGGTCAGAATTCTTCCGTTGAAGGGTGCCATGAAATTCAGGATATCCGTCTTCAACCCGAGACTCCCACCGCGCTGCGATCATCCTCAATCGCACGCGCTGTAGCGCCTCCTCGGTGCCTCAACATACTCATCCTCCCCTTCGGTAGAATAATCTCTTCTGGTTCATCACCAATGATTCCCCCGATGGTTACGGATACGATCCATATTCCAGACCTAACAAGCGATCGATTACGCGGTTAATTGTTCTACCACCGCGCCCGTCGTTGGTCAATTATTTGGCCAATTTGTCGATTCGATTGTCACGGTCATACACCTCCTCGATACGCCTGTTTGGTTCCTCTTGACGGCATGATTTCTCCAATCACGCTGAAGCGAGGCTCGATACCAAGCCGATGCGGCGGAGATCTTCTAAACCAGTTGAACGAATCCACGAACAACTCGATCTAGGTCAGAACTTAAGCCAAAGTTCAAAAATTCAAATCAATATAAGTCTCCTATTGATTTACCTTGAGATGATCTCCAGCTGATAGAAAAACTCAGTTCGATAAAGGATGCCCGTGCGAATTTATGATATTTTCGCATTATTGATGATTATGAATAATCAAATAGATTTTTCGACATTACGAATGTCATTTGATTTATGACGACAATCGTTTTAATGTGCATTATATATTCCAGAAGTTAAAGTCGATAATATTATACTCAGATTAAATCATATTCATATAGATAAATTTTCTATTATTCTGATTAGACTTCTTCTGAACAAGACATTAACAATAAAATTGTTGTACCAGATATTGCCTAAACATTAGCCTCCGCTAAGTTCGAATTCGAGAAATATTCACTTTTATATTATAATGTACATGCATGTAGTACGATACACAAGACATAAACTCATCGTCCATATTTAGGTCACGATTTAAACACATCTCGATGTGCATGTTTTATCGAGTCATTTTCAATGATAAAATTCATAATATTTTGTCTTTGATTTTGAAGGCATGGTAAATGTCAAAAAAATATTCGGGTATATATATATATATATATATATATATATGACAATATTTAGGCAAAATAGCCTTTCATATGTGACCAAAAAATATCACAATTATAAGCGCTCATTGTCAATAATTATTTGTCATTCGTGGTGGTGCATCACTTTTGTTCCAATTTTTGGCGGAATTGTCAATACGACATTTACCTAATATTTTCACATTTTCCACGTCCATAAATTTATTATTGCGATCATGATCATTATATGCAACATATGCTTCTTAATTTGAAGCCGAAGTAATTGGACGGGAGCGATATTATATTTATAATATCTCATTATTTTACTCAGCTACCATGAGATAAGAAATCAATCCTTAATATTTATTGGATTGACGTGCGCACTCGATATTTGTTGCAGCAATAAATCGAGGTGAGCCACGTGACTTTATTTTTATTGTCTCATCTGTCATATTTCCACGCTGCCTCAACATAGAGGTAATTAAAATCGCAGAATTATAATTAATATTTGACTGATTAAATTTTGTAGCTTGAGACTCAACCGCTCATTTTGAGCTTTTGGAGCAGTACCTTTTTTTGGTATTTATATATTTATAACTTCATAGGGTGAAAATATATATAAAGTGAAATATTCACTTTTCAAATCTCTAAAGAGATATTGGCAAATGATTTAAATTTTGTATAACACAACATAGTCTTGCATAGATGTTTTATTCACAAATTATAGTATCTAATTGTCATGACAAGTAATTCTTGTCGGTAATATAATAAGGCAACAAGTTCAACTATGGTTGAATAATGTTTTGAAAATAAATTTAATATAAAATAGTTTTCCCATTTTTATGTAAAAACATAACATATGATTAAATATATGTTCACAACTTGATTCATTAATAAACAAAATGTACTATTCGTATGAGTTGGTGGGACAACCTCCAGGTTGGGTGGTGAGACATAGTCTACTTAATACCATGCCTCATCGAACGGGATAACTCGTCTCCCTTTCAATGTTTAGTTTTACCGGGGACAATGCTTACCCACTATCAACTCAAACTTATAGCATTATTTGTATTATAAAATTAATAATAGAACAATAATTAATCGTTTGTAGTTTTAAGAAAAAAACTATGTCACACATTAACTTTTGATTTCTGATGTAGAAGATCGTACAAGACGCAGCTACAGAGCATACTTTCGTAGTCGATGACGTTACAATGCATAATGTATGAATAAAGTACATTTATATAATTAAATATGCATGTAACAAAAAAGAAATTAACCATGACAACATGGAAATAAATTGAACTTATTTAAATTAATAAAAATTATACCTTCTTAGCTTTATATCTTTGAAAAGCTTCTTCATCTTCAATACCTCCTCTAGTAGAGCAACTTCGTGCTGATAAAGTGTTGTAAATTGAGTTGGAACTTGCTAAGAACTAGAAAATGAAATAGAAGACTAAGAACTTTTACTACTATAAACTACTACTACAAAGGAGAAGAGAGGAAATGAGATAGTTAGAATGAGATGTTTTCATTCAACTTGGTGTGTGAATTACAATGGGGTTGACACCCTTTATATAGGTCATTTGGTGATGATGATAATTGTACTTATACAATGTGTACAAGTTATACATACACCACAAGTCATACAACACATCACAAGCAACATAGACAATACATGGAAGAGTTGGTGTACATTGGAGATGATTACAAGTTACATGAAGTGTGAGAGACATGCTTGATGTTACAATTCAATGTGAGAACCATGCTTCACAATGTGGTCACACACATGCACAAGTGTCCATCCATTTCATAACAAATTCATCAATTTGTTTGGCTTTCACAAAAATTAGGACCTGAGCTTGGACTTTTTGTTGTTCTTTGTGAGATGTAAGGAAAGTATTTTATCCTGAAAAAGCTTTATAAAGTAGGCGCCTTCACCTTATTCCATTAAGGTCCAACTGGAAAGCTTTTGACATAGGAACCATGTTAGAGATCTCTTTAGATAATAGTAATTCTCCACCTTAGCACTTTAGAGCCTCAATTGTCCTAAAGAAAATTAGGCTTATGATGATAATATTCAAAGCCGTGTATGATTATGGCAAGCAATTTCTATGTAGAGTCATATGTCCATCTCAACTTGTGCGCGGAAAAGACTAAAGAGAGTAGTGATTTCATCAAAAGCAATGATTCTACTAGTGCCTCCTAACTTTTGGCTCTGCTTACTTGGGCAAGGGAAAAAACAAAAGGAAAAGCGAGTGAATCACCTTAAGGAACCCAAAAGGAAACCTGATAAGAATTGCTAGGCATAGAAAGTGGGGAAGCTTATCCCTCATGAAGGGGGACATACATGACATTGCAGTCTTTCCCTCTTCCGTCCATACCTTGTCTTCTTTTCGCTTTGATTCTTCTAAGACATTTGTTTGACAGATCTTTCCAGGAAGTGGATCATTGCTCCGGCGCGGCCGGCCACTTGCTAGTTGTTCCGTGTCCACTTTGTGACAACGAAATCATCAAAGTAGCCAATCCTAGAAGGATGCCCGATTCGTCATCAACCTCATCCATTTGACGCAACCTTTCATGGCCCCAACAACTAGAATCTTTGTTATCAATTAGACATAAAAATCTGTCCACTGTTATGTACTTATATGGATGATTATGTGGTAGCAAATTCTCATGTGTCATATTTTCTTTTGCAATAGGATTATAGGACAGAATCTGAGCTTTACTTTTGATGTGAACTATATATACTTCATTTCATCAGAAAAATAACCTATAAACAACAAAATAAAAAAAATGTCATATTAACTGTTGTATGAATGAGTTCATTCTTTCTTTGTTTAATTAACTACTTTCAATTGACTTGTGTTCTTCTAGCAACCAAGCCAAAGCCCCTTGGTTATGGACAAGTTTGTTTTAATTTTAGCAGTTTCAGTTAAAGTGCTTTTGATTGAATGGACTACTTTTTACAGTTCCACATGATTCGTGCTGCATATTTAATTGTTCACTACTTTGAGGACTGTATCTTAGGATTGTAGGTCAATTTGACAAACCAATGGAAGCTCACCTCATGCCTACCTTTGACAATGTCACAAAAGCTAAGTGCAGAGAAACAGAAAAATCTTATTATCACTTCAGAATCTGCATTGTAGATAACCAACAGTCTTCCAATGTACCAGTTTGTAAGTATTCCATCACTTGCTTATTCCTTGCCCACTTAGTATGGGAGACTTTGCAAGTCATTGTCGACCGAGGGCACAGGCTGAGCGCAGACCCCAGATTTCACTTAGAAGCCTGTTTGGAAGTGGGACTAGACCAGATACTGTACTGCTGGATTTCCTAAGAGAGTGTTGGAAGTCCACAGTTACATTGTTGGATTTCCTAGAAGGGAACTTAGATTTCATTAATTGTCTGATTATGTGTTCTCTAGCTGACTTTTAACGTTGTTGGTACTATAAATTTTATTTTTATTTTTATTTCTTGTCAAATGATATTATGCTAATTGTTGTAGGGTCTGAAAGGGGTCTGAGTACTTGAGTTTTGATTTAGAGAATCACATTCTGTAGAATCAGTACAAACTTTTTCCTAGGACCCTATGCTAGGAATGACTTTCAAGTCATATTTATGGTAGAACATATTGGATGTCAAGAAGATAGATGTTCTGAGATGAGTGTCTAATTGGAATAAATACTGCATAAACTGTATCCTAGTTTTATATTTTAAGAGAAAATCACCTTTGGCTCCATTAGGGTTTAATTACCCATCTTTTATTATATTTTCAATTCATCTTATGGTTCCTATTTTCCTACTTAGGCTCCATCAAGAGAGTTTTGATTCCTCAATAGTAGTTAAGTTGAGAGGTTCACTCACGACAGAAAGCGAAAAAGCTTTTGTGATTTATTTTGATTTTCTACTATGGTAGTACTATGTGCTTTGTATTTAGTCCTTTTTAGGATTATTATGGTGAAGGAGATTGATATTCTGAGATTTGGGTGTTTCTTTTGAATGGAATGACAATATGTTGCAAATTGAGGGGTCATGGGTTGCAAGGCTTTTTATAGCATCTCATGTGACTTTCTGCAGTGAAAAGTCACTTAGATTTTTGTGGCACAAGAGCCCACTTATATAAGAGAGCGAGAGTGACATGAGTTGAACAATTGAAGCTATATACGTCAGGTGGATTGCATCTTACATGTTTACAAGTACGAGGGAGCATTGCAAAAGCCTTGTTCTAGTCACTAATTAGTGGTGCTCTCTATACATACAAAAACATCAAAACCCAGAAGTCTCATCACATTTACTTTTTATTTACTAGTTTGGCAAGTGCTCCACTAAATGCAGAGGCAAAGGCATTCATGGCAGGCAGATGTATAAACTCGAAGATTGTGATTTGACCTTCTTTGGCATTTTGGTTTATTCCAAAAGATTACCAGGTAATGTTGTTTGATTTTTTTAGTCTATGCAAGTTGAGGGGCCTCTCTTTCCTTGAAATGATAGAAGATGAAAAGAAAGGAATCTCAGTCATGAGTTTGATAAGGATGATCACAATACAAACATGACATAAGCTTTGCTCCCGTTACAATTCCTAGCATCTTTTTATTGTGGGCCTATCTAAATGGGGAAAAAAAAAAAAGATTTCACAAGTCACAAGTAGTAGTCCCAACTGATCTCAATTTTATTCCCTTTTGATCTGCCACTCCATTTTAATAGCTACCCTTATTGCAACACACCAACCACCACACAGCCCTCCCTTCACAGACCCCTCTCTCAAGAAATTTAGTACTTTTTTTTTTTTTTTTTGTCAATGATGCTGTTGGTGCAGAGAGAAGATGGTGCAGAAGACCACAACCATCAAAACAGTGAAAGAACAATGATGGGCAGTGACATAGATGATGATAAAACATTAGATCATCATCATCAACAATGGCTTAACTTGAGCCTTGGCAGGAAAGAGTCTGCCCTGGCTCATGCTGTGGTTCAAGATGACTTACACTATCCCAAGGCCTTCCCAAACAGGCTCTTCTCTTGTAACTTCTGCATGAGAAAGTTCTTTAGCTCACAAGCTCTGGGTGGCCACCAAAATGCTCACAAGAAGGAGAGAGGCGCCGCGGCGAGGAGGTACCACTCTTATCCCTACTCGCAGAGGACGGTGCACTTGATGCGCTTGGGATCACATTTCAGCACTACTGCTCCGACGTTTCGGTCTCTCGGAGTTCAAGCTCACTCGGTCTTGGAGAAGTCTCGGACGGGTGGGGCGCCGGGGGCTTTGTTAGGTGATAGTAACAATGGTTTGAATTATAGTCTTCATGGGGAGTTGGGGAGGCCGTGGACTAAAGGTTTGGGTCTTGAGCAAGGGAAGGATGTGGGATGGCCTAGGAGCTTTATTGTTGTGGGATCTGAGGGTCCTAACCAAGCTTCGGAGCTGCTTAAGCTGGACTTGAATCTTCGACTGTAGTTAGTGAAATTTGTGTACATCAATGAACTTGACTTAGCTTTTCTCATCTTTAATTTCCCTTTTTATTTCCAGTCCTAAACTCCTCTCCATCAAACGAAAATAGTCACTTGTCGAGAATTCAAAAAATAAAAAGGCTAGGAAGACAGGTTTGGTGAGTAGAACTCTGCAGTTTAATTATTTTTTTCCTTAAATTTATGTGATTGCATCAACTAATTGCTACATATAAAGGGGTTTGAAAGGAATTCCTGGTTACATTTGTCTTTGTAAGTAAAACAAAAGCTTTGCAGAAGAATTTAGACTAAGAAGATGAACAAAATTTTGGCGCATCACCAGTTCAAAATTCAAACAAAAAGCAGAATGCTGCACCACATAAACCTCATCTAAGTACATGAGAATTATGCTTCAAATGCTTAGAACCTTAGCCCGAACTCGGCCCACTATATATATGCGGGCCTACACATAAGTCCAAGTCCGACTCATGTAAAAAATACAAAGCCCAAGCCTAACCCATCAAACTCATGAATAAATTTTTTAATATTTAAAAATCTAAAAAAAATAAATTTTTATTCATTTAATAAATTTTTAATGGAATTTTTTGACACCATATGTGTTTATATATGTATATAGTATGTTCCTATATTTTGCAAAAAGGAGGAGTAGATTAAATGATAAACATCACTTAATGTGTGCATTAGACCATAGGTTCAAACCTCTCATACAACATTTATTATTTTAGAATATATTAGTTATAAACTTATATTCGGGTCGAACTTTGGCTTTTTAAGGTGGCCCAAGCGCAACCCATTTTAAAGCGGGTGATAAGTGTATAATTAGACATTATATATAACATATAATGTTTAGTGTGATTTCGAACCATAAATCTCTATTTAGTGGTAACGATCTTTCATTTGTGTGATTTACAGGTGTTATGACTCAAAATGAAGAATTAGTGCGAAAATTAGAAGAATCAGTTATGGTGATCAAGGGAGAGAAGAAAAAAAAATTATAGGTTGTTTGTGTTTCTAGGCTGCGACATGGATTCCAAACTTCACGATCTCATTTTCATTTTTGTCACAAGAAAACAGTGATCCATGTCGTGGTTCAGATTGTATTGCTAGGTCGTGGCTCCTATTTCATGAATTCCAGGCCATGGCCTCACTCACGGTCTGAACCGCGGTCCGAAATTGAAAACCCACTTTTTAGTCCTAGTTTTTAGGAACTTCGTTTTAGAAGAGATTTTTTAGGTTTTATATAAATAATAACTCAGGAAAACATTGTTCCCAACCTTTGTTTAAGAATGAACATGAAGAATTTATGATTTTTCATCATGTCCGACTAATCTATTTAATTGCTCTTCATTGGTATTTTATTCTCTTTGGTGTTGCATAATTAATTAGGGCTAAACTTTGATTTAAACTTTGATTTATCGCTAGTGAGTCGTACGCATCCGTCCTTATGCAAGAAGACCACACAAATGATAATTGACTATATCGATTGATTCGGTCCTTTCGAGACCGGTCAAATATCTTAGGGATTTAAGCTAAATTGGACGCACTAGTGATCTGATTGTCTAGATGTAGTGCTTTCACAAAATCCGTTGTGGTCATCGTGTTAAACTTAATTCGCTTGAATATAGGGTTATACGTTTGGCTAAGGAAGTAGACATTGTTATACCTTGATTATCGAGAATAGGAAGTGCGAGGAACCGCATATGTTACTGGGTCTATAGCTACACTAAGATACTTTTGATTTACATACTTTACATAGATTGAAGATCAAATCCAGTTTTTTATCGAGTCGAACTTGTATGTTTTGACTTAGGTATTTTCATTAATTGGTTTCAAAACTATTCTTCCCCATTAAATTTGATTCCTTGCCATTTAGATTAATTAATTTATTGATTCTCTCAAAACCCCCGTTTTTCTCTTTTCTTTTCATTTAAACCTTAGAAAGAATATCAATCTCTGTGGGATCGATCATTTGCCACTATCTACAGAATAGTTGGTTTAGGAATTATATTTTATTGGCGCGTTCGGTGCACATAAATTTTTGGCGCGTTGTCGGGGATCGAACCTGGGTCGTCCACATGACAGGTGGAACCCGGGTCGTCCGCGTGACAGGCGCGACAGCCGAAAATAATTTTTGGCATCATTGCCGGGTATTGGTTTTTCCCTTTCTTTGGTTTTCTTTTATTTCTTTATTTATTTTCTTCATCTAGTCATTTATTCCTAACATGTTTGCAGATAACTCTACAATGGCCTCCAACTCCTACAACTATGGTCGATTCGAAGACTCATACTATCACAATGTGAATGGGGTAAGTATGTCACATAATGGACATCAATTTTCTAACAGGCGTTCTTTTGTGCAACAGGTCGAAGTTTGTGAAGTTTGTGAGGATTATTCTCATTCCACATATGCTTGTCCTTCCTTTCCAAAGTATGAGAAACATCACTATTCTAGCTATGCATTGCCACAACCGACTTCTTTGAGCTCATGTCAAGTCCATAAATTCCTCAACATAAAGAGAAGTATATACAAGACGTGACGAATGAGTTGATCTTCAACCAAGAATTATCTTTTCAAAGAGTTGATCAACAGTGTCATGAAAAGATGTTTATACGAGACATGATGAATGACTTGATCTTCAGCCAAAAACTACATTTTCAACAAGTTGATCAACAGTGTCATGAAAAGAACCAACGATTTCAACAAAGCACCTCCTTGAAAGATATGATGAAACTAGTAATGACTAATCAACAACACCTACATGAAGAGTTTCAACAATTTCAGCATGTGAATCCAAGGTTGCAAAATTTGGAAACTAAACTTAGTCAAATGAATACTGTGCTTGAGAATTTGATTGACGAGAAAGAGTTGTATAGTACACGACCAATTTTTTTAATCCAAAAGAGAATGTGAGTGTTCTCACATTGAAAAGTGTTGAGATGAATGAGGTTACACATGTTGACGATTATTGGAGCGAAACAATGGACAAATGTGAAATCTCTCCAACTGAGCCAAACATTATCATCGCACAAGATGAAGAGGAGGAAAATGAGATGAAAATTGAAGTCATTTCGAAAAGATCGGAGGAGTCGCAAAATAGAGCAAGGAAGACAAACATTTGGTGTTGGTGAAACCACCCACTCTCTCATGCATATTAGTTGAATCTTATAAGGGGGTGGAAGTAAAGGAGCATTTGCAGATTTTCTACACAACTGACACCTTTGTGTTGGATGATCATGATGCGACATAACCTTTTGTGTTAAAGGTTCCGAATAAGCTCCCAAGTCTGAATGACGGCGTGCGTGTTTCATTGCCCAAAGTTATAGATGCGCCATTTGTCGTGGATATCTCGAAAGGAAAGGGCATCACGTGATAAATCACGCCAAGTCTAGCCAAAGACTTAAAAAAAGGCGCTTGTTGGGAGTCAGCCCGACTTTATTTTTTTTATTTCAGTTCTAGTTTAGTTTTTATTTTTTTTTATATATGCTTAATAAAACCCTAACTTAGTTTTTTGGATTTTTTGCAGGTGCTATGAATGCTTAATGAGCACCAGAAGCACCGGGCACCCCGAGTTCTGCTAAGTTTGACTTTGGATTACGTTACTTAGAATAACTTGAGCATTTTTAGGCAGTTAACATATTATTAAGATTTTAGGTGTTTTGAGACTTGGTAGGGACATAAACCAACTTAAGTCGCCGCATTAGTGGCGGGTCTTTGAGTAGACTCAAAACCCTAGATTTCATTCCTTCATCTTGTTGATTTCACCCTTAGTTGAAAGATTTCGCGCTCGCAAGATTCGGTGAAAATTATTTAAGTTAACTCCTTTGTGTATTAGTTTTTGCTCTTATTATAATGATTTTTTATTGTTTCCTTAGTCACCTAGACATGAGAGACTTTTCTTATCTTATAATGTAACTTGCAAGATTAGGTTCAACTTCATACTTTGCAATACTTGGGCATGTTATTTCTCACCAACTCATCTTATTCTCACTTTATCTATATTTCATTTTCTCTTACACCCGCTTTTTATTCTTTGTTCTTCCTCACTTCCAGCTTGTACCAAACTTTGGGGACAAGGTTTTAGAATATTTTGGGGGTGCTTTCAGGTATTGAGGATTATTTTTGGTTGGTATGTTATGAATTGTGCAAGACGACGGGTATAATAGTTGCATTTTTGTTCGTTGCATATTCCATAGGATTGACTGGTGTATGGTTGTGTATCTTCACTTTTTTTTCTTTTTTTCTATCACTTTTCCATTTATTTTCATTATTTTTGTTCATACACTATCTTGTTATAACAGGTTATATATTAGCTTATTTATGTCCATGGTACGTTTTGTGACTACATGTGTGTTCATGCATATTCTAGTTCACTGTTAGGACCATCTAGTTGAGTTTAGAGTCGCCCGAAACCTTGTTGAGTGCCTTTGGTAGTGGATGAGTTACTTAAACTTTGTTGACAATTAGGAGAAACACTCAATCTACAACGTTGTTGGGCATTGTTGAGATTGCATATTTAGGGAGCTAGTTTGAGGTTGAGACTTCGTGCTAGATACCAAAAAGAGCAGGTGGTCATAATTGTGCAAGTGGAAAAAGTTAAATTTCTAGGGTGCTAGAACGAGGGTGTAACCTGCTCGAGGCGAAATCCCATGATTGAAACACTTTTAGGGGGAAGAAGTAGGCCATTTTTGAATTTAAAGTCATAGCCATTAGCCTATTTGAGCCAATTTAAATATGATTTTCTTGATTACCTATCATTAAACCCTTAGCCATTAGCCTTACATTCTTTTAACTAGTTGAAAAGCTCGGTCAACCGTAGCGAAAGTGAGAAAGAGCAAGTTCTGAAGTGAAATGTACAAAACCCCAAGGTTGGGGGTGTTTTTGAGTGAAATAAATTTCCACTGCCTTCAAGGAAAAGAAATATGAATTAGGCTTTGAATTTAACGAAAAATTTATCATTTTAAGACAAAGAATTCAAAAAGAATGAGCCAAATCAAAGAATTAGAGGTTGGAAAAATGGGAGGAACATATTTTGAGAGCGTATGTTTATCCATGTAAACTCCTTGTGTGTGTTAGCTCTCAGTGCTTATAGTGAGGTTGATTTGAACTTTTCCAACATTTGCATTTTCCTTATATCTTTTCCTTAGCACACTAACCCGGCCTCATTACAACATACTTTAAAGATCTATTGACCACTAAATGTGGTAAATCTACATTAGTGGAGAGTATGGTTGCATTTCTCGCCTATGGCACCCTCTTGAGTGTTGAAGCACTAATTTTCTTTCAGAAATTGTAAACTTGCGTGCATGAATGTATAGGCCCAGAAAACTCTTGAGTAATAAATGGTCTTTGCCGTGTCTGAGTCTAGTTCTTTGAAGTGTGATTTCTATTGATTTTTGGACTCCATTTCTAGAGAAATCTTAACTCTAAACCTCTTTGAGGGGATGGTTGATTCAGTGGCATTGATACCAAAGGAAACTCCGCTAAACTTGGAATCGGGTATAGGGTGTGTAACAGTCCAAATTAATTAAACTAAGATTAGCGTTAATCTCAGAGATTAACGGTCGTAATTCGGACGTTACGTGGACGACTCGGTTGACTCGGACATGAGAACCGATGGAATATGTTATTCATGGATGATGGTTGTGTACATATGGTGTTTAAATCATTATTATTGTATTCCATCGCATGCGTGTACGTTGCTATTGGGCGAGTTGGTGTGATGGGGAGTTACCTCAAAATGTGTGTCCAGGCGCGGGGCACCGGGTGCCGAGTAGTCGAGGGATTAGTGGGAACACTAATGGGTCCATAAGAGGTTCTAAAAACACAATCATATGTATTATAATGGGCCTAAGCTAAGTAATTAGATCAAATAAATAAAGACCTATAGTTGGTGAAATTAAATTGAAAACTATAGGATTGTCCTAGAGATACGTGTTGACACATCTAGGAACCAATGAAGTATCAAATTGGTGTCACTAGGAGAGAGTTAATGGAGAGTTAGTAGGATAAGTGGCAAGTTGTGGATCATGAGATGAATCTCGAGATATGTAAATAAATAGAGATCAAGAGCTAGCAATCTATCCCATCTTTATATGTATAGGTGATTTGATCTAACACATGCAACTAAACCACTTTTAATTTTGGAAATCGGAGGATAGAAGAAAGATTTGCAGCTGGATTTCAAGGGTTTAAAGGTCAAATTTGTAGATCAAATCGAGGTAGACTTCTTCTCCGTCATCTACATTTTCAATTGAGTTCAAAAATGGAGTATTTTGGTGTAATTTGAATCTAAGGATTTTGTGACGGCCTTAGTTCCATAACCCAAACTGGGCCCCGCCCGGCCTAGACTTACGTGGACCCCGAGTCAATCCTCGCGGTGTCAACGCAAGCCTAGTCAGCCTTCCTAACCATATTTCATAAGTTATAGTGAGTTATTCAAATTTGTAAGTTATCAAAGTTTATGCGGAAACGATTTCAACTTAAACAAATTTAAACAACTTTACACAAATCAGTCAGGACAACCTAGAGTGATGAAACCCCGCAAAACATAGTCAACATGTATAATAAACAGAGGAGGGAGTATTCATATCATATACATGTCCCAATGTATCTCACAAAACTCATATACCTCATGTGATAAAAATCAATATACGTAAGGAGTACAAAACCTACAAAAAATGTGAAGGGAAAGGCCGCTCCAAAGTCCTCAAAGTAAATCTCCCAGTGCTGACCCTTTTCCCTTACTCGATTGCGGATCTGCACTCAGTCAAACAGAAGAACGACGAGCCCAGGTAAGTAACACCAGTAGGACACTAAACAACATTTCAAAATAAATAAAATAACCTACATTCATGCAGATAGAAAGAAAGGTATAAAGAACGCATGAATAAATAAAGATTGTAAATCAAACAAAAGCAATTGATATATGAGCGTCCAGAAATGCAAACAGAAAGACGCAAGTAGTCCCGACCAATAGGTCGTTAAGTCTTGGCAACACATCAAGACTCGGGTTCTAGGACTCGGTATACTCACAAGCCCTAAACCCATACGATAGTGAACTGCCTGGAACAACCACGCTAAGACCTCACACCCCGTCAAAATCAGTAACCAGTGCAGTGCATCCCGAGGTCATGACGCTGGTATGTTACCTCAGCCCGTCACTCCTTCCAAGGACCACCGTTGACGCACTTGCCATCGGACAACTCAATTAGAATGGAATTTCATAGATAGATATCAAAGCAATGAACAACACAATATAGCTTAAAATGAAATTATTGTACAATTTCATAGCCGGTTTACTTATCTCGATCCACACGCTTATTCCTAACCTATTCGGCCTCCCAACACTCTAAAACGCATTCTTGACCCTCCGTATCTCTTCCTTAGGTTTCCTGATATCATTTAGTATCAATTCAAGTCCAATATCATTTGGTTTAGAGCTATTTCTACAAATAATATTTTATAATAACTTCAAAGTATTATCAACTAGCCCACTAGAGTTACGGTTTTAACTTTGAAAACCTCATAATTTATCATGACAACCAAAAAAACACTTGTAGTACTCATGACGTATTTTCCATAGACTCCAAGAATACTCAAATCGGATCATAAACGGAAAAGTTGCGAATTTTCTAATATAACATGTCAGCTTCACAAACTTTATTTATTTTCAACTAGAAAATGTCTCTAAACCAATATTTTTGCAATTAAATCGTCAAAACTCAATAATAAATGTCACGAAATCACTCGATACCAACACCAAAATATTTCCACGGCTCGTGGAGTCAAATTGTATCTATAAAAACATCTCCAAAACAGTTATCAACTGACTTGCATTAATTCAAATCATCAAAACTCTAACCCACATCGGTGAAATTTATTCCAAATTGACGCAAATCAATCTAATACACCAATTAACGACAATTCATACCAATTTCAATCAAAACCCCGTGAAAGAAATTGAAAAATCGCGAGAATTCAAATTGAATTGAGGAAAAATGTCTGGCATTGAGAATTTACCAAATTGCTGGCTGAATTCCTCGTTTCTGCATCGGAAACTTAGCTCGAATTGACCGTCTTGCGATCCTCTGCGATTTTGTGGAAAGAAACCGAGCGAAAATCAGATGTCGAGAGCTCCACGAGCGAAAACCCAAATTGAGGGGTTTAGGGAAACAACAAACTAAACGTTCTGTTGAAACATCGAAATGAGTTTTTTTTTTTTTTTTTTTTTTGATTTCATGTTTTATACATATTTATATATAAACTTAATTTCTTTTTATTTATTAATTCCTGAAATTCCTATTTTGACGTGTTTTGACTTTCGGTGCTCGTTTTCGATCCCGTTTTCCACCAAATTGAACCAAACTCTTGACAAAATAGTCTATCTTCATAAACTATCCAAAATACTGGTTTTGGTCACGCCAAAACCCCAAAAATCTTAACTTCGTCCATGACATACCCAACTCTCACAAACAAATTCTCTTGTCATATTTAACCAAGCTTACACCAAATTAAACTCAATCTCAACCTCGACTACTGCCAATTAACACGAAACTCGAGGTAAGATTTACCTACACATTTTTGAAATTAATTATTTTAAATTGTTCAATCTTTTGTATAATAAATAATACAAGCATCACACAAAATATCATACCCGAGATTTGGACATACGGATCACGACGAGTGGGTCCCACATACGACCCTGAAATGACACGTGACACGAATTAAATTTTTAGAGTCGTTACAGATTTGGTCACTGATTTATGAGGTTGTTTTGATGAATTACAACTATAATTATGATATCAAATGGGAATTTACAACTGGTTTTGAATGAATTAAGTTTTTGGGTGAATTTGAAAAAACTAGTGATTTCATGAAATTGATGAATTTGAGCTAATTTGTGTTGTTCTGTTGGTTTAAATGATGTTTTGGAGTCACCATGGAGTGGAGAATATGTTTATAAGGTCTGGTTAGCTAATTGAGGAGTTGGTGACAAAATTTTTGAGTTGAGAATTATGTCACAGAACGCAGTTAGCACGTTAACCAGTCTGGGCACTTAACTATTTTTTTAAATGAAGAACAGTAGCGCGCTAGACAGATCCCCTAGTGCGCTAACTCCACCTAGCGCGCTAACTCCACCTAGCGCGCTAGGCAGTCCCATTAGCGCGCTAATGACATATGAAATTGAATTTGAAGGGCTATTTTTGGGATTTTCGACTTAATATACACCCAAACACCTATAAACATGCTAAATATGTAAAAATTGAACTTCAGGGACTTAGGGGACTGTAGCTCGGATATCGAGGAGCTAGTCGAGTCGGATTTGGGAGTCCAGGGAAGTCAAAAAGCGGATTGAGGTGTGTAAACACATTGGAATGCCTCATAAAATTCATGGTTTGTTTTATCGATATCGGATTTCATGTGTGACCGTTGGTGGGCACACATGAGTTTTCTACTCCTATTTCGATTTGCGTATATATTGGTTGTGGCTTTATCGCTTGCACGGGTTACTTGTGTTTATTGATCGTGTCGATTGCAGTAGAATATATCTACGACTGTCGGAAGGGATTTAAAATGTTCATTTGACTTGAAATAGCATCTCGAGGGGTTCATTCGTTAACTGAAGTTGGGGTTTTGTCACTGTAAGCTTATAAGTACATACGTGGTTCCTGTCATGTTTTATCGATTCCTGGCTGGTTTAGGTCAATGTTTTCTCGTGATTATACGGTTGTTTACTTATTAATGTTTTATTTTCTGAGCATGTTTAGTTGCTATGTGTTGTTTATTCATCACTACTGGACTCGTCACTGTATTTTTTTGGGTGGCTGAGTGCAAATCCTTTTGACGAGCAAGAGCAAGGGAAAGGAGGTATAGGGCGACTACCTCTGAGATAGTGACGACAGCTCGTGTGTGACTACAATATGTATGTATTTACTTTTCGTTGGGTTTTGGGGACTATAGAGCACTGAGTACATGTATATGGATCTTTTGCTGTATTTAACTCGCCTTGAAATATGCATGGTATCTTTTTGTCAGATTTTCTACTATTTAGGATTATTGAATATTGCATAACATAATCATTTAAAGACTTCCGCTGTAGAATTGTAATATAACTTGATAAATTAGTTAATTGGCTGATTAAATCATTAATACTTATACAAAGATCAATTAGCTAAACTAGAGTTAGTTGGAAAAGTGTAAGCAACTAGTTAGGTCGCGGGGCATCAAAGGTAAGTAGGCCATGACGTGACAGTGCTTGGTGACGTGGGATGCGATATGGTGGGTCCCATAGCGGCCTCGAAGTTTGGGATTGCCACAGGGTAGATTAGTTGTTATTTAGCTAATAAAGTCATTAAGAGTCTAGTTTGTTTAGTAGTAGGGTGTGTTGTCATGCATTCCTTTGCTTGAGACGTGCAAAGTCTAAGTTTGGGGATGTTTGATAAGCGTATAATTAGACATTATAACATATAGTGTTTAGTGTGATTTTGAACTATAAATCTCTATTTAGTGGTAAAAATCTCTCATTTGTGTGATTTACAGGTGCTAAGACTCAAAATGAAGAATTGGTGCGAATATTAGAAGAATCAGTCGTGGTGATCAAGGGAGAAAAGAAAACGAAATTCTAGGTCGAGGCTTAAGTTGTATTTCTAGGTGTGGCATGGATTCCAAGCTTTACGACCTCATTTTCATGTTTGTCACAAGAAAACAGTGATTCAGGCCGTAGCTCAGGTTGTATTTCTAGGCCGTGGCTCCTATTTCACGAATTTCAGGCCACGGCTTCATTCACGGCCCCACATGCCACCTAACCTGCTGCCCGGAATTGAAAACCCACTCTTTAGTTCGAATTTTTAGGAACTTCGTTTTGGAAGAGGTATTTTAGGTTTTATATAAATAGTAACTCGAGAAAACATTGTTCTCAACCTTTGTTTATGAAAGAACATGAAGAATTTGAGGTTTTCCATCAACATGTCCGGCTAATCTCCATCAATCTAGACCGGAGGTGGATCAAACAACTGCTTTGGCATCAAACCTACATGAGATCTAATTCAATTTAATTTAATTGCTCTTCATTGATATTTTATTCTCTTTGTTGTTGCATGATTAATTAGGGTTAAACTTTGATTTAAACCTTGATTTATTGCTAGTGAGTCGTACGCATCCGTCCTTATGCAACAAGATCACACAAGTGGCAATTGACCATACCGATTGATTCGACCCTTTTGGGACCGGTCAAATACCTTACGAATTTAGGCTAAATCGGACGCACTAGTGATCCGGTTGTCTAGGTGTACTGCCCTCACGAAACCCATTGAGGTCATCGTGTTAAACCCAATTCACTTGAGTGTAGGGTCATACGTTTGGCTAGGTAAGTAGTTATTGTCGTACCTTAACTATCGAGAATAGGAATTGCAAGCAATCGTGTACGTTACCGGGTCTATAGCTACACTCTGATACTTTTGATTTGCATACTTTACATAGATTGAAGACAAAATCCAATCTTTTATCGAGCCGAACTTGTACGTTTTGACCTAGGTATTTTCACTAATTGGTTTCATAACTATTCTTCCCCGTTAAATTTAATTCCTTGCTATTTAGATTAATTTATTTATTTATTCTCTCAAAACCTCCATTTTTCTCTTTTCTTTTCTTTTGAACCTTGGAAAGAATATCAATCTCTGTGGGATCGACCATTTGTCACTATCTATAAAATAGTTGGTTTAGAAATTATATTTTATTGACACGTTCGGCGCGTGTCAGCGGGCTTACTTGGGCTCGGGCCCGAGCCGAGCTTTTTTTTGAAAAGGGTTGTTTAAGCTCGATTATTTGTTCACAGGCTTGGGTGGACTGGCCCCATAATCAGGTCTAACCGCGAAGAAACTTTCGAGATCTTTTTTTTAAAAAAAAAGAAAAAAAAAAAAAAGAAAAGATAACTCTCCATACACATGACTCAAAAGATTCTGAAAAAATTCGACGATGTATGGGTAGAATGAAGTTAACTCGAGACGCAATAATTAATTAATTCAAATGGATTTAAATAATTTGAAAATCTCACAATCAATTGCACTAATTAAGCACACTGGAAGAATTTAATCCATTTAACCAACTCCAATTAATTTGAAACTGATGTTATTTTGATGTTGTTGTAGTTTACCACGTGTTTCCAGCACCACTCGCGCTGACTAACGCCAACTTGTTCTTTGATCACACCCTACTAAGCAACGCATCAATTACAGCCCTCATTTTTTGAAATCTGGTTAATTCTCTCTTGCCAGTCTCTTGCAGTAGTAGACATTGATAAAAAGTTTTCGAGAACTTAACGAGAAATAAAATTGGTCATTCGAATTACTGCCATCACGCGGCCTAGTCACAACAATTTAACACCAAACTAACAATCTGAAAGCTAGTTGTTGATCAAAGTCAATTGTCTATCTTCCTACAGAGCTTGACATGGTTACAGATTAACCATTTCAGCAGCTAAGTTTGAACTCAAAACTAAGAGTCCTTGAAAAATAAATAGGTCAACACTAATAGTTTGGCCCTTGCACAATCAAGCAACAAAGGCAACATCACAACGGTGCAACTACGATAAAGTCTCTACTGTCTTCCAGCAAGAGCACATCTCCAGACTTCCACTACATAAATATCACTCGTTAGTACCAGCTTAAAAGCAGAACTTGCGTAAGTCAGCACAATCATATTAACACAAGCAATGACCAGCCAGATTCTCCTTTCGTATGCAAGAATAGTTAGCTAATCAACTCGAATCATTCGTACCCAGAGCGCCGAATAGTATAAGAGCCTTCCTGCTGATACAATTATGTTAAAAATCTGCCAGGGAATTCAACGCCGCTGGTTTTTTTGGTTGCATTGCCAACACTTCAGACATAGTTGCTTCAATTGGCTTCTTCCTACTCTTGCAACTTAGTTGCAGAAATATAAAAACAGCTCCCAGTGCAGTTTCAATGGATTCAACAGTTGTCAGGACTACGTGGATACTTGAGGCACGATCCCTCGTCCAGTCAAGGTCACTTTTTACGTTGTCGAGTATGGATTGGTGACGTAGTTGCTTCTCGGCTCTTGCTTTGGCTCCTTGTTCGAGGTTTGGGTGAATCCGTCGAAGTTTTTTCAATCTTATTATTCTTCGCAGCAGAGGTCTCCACCGATGTTTGGTTTTGAACATCAAGCTTAGGATTCCTTTTAGTTTTTGTCTTGGGACTTTTTGATTGTTCTTGAGGTTTAGATTCCTTGATTAAAGAAGTCTTTGACCGTGCAGGGGAGTTGTTATTTGCAGGATGGTGCAAGCTCCAACGAGCATTCCCAAACCATTTGCTAACCTGGTATTCAAAGGATTAAAATGAGTGACCAGTGTAACTTCATCTAAGAAACAAAGAGAATCAAAGAAACTGGAAACCTGTTTTGATGTGATCCCAAGTTCTCTAGCTAAACTGTCCTTCGTCTCTCGACTGGGGTATTCATTTTCCTTCAACGATTCGAGCAGTCTCTGCATGCATTCGTACAAAATAAGACTCAAAGAACTATATTTTTTTTACAAAAGCAGTAAGAGTTTAGAATCTAAACACAAAAATTGAAAATAGACGTTCAACAAATGTTCAACAGCTTTTTAATCAAAAGCACAGTTGATTAAGGTTCAGTAATTGTCAATAAAAAGCACGATAGATGTTATCCGACAAACAAGCAGATTCTAGTTAGTCCAAATATAGTGGAACATCTGACGCCATCTATCGCAAATCCAATTCAGCATCCTAATGACCGAAGATCCTTGAGGAACGTTTCTCCTCTTTGCATGAGAAGAAACAAAACTTTACATTAAGCACAAGATAAAACAACTAAAAAGCTATGGATCATCCAGAGACAGAACTAGGGAAAACTCACAGAGCTCCGATCAAAGCCCTTCAACACGAAATCAAAAAGAACAAAACACAAGCCCATCAACTGCTTAAAATGACCTGCACATCTGCTAAAGTGCTTATAGCTTACGCCTATCAATCAGTGTCAATAGTACATAACAGTGAAACATTCGCATAATGGATCAATAGCAAACTATGGTACAATCCCCAACGTATATGTTTATGAGAAAACACTGATACAAAATGACTAATGTAGACAGAAACTCACTTCTACGGATACCATTAATCTTGCTTGCCTATTTCTATGAAATGCAAATGAAAAAAAATATTATCTCGCCAGAATCTAAAGAATTAAAAAAGAAAATTCAATTCAATAAAACTTTTATGACAGCATCGCAAACAAAAATGTAGATTAATGAAGGCAAAACCCATCATTTGTTCCCTGAACTTTGATTACTACACATTTAGTCCTTGAACTTTCATGAAGATGTATATGTTAGAATATGATTCAAATTCAGATGCATGGGTATTAATGTTATGTGTAACAATGTGTGTCATGTAAGCAGTGAGCTCTCAAAAATATGCCCACAATGTTGAAGTTACTGAGTCAATATGTGGTCAGTTATATTAGCTAGAGAGTGGGACATGTGTCATGATTAGAGTCAAGGTAGTGAGTAGTTACTCAACTATTTATTGTTAATGGTGTGTACCAAGTCAAAAATCAGTTAGTGTGTCAAACAGTTGCTTATAAATGTGTACTCCATCATTTGCAATTTACATATGAAAATAAAGAGAACATCATCTCTGTTTTTGTTTAGCTTCCTGTTTTTTATTTTTTTTAAATTATCAACATGGTATCAGAGCTTCTTGATTCTTGAGGGCCTGTAAGTGTCATACGATGGTCTCCACCACAACATCATCTCTTCCACCTCCAACCTTCAATGGTGAAAATTATGAAGTTTGGGCTGTCAAGATGAAAGCCCATTTGAAGGGTCTTAGTTTATGGCAATGTGTTGAAGGTGAGCAAAGAGAGGTTCCACCGTTGGGGAATAATCCAACTCTAACTCAGATTCGGGTGCATGAAGAAGAACTTGCGAAAGCTTCGAGAGCATTGTCACAGATTCATGCCGCTGTCGCAGAAAGCATTTTTACAAGGATAATGACTTGTGAAAATGCTAAAGAAGCATGGAGTGTGTTGCAGGCGATTTACAAAGGCAACGAGTCAACAAATTTTGAATCTGAAAAGAGATTTTCAGATCATGATCATGAAGGAAAAGGAAACGATACGAGAGTTCTCTGATCGACTAATGAATGTGGTGAACAAGATTCGACTAATGGGAGAGGATCTACCGGATTGCATGATTGTGGAGAAGGTGTTCTTAAGTTTGGCTAAACGATTCGAGGCAAAAATCTCTTCTCTTGAAGATTCAAGAGACACCACCCAAATGATGTTTGGGCTGATCAATGCGCCGCAAACTCAGGAACAACGAAGAATGATGAGGAATGAAGCAGAAGATAAAGCGGTTAAGGCGCTTATATAGCTAAAGCACCATTGTCTAAGGTAAGAGGAAGAAATATTCAATGTATTATTTGCAAGAAGATGGGCCATGATGAAAATGATTGTTGGCATAAAGGCAAGCCACAGTGCTACAATTGTAAGAAATTTGGTCATGTACAAAAGCATTGCAGGTTAAAGAAAGAAGAGCATGCAAAATTGGTGGAGGCAACCACTGAAGAGGATCTTTTTTAACAAGTGATGAGAAGTGCATCATATGAGTTTTATGGAGAGAAGGTGCTCTAAGAAAGTTGAAGAGAAGTGCTTCAGATAACCATTGAATTGAAGTGTGCGAAGAGACGTGCTTTGCAAAACTTAAAGTTTGATTTATATTTTCTATTTTACTTGTAGGAAATTTGAATCAAGGGGGAATGTTAGAATATGATTCAAATTCAGATGCATGGGTATTAATGTTATGTGTAACAATGTGTGTCATGTAAGCAGTGAGCTCTCAAAAATATGCCCACAATGTTGAAGTTACTGAGTCAATATGTGGTCAGTTATATTAGCTAGAGAGTGGGTCATGTGTCATCATTAGAGTCGAGGTAGTGAGTAGTTACTCAACTATTTATTGTTAATGGTGTGTACCAAGTCAAAAATCAGTTAGTGTGTCAAACAGTTGCTTATAAATGTGTACTCCATCATTTGCAATTTACATATGAAAATAAAGAGAACAGCATCTCTGTTTTTGTTTAGCTTCCTGTTTTTTATTTTTTTTTAAATTATCAACAGTATATTTGGTCTTTCCGCCATTTAAGGTGTTAAATCCGTTGATGTGACAAACAGAAGTGCCACATGGCCAACCGAGAAGAGTATAGTGGTTTATATTACTGAATCGAACGGCTCATTTCAACCAACAAAAACCAAAAAAAAAAAAAAAAAGTAATAATTTCTCCAAAAGCATAAAAAACTCAAAGTTCCAGGACCAAAAACATAAAAAACTCAAAACTTCAGGGACGAAATGTACACTAATGAAAGTTCAAATATCAAAAGCATAAAAAACTTCAAGGACCAAAAGATATGTTTTGCCATTAATGATGATCCCTCAAACGGTCATCCAAATAACACATCTGTTGGATGTTATCATTTTTATCCAAACAAAAGTTGGAGAAAAAAACACTACAGATCCAACCAAAATTTTGGCTTTACAAGCAAAAACTTGAACCAAACCGCATACTACAGTCAGGAAAAGAACAATGATTAGGTGACATACTTTTGATACATACATTTGCTATACAGTTTTCTGTGTCCTTCATACAGACATCAAGGCGTGTGAGCGACCACAGTACATAAATCGAAGGACACCAACAGCTTTGATGTATGTATCAAAAGTATAAGATCCAATCAAGTCCTTCAGAAATTTTGCCAACTCTATACAGAAGCAGTATAACTTAATAATTAGACCAAACCAGACTAGTAATGACGGTTTGGTTCAATTCTAACTGTAGCCAATCAAGCATAATCATGGTTGAACATTCTTTACACATTAATTGTTATGTAATGTAGATGCCAAAAACTCCAGTCATATGATGCCTTCCATCAAACACTAGCATCAACCTTGAACTTCTAACAAATTTAGGTCCTGAATTGTTAGAAATATTTGAGGTCCTAAATTAAAAATATTTCTAACAATTCAGGATCAACTTTAACTTCTTACAATTTAGTTATATATTTCTTGTTCGTCAACAACAAATGTAGGCATTAGAACGATTGAGGTATTCCTCGCCAAACAAAAAAAAAAAAAAAGAGAAACTTTTAAGATCAATCATACAACACAATAGTCATATTGAGGATGACGTTACACATAAAATTCAAGTTGGATAGAAGAAGTGAAGCGCACAAGTGTAATATACGAAAAGAGTATTAGTATTAAGTTGAAAGGAAAATTCAGTAAGACTACAATTAGGCCACCTATGCTTTATGAAAATGATTGTTGACAGTAAAGAAGCACCATATACCTAAAATGAGTGAAACAGAAATGAAGATGCTTAGGTGAGTGTGGTAAAACTTTTAAAGATAAAATGAGAAATACAAAGATTCAAAGAAAAGTAATACCAATCAACGCAAAATAAGGGAAGGGTGGTTAAGTTGATTTGGATGCATTCAAAGTCGGCCTGCAAATGCTCCAGCTAGAAAACTTGATAATAGAAACTAAAGATATTTGGTGATATAGAGGTAGACCTAAGATACTTGGAACGTATTGATTAGGAAGAGTTTCAAAGATTTTGATAGCATGCAGGCATGCCGCTGACCCCAACTAATTTAGAATTGAGATTTTGTTAACATTGGCTCGAAATCATTATGAGGTTAGTTTTAGAAATTTTAAATTGACTACTTCTAAACTGAGAATTAGATACTTTTTGAGTTTGAGATTGTTCAAATTCAAGGTATGAATCCCATTATTGACATTGAACAATGATTCAAATAAAACAAAAGAAACAAACAAATTACAAAACAATAATTTATTTTTTCAACAAAACTATCAAATTAGTACCAATTATTCACAGAATTCCAAAACACCTTAAAAAACACCACCTAACAATAAGGAAACTGAAATACTACCAAAAACCACATACTTAGACACTTAACAAATATAATGCTAACTAAAATAAATTAAAGTAATAGGGACTCCTACTTGTACCCATTGTCATATCAAAATTCTTTGAAGTTTTCCAAACTTTTCTGAATTAATTAGATTTGTAAAAGCCAAATAAAGAATTACATTAGTAGGAACTTCTACAAAAAATAAGTTGTACTCAAGAGAAAACGAGAAATTTTTTTTGCAAATTTTCATCCAACTTGTAAGAAAAATGTTTAAATCTAGTGTCAGATCTCTTAAAAGTAATCCTAAAAAAAAAAAAAAAAAAATAGATAATGCAAAACTAGAAATCAATGTAACTTATGCGGAATGAATTTTCACAAATTTCCAACAGAAGAAAGAATAATATCCAAAGATCAAAACCATAAAAACGTGTCGTTTTAATGGGTCTTAACAAAAACTGCCACTAGCAGTCTAGCACTTAGATGAAGTGATTTACCCAAAGATCAAAACCATAAAAATGGAGCTTTGCAAGACTTAACATCAAAGCATCAAACATAATATAGGGAAAGAAATGACATATTATGAACAACGTGTCGTTTTAATGGGTCCTAACAAAACCTAAAATGCCATAGCAGTCACTCCTTTGTATTTCTCCTATTTCACAAAAATTCTCCTCATTGAATTAGCTTCCTCAAATCAACTCCAAATTTTAACTGATCGATATAACCAGTGAACTTTTCATAATAAACTCTAAATTAGTGGTGCAATTACATACTGCATAACAAATCGGAGAAAGATTACCAAAATGGTAGAAAACATGATTTCATGACACAAAAATGATAGCTGCAATAGCATCCAATTACAGTACAAAAGGGGAATCTAATTTACAAAATTTCAAATAAATTATTTTTCATGATTTCAATAAACAAAGGATGATATTCACACCTGGAACAAATACTCTAAACTTTTAATAAATTTTAAATTTTCTACCCTCACTTAAGGTTTCAGTTACATGCACACAAAGGTTAACGCCATGAGGCAATCGAAATATCTAGCTGCATGTCTGTTTAAAAAAAAGTAGCAAAATTTAGTAACAGCACTCCAAAAGTGTATATATATACATATATATACATGATGTCTGGAGCTTACACAAATTGTATAACTTTATCTTAAACTAAAGGGTTGATAGTCAAAATAATCCCAAACTTGATTTTTTTTTTCTCAAACTAATCACAAACTTTCAATTTTATTTGAAAAATCCCTAACTTTCAGATTTGGCTCAATTTTTTTCCACCTTAGATTTGGGGACTTCTAGATACATAGACACTATTAAGGATATGTATGAGGGAGTAGTAACGAATATAAAGACATTTGGAGAACCTACAAAAGAATTTCCCATTACGATAAGACTACATCAAGAATCGACTTTAAGCCCATATCTCTTTACTTTAGTTTAGTTATGGATGAACTAACTAGGCATATTCAAGAGGATATACCATGGTGTATGTTATTTGAAGATGACATTGTCTTAGTGGGCGAAACAAAAGATGAAGTGAAAAGAAAATTAAAACTTTGGAGAAATACATTAGAATTTAAAGGCTTTAAATTGAGTAAGATGAATACCGAATACATGCACTGTGAGTTTAGAAATACTAGACATCAAGATGATGGAGTGGTTAAATTAGGGGAAGTAGAAGTTCCTAAGGTGAACCACTTTAGATACCAAGGATCAATCATACAAAATGACGGTAATATTGAGAATGATGTCACACATAAAATTCAAGCTGGATGGAAGAAATGGCGGAGTGCAACAGGGTGATTTTGTGATCGAAATGTTCTTACAAAGTTAAAAAGAAAATTTTATAGGACCGTAATTATGTCAGCTATGCTCTATAAAAGTAAATGTTGGGTGGTAAAGCAACAACAACTACATAAAATGAACGTAGCAGAAATTAGGATGCTTAGGTAAATGTGTGGTAAAACTCGTAAAGATAGAATGAGAAATATAAAAATTCAAAGACAAGTAGGAGTAGCACCAATTGACACAAAGATTAAGGAGGGCGGTTGTGGTGGTTTGGTCACCTGCAAAGACGGCCTACAGATGCCCCCACAAGAAAAATTGACTCAATAGAAACTGAAGAAATTCGACGAGGTAGGGGTAGACCAAAGTTAACATGGGACGCATTAATTAAGAGGGATTTGAATAGTTTGGAAAGCTCACCATCAATTGCACTTGATAGAGCATAATGGAAGAGTTTGATCCAGTAGCCAAGCCCAATTAATTTGGGACTGAGACTATGTTGTTGTTGTTATTTGAGGACTAATTTACGCTCTCTGCAGTTCATGAAATCGCCACCATTCCCACTTCTCCGTGTCTCTGAACCAACTCCCCCTTTGTGTCCCTCTCCACTTCCATGTCCCTCTCAACATCTCTTCTTCCCGACCAAAACAACAACGATTAAGATGCTTTTCTCTCTTCTACTTCTTCAACATTGCAATGATGACGACGGAGACAACGACAACAATGGGTGGTGGATCCCATTTGAATTTGGAGGCAACTCGAACAATGACTCCCAATTCAACCCTCTCATCTTCTTCTGCCTACGCAACAGAGGCAACTCCATATGTTCTACAACACCCAGAGACCTCTTGCTCTTAGTCTTCATCCTCTCTCTTTTTGGTTGCTTTTAGCCCTCAAACCATCACGCTTGAAAATCGCTTCGATGAGGTGTGGGAAATGAGAAGTAGCAAGTGCACCAAGCTCATCCCAAACCCCTCCAAGGATGCTTTTGTTGTTGTTGTTGCTAGAGAATCAAAGTTCAACACTGTTCACTCTCTTGGACTGAAGTTGGTTTCAAGATTCAATGGCCTAATCCTGCAATTGATGCTTCTTGAGGTGGGATAAAATTGAGACAAATCTTAAAGTTTGAGATTTTTCAAATAAAATTGAAAGTTTGGGATTATTTTGAGAAAAAAACTCAAAGTTTAGGATTATTCTAACTATTACCCCTAAACTAAATGATACAACTTTAAATCTACAAAATAAAACTATTTTAGGTTCACATAAGAACATATATCAAAAACCCACAAGCTGAAAATATTCAGGTTGATGTAAAAGACGGTGATACAAATCCCAGTATCAAACTAGCAATGTATTGTGCCATGACCATCTTGCATATAATAATAACAATGGACATGTAAACCAATTGCAAACACAACATCTAACAGTTTAATAAGTTGGTCACATAAATTTCATGAATCTATAACTTTCTTAATACATACCTCTGTTACTGCATCTCCAAGTCTTCTAGAACCTGATGCACTAGAGTTTTTTCCACTGCAAGTGAATGAACCATCTTGCTTTGTTGGATTTTCTGAATTATTAGCACCATCAAACTCCAGCTTCTGACGAGTTCTTTTCTTTGGAAGGTTTTTACTTCTTTTCGAGTTTGATTGTCCACCAACAGTGGGTGATTTTTTAGGAGCAGTAGGAGAAGTTTCTTTTGGTGATTGGCGTACTTTCTTATGTCCTTCATTCACCTTTTTCTTCTGTATATCTGCATCAGCCCAATCTTCTTCATCGCTTGAATCGGAAGGAACATTCCCGTATGTTTCCTTAGATAATACAGACATTGCAAATGTAAGTAATAATACCAAATCAAAAGAAAGCCACTATTTATCACACCAATACATGCATTGGAGGTGGATACTGCTCAGGATTAACACAGAGGTAGTCAGGCGTCACATCGCAGGTGTGCTATGATAACAATAATTCCCTAGCTATTCAACTCAAACATCTTTTATACACAACTAAGCATCTAAATCTCAGATGCTGCAAGTCTAAGAAACATACGGTTCTGTTTCGATTTCTAATCTGTTGATAAACACAATTTGCAGTCGAAAAACAAATGTAGAGCACATCATCTTGCATTCCAAGACTACTTGTTATGCATTCATTCAACCTTCAACTCTCTTTTCTAAATTCGATGTTCAATGATAGCCAAACAATCGAACGCACTTCACAGAGCAAATAATCAGCTATACGCTTTCTCTGACGAAAGTAAACAAAATAAATTTCAGAACTGATTTAACATGGTCATTGGGTTTGATTGTTTAGCTTTCCATGATTAGAGTGTACATATGAGGCAACGGAAAATCTCTTTTTCTCCAAGTAAAAGCTTCACAGATGTGTTACTTCATTCTCAAATAACAACCGTTTGCAATTCTACAGGTTGTGGGACGGGGACATTAGAGGAAGTTCATGCATGATATAAGTTTATGCAAAAACCAAATTGCTGCAAGATATTGAAGCATGCACAGAGATAATACTCTACCTATTGAATTTGACAGACCAAATAAAACATGAACTGGATATGCGTGCTGGCATACTTGTCCAATAGGTTTCAATGCAAATGGAATAGAAGACTAAGTGAAATCTAGCAGTAGAAAGTGCACAAGTTTATTCATTTATGTGTGCGAGTGTGATTGTAAGTGTGTGAAAGAGAACAAGGAAATAAGATACCAGCCAATGCACAGAAGAAATTAAGAATCAAGTAACAGCCATCATTTTTGTGAACTGAACCTTACATCATGCAACTTCTTGTAGTCCAGTCTTTCAATCTGCCTTCTATCTGATACAGGGGACGAAGTCCCTGGAAGGTCATCTTGTAATAACTGCAGCTCAGAACTTAGTGATTGCTTCTTAACTTTAGAAACTTTTCTCATATTACCCAAACCAGAAACCAGCTTGCCACCATTAATTGTTGAGTGAACAGGGATTTCTCCCCCACCAGAAGTTTCAGCGTCGAAACTCTCAGGATCAGATGTGAAGTCTGAAGAAGAACTCTCCTTGTTAACATTCTCATCAAGATCAGGAGCATCAGGATCAAAGTCATTATCTTCTGAATCATCAGATGAAAGAGCTAAGTAACGATCACCAAGAGGCGAAGTCGTCAAATTCAATTCATCGGAAGCAGAAGTAAAATCAGACTCGTCAGAAGTTGAGCCTTCTTCTGTGTTAATTGTTCCATCAACCTGTGGACCATCAGGATCATAATCATTATCCTCTGAATCATCTGATGGGAACCCAAAATTCTCATCCAGCATATTTCCAGCTTCTGTCGCAGCTGCCTCGGGAAAAACTTTCTGTACAAAGGATAGATTAAAAACTCATGGGTAAGACAACTTTCCGAGTATAATTAACACAACAAAAGTGAGTAAAAGTTCCACATAGATGATACAATTTACCTCCCAACTATCATCAATAGAAAGATCTGTCCCTTGAAAGTCATTGAGCAAATCAATGGAGTCTATTTTGCAATCACAACCTGGGCACAACCATCCCTCATCTCCAGGAGGAACTAGAAAGAAAACCAAGAAAATGATTTTAAACTTCAAAATCTAATACTCAATGAAACAACTGTACAAGCAGTAAAAACCGTTAAGAGCAGTGACTTGAATGTTACTTTCTTCTTTCAACAGCGGTGGTTCCAAACACATCTGATGAAAGCCACGATCACAGATGCCATCACATAGTATAATATCATTATCAACACTCAATTCTTTGGACCCACATTTCGCACAAAAGATCTGCCACACCAATTTACAAGTAAGAAAATCTATTGAAGTGGAAACACAACATATTAGATCATAATATTTCTCCTACATCCTCACTGTCGATCTCCCCTTCAGAATCAAATAAAGATTCCTGTAGTCTCCCTTCAGCACATAGAGAATCCAGTCGTTGAAATAGGTCGCGTATTCTCCGTTTGCAACGTAAAATTTCAGAAGTAGCACGTTGAAGCTCCATCTCTGGTTTAATCTTTTCTATGCTGCACATTGAAGTAAAATCATGTGTCAATTTCATACAATCCAAAACAACTGCTGGAGTAGGAAACATGGAAAGAATGTTCCATTGTTCCTGAAAAAATTGAGATGAAACCAATTAAAATAACTTTCACCATTTCTGAATGCCACACAAAAAAAGTTTTACATACTCAACAAAAATATTAGAATTACTTATGTATTGTTTCCATCTTTAACTTTCTTGTAAAAACACCACAATGTCAAGTTTCATTTTTTTTGGAGCCTTATTAATGAGGCTTCCCAAAGCAAAGCCACTTTCTTCAATCACCAAAACATGTCTCACTATCTCCCAACTAGTGAGATGAGATGTGTGATTTTCTACGATTCCCTCCAACAGAATATCCAGCATCTTCAACGCATTTTGGAAAGCAAAAGGAAGAATGAAGTAATTGCATGACGAACTGATCTAATAAAGGGGGTTTATCAGTTTAGAAAAGATATACTTCTTTACAACCATTGACTTGCTTACAAATTTTCTAAGCAACTACGCAGCTAAATAATAACACGACAAATGAGCCACTATAGCTGCGAATACAAAATGAAAAATTCTTCAAACAAATAATCTTATAGCAGTCGGTGAGTAATTGACTTCTTAAGGCACTAATTCTGAACTCTCAAAAAACAGATTTAAATTGCAATACATTGCCAAAACAAGATATTCTTAACCCTTCTCACTAAACTATGGGTTTTTAGCAGAAAAACAATTATGTTCATGCAATAGCATAATCAGAGCATCTCAACTTATCTTAGATCTACCCCTTTCCCGTCACACTCCTTCCATTTCCATCATGTTGAATTTGCTAATTAGGCATTTGCAAGCCATCTTTGGATGTTTCCATCTATAGTAGCGCAACTCCTACTTTTCCTTATGGGTCTGCCTTTCTTATTCTTTATTTAAAACGTTTATCGCACATCCACCAAAGCGTCCCCATCTCCGCCACGCTTATGTTACATATGTCGTGTCTCTATACCACCTAACATTCACTTCCATAATGCATAGCTAGCCTAGTTAGGGTCTTATAGAATTTTCTTTTTATTTTAACAGGGGTAGTTTAGTCACATGTCCCCACTCCGCTACTTTTAGACTCTAATTTCCTTCCATCAAACTTGAATTGTACGTATGACATCATCCTCAATATGCCATCCTTTTGTATGATAATCTAAATATCTAAAGGTTTCGCCTTAGAAACTACTACTTCTCCTAATTGCACTACTCTACATCTTAATATCTACTATTTGTGAACTCGGAATGCATATAATTAGTCTTGGTTATGTTGGGAGATGAAAGAATGGTCTCACATTGACTAGTTGGGAAGAAAAATATGGCTTATAACTTAGGAGTGGGAACTCAAACTTGCATTGGCATTTTGGAGTACACATTCGATTTCAAACTAAAGCCTATGCATATAAACCTAATCTCTTCTACACTCTCATAGCTTGGACCGGGCTTACACTTACGAAATTTCAAATGGTATCACAGACCACAATGCTTATTAGCTCATACAAATCTCAAACTCCAAGTAAATTGAAGTCCAACAAAAAATAGGAGGCTTAAAAAAAATAAAGAAAAAGGGCTAGCAAAAACAAATGATAAAGCTAGACCCAAGTTGGAAGACTTGTGGCCTCCGGGGTTCAAAGAATACACACTCAAAAAGAAAAAGATACCTCTAAAACACAAAAAAAAAACACAAGCCCAGGCTAAGAAAAAAAAAGACTTCCAAGAAGATGACTAAAGACAAGTCAAAACTGAGCTAGAACAGTTGGACTTGAGGGGGAGAATTGAAGATGAAAGAATAGTCCTCCATCGACTTGTTGAGGAGAAAAGCATGACTTATAAGTTGGGAGTGAGAACTCTAACTTGCCTCGGCATTTTAGAGTACACATCCACTCTTGAACTTAAACTTACACATACAACTAGTCTCTCCTACACCCTCATGACTTGGACTAGGTCTTACACTTACAAAATCCCACAAGTTCTATTCAATTTAGCGGCGGCTTCAAACCCTAAAGCACTTTTTTCTCTCCGAATTTTCTTTGTGATTCATGTGTTTGAAGTTTGAACCACTGCCAATCTTTTTTTTGATTGGCGGTGGTTCCAACAACAATTTTTGCTTCATTATTTTTTTCAATGAAACATGATAGTTCCATTCTCGCATCAGTTATTAAATTCATCATTGGCACCTCCTCTTCCACGCATGCACCTACCATCATTCAGTTCCATCCCACTTCTATATGCTCGTGCATAGATCTGCGCTACAGTTGTTGGTTTGGTTTTTATTAGGTTAGCTTATTCAATAAGTAGTTATCTTCCCTCGTATGGTTCTAGAAATGTGTCTGTCAACTGTTAAGTTTCAAACATTAGTCAAGAGAATAATCATTGATTGTCATATTGTTCCATTATTACAATCGCAGTTCTTCAAGATCAACTTCGTGGCAGTTGAATGTTCTTTTGAATAATTAGGATTAGCGAATCAATGCACTTTTATCATGGTAATTGATTCTATGATTGATCATGTTCTATTGAATGAATTGAGCCATCATGATTAATGTTTCTATTTTACTTCCAAAAAAAGCATTTAGATTCTAACAAATTCCTCGAAAGTTCTAATTTCATCAATCTAAATGCTTTAAGTTGCAATTGAACATAAATCATTAGAAATACAACAACAATAAAAACAACACGAAGCCTCAATCCCAAATTAAAAAGACCAAAGCATCAAAAATAAAGAAAGAAAACAAACAAAAGTTTGAGTTTGTATTATCCTCAAAGAACACTACAGAACGTTAGATGGAAATAAAACTTGCCAAAAAATCTCTTGCTTTTGTATGAAGAGTGAATGGTGAGTTTAAATCAAATTACTTATAATGCTTAAGGGACGTGAAGGTTAATAATGTACATTTAAACATAGATTTGATTTCCAGTAACTATCAGATGTATTTTCTAAAACTCGTATCCAAAGAGGAAAAATGAAGAATGTCGTGTCGAAAAAAAAAAAAAAAAAAAAAAAAAAAAAAAAAAAGAAGAAGAAGAAGATGCTGCCCAGAATTATGCAAGCACACTAACCTTTGTCCTTTCCAGCCTTCACCAGCGTAAGCATCTATGAGGCTTCGCTCATATCCCATTCGATTCAAAAAGTATCTTACATGTTTCCTAATTTTTGAATATTCATCATTCGATGCTTTCTTCAATGTTCTTCTCTTTCTTTTTCCTTTTCTTGCATTGCTAACAATGACATGTTGGGTTGTACTAGTAGAACCAACGGGTTTAGAAGTACTGCCTGACCTTGAGCGAAGAATTCTGGGGCTTCCGGTAGAAGATCTTAGGATATATTTTCTTTTTACAGATCGTGAGGAAACAACCTTTTCCTTGACCATGGTGCTCATAGAATTATCTGTTGCAGCCACTTCTGGGGTTAATTCAACATCAATAGAATCAGTTCCTTCGACCTTAGAATCTGTAGGTGGACCACCTACACTGCCAGCCCCATCTTCATGTTTTTCAACTAACCTAATTTGTTCCGGGCAAGAACTTTCAACCACCTGACATTTCTTTGGTGCATCAGACCCACCTATTTCCATACTATCAGTAGTGGGCTTGCCTTGTTCATTTTCAAATTCAAGCTCTGGTTTCAGTTCCAGTTTATTAAGTTCAGGACTCGAACATTTTCCCAGCACCCATATTTCCTGCACATCTGATCTAGTATCTCTACTTCCCATAAGGTCATTGCATGGATCTACAGAACCAAAATGGCTGTTGCCACTCATCATCTGTTCTTCGGCTTCGCTCAATGGATTCAGTTCTCTTGGTATATTTTCAGTTCCACAAGCATGCACTTCTCTCGAATCATTATTTTCCTGGATAGAGCTTTCCAATGAACGTAAATAATCCGCTGGCAAATAAAATTCATGCGTATCTGATCCAACAACAGCTGTTTCTGCCAACTGACTTGGTGCATACTCAACCCCAATTTCATTCTCTTCTCTGATCTCACTCTGTGTTGGACAATTACTC
Organism: Stephania cephalantha; assembly: GCA_039657325.1. Lineage (NCBI taxonomy): Eukaryota > Viridiplantae > Streptophyta > Magnoliopsida > Ranunculales > Menispermaceae > Stephania > Stephania cephalantha. The sequence continues at coordinate 10,015,802 of CM077567.1, forward strand.
TGTCTCGGACAGTCATTCTGTCTAGGAATTGAATCCCCTGTTATTAAACAGTTAACATTTACATCCAATCCGGCAGTTGTTTCTACTTCCATAGGTGCAACTGTTCCGCGATTTTCTCCCGATGTATTTTGTTCCAGGCTAGATCTTTCCATTGGTTGTTAAATTTCCAGCAGCAATACTTTCTTCACAAGCTTATTTATTCCACTCGGTAATTAATATTCTGAAAAAATTCCACTGATTCCAGAAAGAATCGGAATAAACTTCTCCTGAAAATAGTCAACAATTCTGGCAAAACATGAAATAAAACTCTAATCACGGCAGGTTCCAGGTGCACATAAAGTGTAGTTACGCTAACAAGATTAAGCATACCCACGATAAGATATAGTGTCAGAAAAAGAAGCTCGTTTTAATTACACTAATGCATAATCTCGTAGAAGATGGTGCAGGACCAAAATTAGATTGACCAAGGTTTAATTTGGTCACTTGATGGCAATGCATAAACATAATGAATTAATTCATGAAGACAAAGAACTACATGGCACAATTGTATGAAACGGACTAATTTGTTCAGTTTGTCCTGGTTTTTCAACATTTTCAATTTTGGTTTGCAATGGCTAAAAACCAGTGCAACATCGATCCAACATGCGAGCACAAAAATCACATGGAGATCAGCATGTATAGCGCGGAAAAGATAGGTCAGTTTAGGTTTGCAAAGGCTAAGAAATCACATAACCCTCACCCGACCAACTAACAGGGAATCGGAAATGGCAGCTTACAAGTAGTCGACTGTAAGTGCGCTCCGAAGAAGCTCAATTTTAGTTGCAAGAAAGCCACAGCGAGCACGAAGGTTGTCCGGTAACAGTACTAACTAAATCGAGGTGTCGCTTTGGCCACAAAAATTAACTTTTCGATACAATTTCTATATGTAGCAGTAGCACGAGCTGCACAACAATGCCAAAAATGTCTAGGTTTGGGCATCAGATCAAATTGAATAGATAATCATATGAAGCAGACCAAATGCCGGTACAAAACCGGTGTGAAAAGGAATTCATTAGGTTTATATAGGATTTCTTAACCAAATGCCTGTGAAGTGTGGTCTGCATAGCACAAAGTACAAGAAAAGAAGAAGAAGAAGAGAAACAACAGTAACGAAAAGCATCTAAGAACGCACAAGCGAAAAACAAGAAATTCCTTGCAATGCAACCCTAATCTCAGCACGCCAAAGAATCGGAACAAAGAAATCGTCACGAAGAGCGACCGCAACCCTAGCTAGAGCACGAAAATCAAGATTTTCACCAAGAATTCCAAACAAACACCGCAAAAGCATCGAAGCTTGAACGCATTGCAGAAACAAAATCAAAAACAACTTTACTCTTCGAAGGAACGCACTTGCAATCCACTCGAACAGCTCAGAGAAGCTTCGCGAAGCGGAGTCGAAGAGGAGAAGTGATTGTCGAAGAATGTTTTCCCGCCATTTAAGGATCCATCAAAGCTCAGATTAGCCCCCAAAAAAAAATCTTTCCTTCTTGTAGGGGTGCGGTGTGCGCATCAATTTCGTCACCCACCACCGCCACTAACACTGCTTCACGATGGCTTGCAAGAACGAACCCCCATTTGGATGGATGGGCAAAATCGTCAATCAACGCCGTGGTAAAGCGGGTTCAGTCTTTAAGTCTCGAGTAGGCGACGTGGCGCGACTTGAGGCCTGCGTGGGGTCAGGTAAGACACGCGGCTTGGGCAGAGAGGGCCCACGTGTTTTGGTGGACGTTGGCGTTTGTCAAAATTGAAGTTAGGCAAGTCATACCAAGTTACCAACCACGCCTAGTTATTGGGCTTGTTCGCTTCACATTTTAGTGAGTCATAACACATGAGATTAATTTGTGATGAGACTAAAAGAAACATTTGGATAATAATTTTATATATCTTGTTTGGTTGGGAGTTTTAAGGTTGGGATTAAATGAGGTTGTAATTGTACATTTACCAAAATACCCTTGCATAAGTAACGCCTCCTCACCTCATTTTCACACATTTTTCATCGCCTCCCTGGTTCATCGATTCCACGCCGTTCCATCGCAAGCACCTCACCCGGTTCAATGAATCGCCTCCCTTGGTGAAGAAGACGCCTCCTCACCCGGCCGATTGTACGCCTCCTTCTCACCTCTCCTCACTTTGGTTCGTTCACGCCTCCTCACCTTGCGTCTTCTTCTTCGCGACTGGCGCTGGCGACGAAAAGGGCTTCCTCCTCTCACTTCCTCCTCTCCTTCTCCAGCTGACGAATCGGTCGCGCCGAGCCGTCTTGAAGTTTTTTCTTGGTCGCTTTGAAACTATCGGCGTGGAAAACGATGAACCGGGGGATCGGTGAAGATGGGTTGTAATGTGAGGGGTAAAGTGGTAATCTCCAATAACCACCCACTTTGGATTAGCTAATCCCACCAAAATTGGTGCTATTGTTTACTTTACAAATGTAATATCATATATTATATAATTCTAACAAAATAATAATAAAAATAAAAAACTACCTAGCTCATGTTGAAATATACTATTTAATTTTGAGAGTTACTTAGATTTCTTGAGATAATATTATGTATTTTGTTTTTTAATAAAAAAATATTATAATGTCCTGTGAGTTAAAATAATAAATGTAACTTAGATATATACTTTTTTGAAATTATATAAAAAATTATTATATTAAGTGCAATGTATAATGATTTATTACTTTAAAAAGCTTTTAAACATAAATTAGTTTTTAAAAAACTCGACAAATTTGGACAATTGAACAATCCGTTTTAAAGTAAACTAGTTATGGACAACGCAAATTTATCCGGATTGTAAATCGAGTCGGTCTGGGTAGTGAATAAATATGCTCATTTATATTAAAGGTAGCTCGAAATCGAGAAAATGACACCCCCTAAATGTCGTAGAAAATATATGCTCCAACCTTTTTAAGTTCGTGTGATTGAATCTTCAAAGAAAAAAGTTAGCCATGTCACACTTTTATATTTTTTTGTCAAATCAATTCACACTTAAAATAGTTGAATGGTTATAGTTCATAATGTGGTAATTAGTTTCTAATAATTAGTTTAACGATATAAATATATGTTATTCTTCTTTTCTTTTTTTTTTTTACTTTAACATGAGTTGAACACATGACCTCCTTAAATCTTACTTTTTAGCGAGTGATATCTCGCTCATCTCACCAAAGATGTTTTAGCATAAATATATGCTAATTGCGTACTACAAAAAATTACCAAAAAATGTTAAGTCCAAAAACGTGAGTGATGAAGTTTTTTTTTTTTTTTCGAAGACTAAAAAGGCACATTGATCGTTCATAATCTAATAGGGTAAACCAACCTATTACAACATTTCAACAAGTAAAATGCGATAGATACTACATTGCATATTGAAGCTCATAACTACTTTAATACCCCCCACAAAAAGGGAGAACTACATCCACAAACGGGGGACAACTACCTCATTTTAGTGAAACATTTGCATGAGGAGACACAAAACTAAATTAAACATAAACTAAATTTAGAGCAACACAGGAAGTCAATCCTAAAACCAAACTAAACCCTAGCAAAATAGATAAAAAAAAAAAAAAAAAAAAAGTAGTAAACGACCGCACCATCACCATGGAACCGTCATGATACGCGTTGTGACCGCTGTCGAAGCACTTCAACGCCTAAACCCCCCTTGATGATTCGGTAGAAGTGCAGAGCCTTGGTGGTGGTCTTCGTTTTCGTCTTCTCCGTGTCATCATCAGCCTTTTTTTTCACCTTCTCAATCTCACCTTCCAACCTCGCCTTCACAAGCTTTATCTTCTTTTTCAAACAATGAACCTCAACCTTTATCTTCTTCTTTCATAAAACAAAAACCTTTTATCTTCTTCTCTCCTGTCTTTAAATCGATCTTCAACTTTTTCAATTTTGGCTTCTATCTTCTCCAACCTCACCTTCACAAGCTTTATCTTCTCCAGCAAAATCACCACTTCATTTCAAATCAAGCAATTAGGCCAAACAAAGAACATACAAGCAGTTCGATCAGAATACACAAATAATACACTTTAACTAGTGCCAAGTTCAATCATGGTTGCTGTGGTGTATAAGGGATGGGCAGGTAAGTTATTTCACAAGCACTAAAAATATTTTATCACAATGTTAAGACGCAAAACCGAACAAGTGACCGACTCGGAACTAATCAATTAATTCAAGTCATAATCCTTTGTATAAGTTAATCCCATGAACTTATGATAGTTATATTTGTGAACCGAACATGCCATTACGTTCATAACCTCATACTTAACCATTGAGCCATCCACATGGTTGGTAATATAAATTAAAAGTTAGCCTAGTGGTGTTAATTATATCAATTGACTTTACTTTTAACATTCTGACTTTGCCTTAAAAAACTTACCCAGATCTAACTGAGAGACTCAAATTTTCAACCTTATGTATAGGTCCACATGCCAAATTAAATTGGCTCCTATTTAATAATATACTAAAATTAAATTATAGCAATTCCAAATCAAAATTCCATAGACTGTCCAAAAAAAAATAACTGAAATTCTAACACCACCTAACATTCAAAACTTTCTATCTTAGCAAACACTACTCTCCCTTCCATGTTCCATCTACCAGTCTTACCTATTTTTCTACATTACTCTTCCAATTCAATTCGGCTAATCTCTACTCTGTCCCTCCCATCCAACACTCCACTTTTGCCTTCAACTTAATTTCTTCTCTAACAAACAACCGTTCACGTACATGTACAGGTACAGGCCTACTACACTCTCACATCCCAACACTTCACCTAGGCAAGGGACCTGCCATCGCTTACTGGTCCCGTTAGCACTATGGATGTGTGGTATGTAATTCTACACTACTCTATTTGTGTTCTGCCTGCATTGCTCTAACAGTTTTTGTCCCTAAAACAAGAAGAATTTTATCAAATCTTGCAGTTTCGGTAGTCATTCGATATGGGTATTATGGCAATAGAAGCGTTGTGCTAGGACCGAGCGCGTCCTACCTCTTGCAGACAAGTTCAGTTTTTGTGGAGAGCATTCAAGGGAGAGATATAAGCAAGAGAGGACTACTTCTTTATGGAGGGTTCACAAAGGCGCCGAAGTTGAGATCGGAGAGTAGTTACTCGAACGTTTCCAAGTTTTTTCTTGTAGGAACTTATCGGCGAAAAGTAAGCTTTTGAACACATCTTTTCTAAATTCATCAATTTCTCTTGGTTTGTAAATTAGTAATGGTACTTGGTACTTGAACCGATGACAAGATCGATCTCTTTCAGCGCTTCTCGCTGTGGTTGAATAGAGGATCAAGGATTGTGTTAGATTGGACTGTGAACATTAGGGACTTTGATCAACTCTTTGTTTATATAACCAAAGGTATTGCATTTGCTCTCTTGTATTAATATTCCCTGTTTGTTGATATCAAGTTCAATTATATACTATAAGCATGCTTTTGCTGCATATAGGGCAAGTGAAGTTGCAACAACCAGATTTCATCACCAAGTCCACAGATTCCCAAATCTTCGGCAATCCGAGGCGCAGTAATTAAATCTCACATCCCCTTGATTATTCAAAGCATGTTATTTAGTTCTGTTCATTGAATTGAAGATTTAGAAAAGCTAGCTAGCAATGTACTTAACTGAGTCTGATGCTTTTGCAAATACCTTAACTTGCATAGGCAGTACTGGAAGGGCAGAGTACTTAATTAAGGAAGATGACAGTTACTATGTCAGCATATTGAACATGAATCTTAGAAGCATTGTCCTCTCAATGAACATAAGCGCCGCATTGAGAGTGTACGACACCAGCAACGCAACGAGCAAATGTTCGGCGGTAAATGGATCTTGTCAACTCAACCTAGCATTTCCTAAACCTCAGTTTCTTATCCTATCAACACCAGCCCATGTATGCTCTCCTCCTAATTTAATTCGTCAATCTCTATAACCAAAATAGTGGTTTTTTACACACCTTAATTACCATCATTTACAGTTTCAAGCAGGTGACTTGGATGAATGGTGGTGCGTCGAGATGTCTTTCGTTGCTCGCTTGCTTGTCTACATTGTGCTTTTAGGAATTATAGTGGGCATTGTCTTCTGCATACTGAAGCTCCTAGGAACCTGTGACTATGATCACCGGGGCTTAGTAAATGATCGAGAAGATCAGACGCGGGTGAGTGAGAGAGATCCATTAATGCAACCAGGAAAGACTAGCGGATTAAATTATGGAACAAGTGAAGATGACGATGGAGAGTCAGGATTACATAGCATTTCATCAGAGGACTTGTATGATGGAAAGATATGCGCAATTTGCTACGACAAGCAACGCAATTGCTTCTTTGTTCCTTGTGGTCACTGCGCAACTTGTTTCGAATGCGCTAAAAGGTACCCAAACCAATACCAAAAAAACTTGAATTTCAATTATTTACAAGTCTATATATTGCTGCAATGCCTCATGTTGGACATTTGTGTTTGCAGAATTATGGATGAGGAGGGGAAGGTGTGCCCGATATGTCGAAGGTTCATACACAAGACTAGACGACTGTTTTCGGTTTAACTAAAGAATGCTAGTGATTTAGTTAGTAAATTTTTCATTTGTCATTGTTTCTGTTGAAATGGTTCTCCATAGCTCTGAATAAGTAGAACTTGAATTTGCTGAACTTCAAAAGTTGATTGCATATGCAACGTGTAGATTTGTTGTGCATGGAAGAAGTACCCCCATCAGGGGAATAAGGGATGTAAACAGAACAGGCAGGTTCTTGTGTTTTGGCCTTCTTTTTTTGTTTTTGATATGAAACCAACTTTCATTGTATCTTATGAACATTGCAATATGATCCAAACACAGTTATAGAGACAGTAAAAAAGCATACGACAGCTAGACGGAATTCATTTCTAAAGATACTAGAGTTCGAACCTCATGACCTCTTACTCTCAAGAAGGCATGGAAACCCCGAACCCATGGCCTTCGTCATCTCTCAAGACTCCCCATTACCGCATCCCCATCCCTTCCTCGAACTGCACCATCCGTGTTCAGTTTGTACCACCCCTGGTCAGGCTTTTGCCAGCCTGACCCCAACTCCGATTCCTTAGATATCTTCGCCGTGAGGTTATTTATCAACAAGAACTCCCCTGCAGTGTAGAGGATAACTTTCACATGGTCTACACTTTGAAGTTCACATTCCTTAAACACCCACTCATTGCGCCACTTCCAGATTAACCATAACGCGGTTCCAAATATCAATTGCCAGTTTAGTTGGTTAAAGTTACATCTGGATGTACTTGTTAAATTGGTCTTCAACCATGCAGTGAACTCCAAGGATTGAAATTCATCTTGGTCTTCTTGGTGGAGAAGGTGAGTCCAAATGCCATTTGCAAATAGGCGATCTCGGAAGATATGCTCGATGTCTCTCACTCTCCAAGCCACACCGTGGACAAACATCATCTCGTCCCGATCCTCGCTTGCAAAGATAACACTTTTGTGGCGAGTCTCGATGTTTTAGCAACCAGAGAAAACTACGAATACGTTGAGGCCCCTTCCATCGCCATATATGATCCCAATCGTCATCGGATGTAACTTGTGCTCCCTACCGGTGATCATCGCATAACTCTTTCCTACTGAAAACTTCCCGGTCTTAGAGAATAGCCACCCCAACCGATCCGGACCCTTGTCACTCGATGGAGGTTGAATTGCTTGAATCGCCTTGACCACTTCGTAAGGCAGAGTAGCACGCAGATTCTCATAGTCCCACCCCCCCGACGGTAGAGTAAACTGATTGACTGTTGCATCATCTTCAGTGGATATCCTGCTTGTTGTTGTTGCATATGGCGATAAAATACCTACAGGCTCAACCCATTTATCTTTCCAAAAACGTGTTGTAGAACCATCCCCAATTGACCAAGTAAGTCCCCTTGACCAACGTATCGCCATCTTGAAATTATTGCTCTCCAGTAGGCGACACGAGTCCTTGTCGCCTCGGATCGAAGGACTCCCACCCTTGTTTCACATACTTGCCTATTAACACTCGGCCCAAAGAGCTCTCGGTTGTGACGAAGCGACCACCCCAATTTAGTTAACAAAGCTTCATTCATTGCTTTGGTCCTCTTTAGCCCAAGACCTTTCTCTCGTGCATATGGTATCCCACTTTTAGAGATGTAGCTTCCTTTTTTCTGAGGTACTTCCCCACACAAAATTCCTTGCTATTTGGTCGATCTCTTCCTGACAGACAAGCAGAATTCGGCATGTCTCGCATTTGATATATAGGAATGGCTTGTAGGCGGGATTGTGCTAGTGTAACTCTTCCATAGTGACAACTGTTTGAGCTTTCCACCACGACGAGCTTTGCTCGCATTACTCGCAAATAATATCTCCATAAGTTTGCTTGGACACTCTGGCGTGTAATAGAGGAGATCCCAAGTACCTGCCCAGGTCATCAGTGACGGTGAAATTCAACCCTGCACTAATGGAACTTTTCAACTCATTAGGGGTATTCGCGGAGAAATAGATTCTTGTCTTCGCATTGTTCACTCTTTGCGTGCTGCTTCGAACGTGTTTAGTATACTTTGGATCACATCCATTTGCTCATGCGAAGCTTCGGCAAACAGGAAAATATCATCCGCAAAGAATAAATGACTGAGAGTCGGACCTCCGCGTCTCGGTTGGATTCCTCGCCATGTGTTCTTGGTGATGGCGTCTTGTATACCCCGAGCAAGTCTCTCCATACGAGCACAAAGAGGTAAGGCGAAAGAGAGTCCCATTGACGCACTCCCCCGGATGGAATGAAATTGTCGGATACACAACCATTCCAGTGAGTTTCATTGATGAAGAACTTATGCGGTACATTACGCGGTCTACAATGTCGTGTGGGAAGTCGCCATTACTAACGTATCTTGATGAATGGCCACTTAAGTCGATCGTAAGCTTTTTCGAGGTCGACTTTAATGGTCATCCATCCCTTCTTTCCTTGTTTATGTTTCATAGAGTGAATCACCTCTGAGCAATGATAATGTTGTCGGTTATCCGTCGGCCAGGGTACAAAACTACTCGTGTATCCGAGATCAAATCGGCATTAGGCTTTGTATTCGATAGGCAAGTAGTTTAGTGATGGCCTTATACGCCACATTACACGAGACTTATAGGTCTAAACTCGGGTAATCTCTTGGTCGCCTCATTTTAGGGATAAGCACTAGCAAGGTGTCGTTTAAAGATGCGGGAAACACCCCATGACGAAGGAAATTCCTCACCGAACTCAACGACCAAACTCCCTACCAGGATCCCATTGTGATTGGAAGAAGTGCGGGTTGAGACCATCCGGCCCTGGGCTTTGTAAGATCCCATATCGAAAATAACTCGCTTCACCTCCTCTACAGACGCTTCTCTTGTTAACTGTTGCTTCTCTATGTCCAGTATGGTTAAGAATAAACTAGGCCAAGAAACAGGGCAAATGGCGCATCATCGTCGGTATATAAGGAGAAGTAGAATTCAAGAGCCATTTGTTGGAGATCCTTTTGGTATTCAATCCATTCCCCCTATTGCCATGAGTCTGCATATCCTATTCTCGCTTTCTTAGAGATTACACTTGGATGAAAGAAATGAGTGTTTCTATCTCCGAAAGCCACCCATTTGGAGCGTGATTTCGATACGAGAACAATTCTTCTGAAGAAGAATCTCCTCATACTCCTTTCTCAAAGTTTGCCATCTTTCAACAAGTGCGGGACGTATCCAAATCCATTCGCCTTTCATGGTTTTGTAATTTATGGAGAGCCTTTCTTTTACGGAAGAAAATATTGCGAAGACCGTCGATTCCAGGTTTGTTGCAAATTTGCCTTAAACGATGTAGCATTGCCTGAATAATCAGTGAGATCGGACCAAGAGTCCTTAACAAGTTGCTTAAAATTCGGATGCGTCAGCCAGCTTGCCATGAACCTGAACGGTTTCTCCCCCAGGGAGGAGGGGCGTTCTATGTTAGCTATCTGCATAAGAATTGGACGATGATCCGATTTGATTAAGGGTAAATGGGAGAGAAACGAGTCCGGAAAGGAGAGGTGCCAATTCACATTTCCAAGCGCCCTGTCGAGTCGTTCCCCAAGTAAGCCTCTGAACCATGTATATTTGGGGCCTGTAAACCCCATATCCGAGAGTCGGCACTGATCGATAACAGATGAAAACTCCTTGCATTTACGAAGGTTCGGGGCTGCCCCACCTCGTTTTTCATCCGCCGTCAGATAAACGTTAAAGTCCCCTATCACCAACCAGGGGTGCTCAACTCGATAACTCACTTCATCCATGAAATTCCATAACTCTTTGCGTACTGTGGATGATGGGTGAGCATAGATAACTGTGTAAGATCCCAAGACCCTATTCATACTCCAGTCGAAATGAATCCACTGACACCCATAGTTTTGAATAGTGATAATAACATCCGCCTCATTCCAGAGAAGCCAGAGCCCCCCAGAAAAGCCTATCGCGTCAACAATGAAGAACTTATCAAATCCCAGCTTCTCGAACGACCTTTTGAGCTCTTATACCACTTATTCGAGGTTCCGCAACCACGAACATGCAGGGCCGGTATTGACGCAAAGTAACTCCTTAGCACTTTTAAGGAACATCGGACTACTGCGCCTTGAGAATTCCAATATAGTATAGACATAATTAAGGGTTGATGGTGGTGGGAGCAACAACTCACATTGCACAACTAGGTGACGTCTCAATGAGTCGAGGTACTTCCCGGCCCTCTTCCCTATCTATCTGCTTCCATTGCCGAGCAATCCTCCATTGCCATCGTCTCGCTCCTGGCCGCTTTGCATTGGCGGGGCCGAGACTTGTCATGTGGAGCGAGTCGTGAGCAAAGTCATGGTCCGATCGTCGAGTTCTCTTCTTACTTACCGCTGCCTTCATTCGGAAGGTTTGCAAAGTCTTAATTGGCATCCGGGACGGGGCACCATACCACATACGGTACCCTTCCCCACACCAACGAGTTTGGGAAAGTCGCATGGCTTGTAGGTGATAGTGTCTTGTTGTTGGGCCCCGCAATTGCAAGGGCCCTTAGCGAAATAATCGTGGGGCTTTCAACTTGTTATTGGACTTCTTGGATTTGTTCACTTTTTGGCTTGGGGTGATTTCTTCACAACTTTGTGTATCTGTCGTGACGTGCTCGACCGCACTCCATCCTTCTTACCCTTTTTGGCCTTGCCAACTCGTTTGTTGACTCTCCATATGGAATGGACGAACTTCCATTTTTGAGATGTGGGGAGGTGTGCTTCCAAATATCCAGGATTATCACGATTCGTCGGCGATCCGTCATCCGCATCATTTATGGAATTTCGCGATTCTCGGGAGATCCTTGAGGACATTAAAACGTGATCCGCTTGCCTTATTGGGCGTTTGAGAAAATCTTGCTTGAAATTTGGGGTGCTCAATCTGCTCCGAGGAATCCGCACCGTGTGGAGAGCTGGACGATCCTCTGTTTGGGCGATCTTCTTCTTCGTCTCTCGGCAATCATCCAGGGGGCCAAATTGGTGCATTCTGCCGCTTTCGTCGTGTCGGAAGGCGCACAGTGGCATTGCTTGTGGACGAGCTCGGTATATCGCCACGGCGCCCTGTTTCGTTTGCACCGAATAAATGGACAAGAGAGACTAATTATGGCATGTGTGTCCACACCCAAAACATATATTTGGTAACCCTTTATACGCCACTTGTTGCCAAACATCGTCTATTCACGGCCACTGCCGCTAATGGCTTGGATATGTCCAGTTCCACCGCTACTGGCAAAGCTTCCCTATCGACCAATTGTGTGTTGTAATCTATCTTAACGGACGTTCCCACCAAGTTCCCAAGTCCCCACAGGGATACTTTCATGATAATGATAAAATGGCAAATCTGGGAACCGAATCCATGTTGTAACTTTTGAAATCAATGCGAAAGATGCTCTAATGCGGGAGTCCATTTTTGTACGATAGACAATACTCTCAAACCCCGTATCAAACCATTCGGCCACCCAATTGGTTGGTATTTCTAAAACATTTAATTTATACATGATAATTATAGTACTTGGATCAACCTCAATAATATTTTTCTTGGTTTTCCACATGGTGCTTGTTAGAGTTTGAATAGAACCTATTTAGTCCCACATTGCTCACTTAAAAAAGAGTAAAAACTCTTATATAAAAACACCATCTTTTTAGCTTTGCTTTAGAGAAACCCAATGGATAGAGCCCAAGTGGCATTGGGTAATAGGGTATACATATATAATATTTGATATATTTGATATTTAATGTCAAAGATGGCCTTTTGGGCTTTGGGCTTAGATTGTTAGCTTTGTAAAATCAAGTTATTTTTTATTTTTAAACTTAAAACTTTTTTAATTTCGAAATTAATTGTTGATAGTTAATTTCGTTATTTTGATTAATAGGTGCGACTGTTAAATAATACCAACGGGTATTATTTAGGATTTAATTTCGTTAATAGGTGCGACTGTTTAATAATACCAACGGGTATTATTTTGCGACTGTTTAATAATACCAACGGGTATTATTTTGGATTTGGATAGTCACATTGGTTTGAACCAGTGCTTCAAGTGTTATTTAAGAGAGAAGCAAATCAGTTTGGGCAGACTTTCGAATTGATGCACTTTGTTTCGAAAGGGCATCCGGTTGTATCCTGGGGGCAGATCTCTGTGGGAAAATTCAATCACCGAATTCAGAGAAATTTCTGTCTTAGGACATTGCTTCTGTGCATGTAACGGCCTGAATATAATTTGCCGTTATTTCTGACATGGTTGCAGACGTGGCTGACAGCTTAGACGCTCGTGGGACCCACAATTAGGCTTGTGCGCGCCTGAAGCTAAGTAAATGGTTATTTTTGGGTGCTGACTTGTTTAAATTGTGATGTTTATATTGAAATAGTGTACACGACATCACAATGCGTGTTATTATAGTACATTTGACGTGCGAGACCATGTGTTAAGTAGTCGCCTCGATATGCGTGTCGACGTGGGTACCGGGTAGTCTAACCGACTTAATACTAGGTCGGGAAAATAATACACACAAAATGAATAAAATTTGTTAAATAATTAATATAGAATGCATATTTGGTGGTTAGGGACATGGTAGTACGCGTATGACGCGGTTCGGGACGAGAAACCGGGCATCAGAACACCCAAAAATGGACTTTTTGGGGTGAAAACAAGGATGAGTGTCCTAGCAGAGTCACCATTGGAGTCACTAGTGGTTGGAAAGGGAGCAAATAAGCTCCATTTGATGGCCTAGAGATGGCCCTTCTCCTTTAACGAATCAACCTGCAATTCGACTTCTCTGTTTTGCGAATCTACCGCAACTCTTCGTCCTCTCTAACGACCGAAACGCAACCGTCTACACCCCTCTTCTTTTCGATCTTCAGCGCAAATCGAACAGGGCCACTTCGTTTCTTCTCCTCTATGAAGAAACCCAAAACTGTTAATTCTCCTCAAACAAGATCTCAGATTCGAAAATCACAGGACCGATTTTGCTCTGATACCATGTTAGGTTTAGAGACACCGCAATGACACACTTTGTTAATCACTAATAAACTCGTTAATTACAATACGGGGGGTTAACTCTAATTTATAGACTCACATAAGCATACTCCTAATCCAACTAGGAGACCTTAAATAGACTCATACTCTAACTCGAAGTCCTAATCAAACTCAAACATACATCTACTTTAGATTATAACTCCAACACTATGAACATGAGAAATTTTGTACAAGGCACTCGTTCTAGGCAAGTTAGAGTTTTCATTTTAATTACTTGATTATAAGTCATATTAATTTAGTTTTTTTTTTTTTTTCAATTAGTCAATGTGTGGAACTATTCTCATATATCCAACAATATAGTGTAAAAAAATGCTTGGAATACCTACTTTAGATATTGACTTTAGATACACCAATTTGGCTCCATTCGATACACACCAAACCGTATGTCGAGGTGTATCAACAGCATGCGACTGCTATGTACCTAAAGTCGGTTCTGTTTAAATGTGGGCTTCTTAGCAGCTTCTTTTGATATATCCCCGAGGTTGAGGGTTTTTCGGATTGACACGAAGGTTCAGGATTGAGTCCCCTGTAGAATACGTAGGTGGAGGGTTTCCTATTAAAAATTATAATTATTCGAGCAGGTGCTTGTACTCTATAATAATAATTATAAACTTTCTTCCACGAATAAATATGTCTTAATTAATTAACCCCCTTGCTCGGCCATGACACGTTCAAGATTCCCTTAAGTGCCTCTATATATATTTCCAAAAAAATATTACCTGTATATTAAGTACTACCTCAGCTAAATTCTTCAATTAGTATTTTATAATTTAATTAACTAATGCCATAAGTCTTAATTAGCGCCACTTGGTCGGCCAACCATGACAATTTGAGTATAACTAATCCAAACTTAGGTAACAGGAGTTGTTCATCTTGGGCTTTTTAGAGATTACAGATTATCAGTTAGTAGCTGGTTTGTTTGAATCAGATTTTTTACTTATAAGTGCTAGAACGACAACACCATATCACACCATAAGATACATTGACTCATAAAAACTATTTATGTGTGCTTCGAGATGCAGACAGCATATACAGATCTTGATGCGTAACACACGGGTCAAAGTTGTACGGAAGGCTCACGATTAATGAGTTTGTGGAAGCCGACCATTACCATAGCCTTATAAATCCAGGTCCACATTCAAAATGGACCTTAACATGATATTGGCCTAAGACAAATGTGGATCGGCCGTGCGATCCAATGTGGGATTTGTTAACAGTTGGAAGCAAGAACAAACCTGGGCCTAATATCTAAGTAAAGCCCATGATTAGTATAAGCCACAGGCTCTCAAACAAAGCAGAAAGAGTCTTTGCTTTTATTTGGTGTATCCATCCGGACTAATGCCACCTACTTCGAGCTCGTTCCGGGTCGAACCGCAATCAAAGTAAATAGCTCCCAGCAGTTGTGTCTCCATGCATCTATAGGATTCATACTCGAGCCATAACTTATGGGACCTGAGTGTTGAACCACTCACACCAATTAATAGATCCAAACGGTATCCATATTATATAGTAAGAGAATCTCAATGATAATTCATCATATAATCGACAGAAAAAATTTAAGTGAAGGAATGCATGCTTGGTCACATAATAATGTTTATCGGGACAAGCTTGACTATTGGTTGGGAAGTCAAAACAGGGAAGAATTATTCTAGATGTTCATCAATTGACAGCCGAACTGATGTTTTCATAGGTCAAATATATATGTATTATGGTACTGATTAATATTGATCGGTTTATAAGAACATGGACATCGATGTATATACCTCTGTCTGATTTATGATTATGTTCTTCAAGACAAAGCATATATATACCCTCCCTTCCACAATGTGCATCACATATTTGGAACTTTTTTTTATTCCAAATTAAAGAAATGTCATATTAGGAAATCAAAGAAGAATTCATTTCCAATTCTAACTCAATTCTTTTCCGTTAATGATACTATTAATCATTTTTTTACACAATACCCATAATAAATTAAATGAAGTCATTTATGGAAGGGTAATTTAAGTCTTTTTTTTTTTAGGAAAATGTAATTTAGTCTTGTTATGAAATTTTAACGATGAATCAATCATTACCTTAATTCTTGTGCACGAGCAAAATTGTGACATATACCGTAGAACGGAAGAAGTATTAACTATTCATAATTTTCAATATGATCAAGTAATTGGTCGGATAGTGATTGATGTCAATGTCAATATGCACACGACAAAAGTACTATGTATGAGTACAAAAAATCGACAATACAACAACAATCTTAGCCCTTGTTTGGTATGAGGTGAAGATATCTCCAAGGAGATAACTCACAGAGAGTTGAGAATTAATCTTATTTGGTCGCCCAACTTGCCTGCAAGTTATCTCACAACTTACACCATAAGGTGAGAGATATCTCCCCATCACCCCCTAGGGAGTTATCTCCCAAAATTTTTTACACAATTACCCCTTATTAATAACCCTTTTAGTACCCATCTCTCTCTTGTGTTGAATGTTATTTATGTCAATTCATATTTTTTATTGTTTGTAGACACAATTTATATTTTTTATTGTTTAAAAATTTGAAACTTCCTGCAAATTTAAAGTTGAACCAAACATGAAAATATTAACGCCAATGAGATAACTCCAAACTAACACTGTAAGTTAGCAAAAACAAACCTAACGAGGCCTTATAATTACTTCCATCATCCAAAAATACAAGTCCTTTGATATAAAACATACATACTGATATTAATAGGTTTAATTAATTAAAACTATATTTCTAAAAAACAAGTGCTTTAATTGCAAAAAAAGTCGAAATATTTAGTTAAATGAAGAGTAAAATATGCTATCAAAAAAATTAAAAAGTAAAATATATAAGTATATTAGGTATAAATGTTCTTTAGAATATTAACAAATGACTTGTATATATTTTTTAAAATGAAACTTTTGGTAGCTCAATAGCTTATTTTTTTGGATGAAGGGAGTAGTTAAAATCAACTGCATATATATGGTCCAAAAATTATTCTCCTCTAATTTAATATACAATTGGTAGTGTGTTTTTATAATTTTTTAAAACTTTTCTTTACTAATGCATGTTTTATACCATTGAAATTCTAATAATTTTGATTGTGTAAGTATTTTATTTTATATTGTGGAAATTCTTATTTTCGATTTTCTTTTTTCTTCCTAAACATCCTTAATCTATTAATCCTTCTCAATTACTATTTTTTTTAAAAAAACAATAATAAATTATACTCCATATTTTAGTTTAATCAAATTGCAACTTATATATAGTGTATTTATTTTGAATTTAAAATTTAAATAATCCTAAAAAGGTAATAATCCTTCTAACTAGTGGATTGAGGTTCTGGCATGAGAATGTCCTATGTCTAGCACTGAATCAATTACTTTTGCCAATACACAATAATTAATCAATTAAATTCTATGAATTTCTTTTTGTTTTTTACACATGCATTGAAAAATAAATAAAAAAGGGCCAGCAGGCGACATGGAAGATTTGAGCAATCTAGAAAGATAACTATGACTTAGATATCATCAAATATATATATATATATATATATATATATATATGAGGTAGTTCTACCATGGTGATTAGAAAAAATCACCATGGATGGTGATTTTAAACTTGAACCATTGGATTTAGATCCAATGATGAATATGTTTTTTTGAAAAAAGCATGAAACATAGCTATGAACTAGATAAGAAAATACCTATTCCATCACCAAGAAAACCCTAAAATTAGTTTTTATCCCATTCCCTACTTCTTGTTCGGCAACATTGTGGTCTTCTACCTACCTTTTAAAATTAAAATTCACCAAAAATTTATAAAGATAACTATAATTCTTTTTTTTTTAGTTAGAATGAGAGTTCGAATGGTGTTTAAAAATTAAAATTCACCAAAAATCTAAATTTCATTGGATGGTCGGAGTGGATCCCTCCCTTACCTATGAGATTTGAATGATTTTGGATCAAGTCCTTCTAATTAATTCATCAAATTTCATGAAATTCATGGGAATCTATCACTTAATTAAAAAAAAATCCATGGATTTGCTAAATCCAATCAAATTCCATAAAACTAAACTTTCAAGACGCATGAATCTTTAAAAATCTTTCTAAAATACCTACTCAATCCAAAATTAGTTGAGACAATAATAGAACATGCGCAAACAAACCATAAAAACAACTCGTATTTTCTTTTAACTTGACTCGGGTAAGGAAGTCAAGTTTAATACTAAAACCTCTGAGAGCACACACAAATTTTTTTTAAAGAGTTGCTAGGTTGACTCACTTTAGGTATGCCTAAATGCATTTATCAGGTGAGAACCACACGATGCACATCAAGATGCAAGTCGCGCTCACATTGATGAATTGCATCTAAAGATGGATGCGCGATATCCAAAGTGAGGTAACCGATCATTTTTTTCTAAAACAAGAACACAAACTTTTAATTGATCCAAAATGACAATTGTCCCAAATGATGCATGACCATGCAACTCAATTACAAAATCCTGAACCATATGTTGACCAGCATGTGGCACAAAATTCGTCGCTATTTTTGACTGGACCACAAACCCCTATTTACGTGTCCCCATGTCACCGACTTCCTTAGCCTTTCGGCACTAGGCAGGGGTCATCCTTCATACATAGTCTTGCGACGTTGTGGGGATCCCTGTATTTTTAGTAAAGACACATCACAACACACTGCGTACTGATGTGCCAGCGATGCTTTTCGAAATGCGCATCCATCGCATGAGGTGCATGAGTTAGTGATGTACCACATGCACTCCCCCATCCTCCATATAATAGGTGCATGAGTTAGTCCACAAAAACACAAAACACAAAACACAAAACAGATGCATGCAGTACACATGAAACTCAAATAATTAATCCTCCTCCTCACCAGCACTCACCAGCTAGCAAGCACAAGCCATGGAAATCTCTACCCTTACTCTCTACCCTCTCCTCACCATTTCCTTCACTGCTAGTCTCATCATCCTCCTCCTCCTCCTAATCTCCAAAAAGAGCACCAAAGCAGCGCCCCTCCCCCCATCTCCCCCATACTCCCTCCCCTCCTCGGCCACCTCCACCTCCTCAAGAATAATAACAAGCCCCTCCACCGCACCCTCGCCGCCCTCTCCGCCTCCCTCGGCCCCATCATCTCCCTCAAATTCGGCTCCCGCCCCGTCCTAGTCATCTCCTCACCGTCCCTCGCCGAAGAATGCTTCACCACGCACGACATCACCTTCGCCAACCGCCCCCACCTCCTCGTCGGCAAGCACATGGGCTACAACTACACCACCCTCGTGTGGGCCCCCTACGGCCCCCACTGGCGCAACCTCCGCCGCATCTCCGCCATCGAGATCCTGTCCGCCTCGCGGCTCAACTCTTTCGCGTCCGTCAGGGCCCATGAGGTCAGGCTGTTGGTTAGGAGGTTGGAGCCGGTGGATGATCACGAGGGCGCGTCGTCGTGGTCGACGGTGGAGATGAAGTCTGCGTTCTCGGAATTGACGATGAACGTGATGATGATGATGATAGCGGGGAAGAGGTATTACGGGGAGGGTGTGGGGGAGGGGAGGGGAGGAGGTTTAGGGAAGGAGTGACGGAGGTGATGAAGCTGAGTGGGGCTTCCAATGTGGAGGATTTTGTTGGGGGGTTGAGGTGGGTGAGTGGGATGGATGGGAAGTTGGTGAGGCTGAGGGAGAGGAGGGATGAGTTCTTGCAGGGGTTGATTGAGGAGCATAGGGACCGGAGGAATACGGCTGCGGCTGCGGCTGCGGCTGCTTATAATTGTAATGATGAGGAGAAGAAGAGTATTACTAATAGGACGCTCATCGATGTGCTGTTGGGGCTGCAGGAGACGGACCCCGAGTACCACTCCGACCAGATGATCCGCGGCACCATAGCGGTAACAATTTTTATTTAATCAAATTCATTTCATATAGCTAGTACTATATCTTTCAATTAATTAATTTTTATGTCATGAAACCGATAATCCACAACGCCCTCCCACTCGGAAAAGCTTGTCTAAGGAAAACTCAAAAGGTACATCAGAACTACATCTCGTTGTGAGGTGATGTGAATGTGGTGGTTTTCTTATGGTAGACATTAATGAGCGATTAAAAGACAAAATTAGTTGGGTAGGTGTACTTTTTGCGTAGTATATATATTTTGACTTTGGGGTATGGGGTTTGACCGACCAGTGATGAGGTATCCAAATTGTTTTGCCCTTCTTGGGCTTTTTCAAATTAAAAAAAAGTTTTCAAATAACACTGCCCTTTCAAAAAAAAAGTGGCTATTATTTTAAGAGTTAAAGGTAGCCAAAACTAGTAGAGTATTTTTTATTTCAAAGACTAAACCGTTAACATCGTATTAATTTCTATCTAATCTTATTTGCGGGCGTTGACTAAATTTTCAAACTTCTATACTATATCCCAAAACTAGTACTATATATGAAACAAATACTAGAATGATAATGAAAAATTCATGCGATATCCACTTGCATGTTATGCACACAAATGATTCGACTTGCATGTTATGCATACAAATGATTCGAGGGCGGGATATGATTTTGAGTGTGACTTTCTTATTGTTATTCAAACATTTTTCAACTACTTCCTTCCATTCCACAATATGTCACATTTTTTGAGCTTTTTTTTTTGTTCCAACAAACTAATTTGTTGTGTGAACATATGCAATAGACTATGTATGTAACCCAAAAAAAATGCAATAGACCAGATTCTAACAATTGCTGACCTATCACGAAGGAACAGAGGAGTAGAGTGTTTGGCAAACCTCGCGATAGAACACCCCTAATTAATGTCTACCAATTCTAACATCCTTAACTAGAATTAATAAGGGAACAGAGCAGGAGACTGAATAGTTAGATATGCCTAGAATCACATTTGCTATGAGAACAAAAAAAATAAAAATGCAATAGACCAGATTCTTACTTAGTGGGCTAGCGTGAATCCTAATAGCTAGCTAGATGATGCAAGAGGAGTCACGCATGTGTATGATGTAATCCTTAATAAAATAAATAAAATGTTAATAAGGATGGTCACCTGAGCATTTCTAAACAAGCTAACACTTGATCTGTCGCTTGCAGGTCCTACTGGCAGCAGGCACGGACACCTCAGCAGCGACAATGGAGTGGGCCATGTCACTCCTCCTCAACCACCCCAACGTCCTCCACAAGGCCCGAGCCGAGATCGAGTTCCGCGTCCCCCCATCTCGCCTCCTCACCGAGTCCGACATCCCCAACCTCCCATACCTCAACAGCATCATCGCCGAGACTCTCCGCATGTACCCGGTGGGCCCACTACTGGTCCCACACGAGTCATCCCAAGACTGCACTCTAGGTGGGTACCACGTCCCACGCGGCACAATGCTACTAGTCAACATGTGGGCCATCCACAACGACCCTAGAGTGTGGGACCAGCCTAGAGAGTTTAGGCCGGAGAGGTTCCAAGGGCAGGAAACGGGTGTTGTGAGGGATGGGTTCAAGCTGATGCCGTTTGGGTCGGGGAGGCGGAGCTGCCCTGGGGAAGGGCTGGCGATGAGAGTGGTTGGGTTGGTTTTGGGGACGCTGATTCAGTGCTTTGAGTGGGAGAGGGTCGGGGAGGAGTTGGTGGATATGAGTGAGGGGGCTGGCCTCACCATGCCTAAGGCTCGCCCCTTGGAGGCCAAGTGTAGGCCGCGTTCGGAGCTCCTTCCTTTGCTCTCCCAACTTTAATTAGTTTTATTATTATTATTATTATTATTATTATTATTTTGTTGAGGGTTGCTTATTATATGCTCTGCTATAAATTATAATGTTAATTATACGGTGCATGTGGATGATGTTATTGTTATTGTTCTTGCTTGATTGGGTATCGTTGGAATATATTAGTTAGTATACATAGTATATACAAATTTTTTGTGATGTGAACATGGAATTGGTGTAAAGGGGCAACTTAATTGGAGGTAGCTTATGCAATTAATTGCCCAATTAATTAAATACCTTTTTTTTCAAAGCAAAATGAGTTTCATTCATAATGAGATCCCTTACATCAAAAATACAATTTAGAAGATCGGTCTCCACGAGAACAACGGAGACAATATAAAACCTCATTGCAACTCACTATCAAAGGCCTTTAAGGCACGAAATGGGAGAAAAAATCGGCTAAAATTGGAAGAAAGCCATGACAAAAGGGAATAAGGCCCTCTAAGAGGGAAAAAGACCAACAATAGACTACAACCAAATAAAATGCTCGTCGAATTTCACGAGGTAACCATCGTGTAACGACCCAAGTTTCTAAACATTGTTTTATCCTTAATCAGGATCACCGACCCGCGACGTGGCGCTCGCTGCCAGATACGCAATCTGACTTTGGTATGTGGTCGATGTATATTTTATATTTGTTTAGTGATTTCCTAATGTATGTATATGTGTAGATTATTTAAATCACATTTATCTACTTTGTATAGACGTCGAGTTGTGAGAAAAGTCATGCCTCGAGGTGCATGCATAAGTGAGACCTGAGTATTAGACAATATGGTAAGTTTACATTTGAAATGAGATTATTAGCACTGAACGAATATATTTACTAAAACAAACAATTATAACTATTATTAGCACCCAAAGAACCCAAAGAATCATACAAATCTTACCCAAAAAAAGTATTTGCAAACACTAGAAAACCTTAATGTAGAAACCCCATCTACAAAAAAAAAAAAAAAAAAAAAAAAAAAAATGTAGAAGCCCCAAATTTGGAAATCAATCTAAAACAACCCAAAAATTCCAACCCAAACAACCAAAATCGTAGTAGAACCATGCAAATAGCAACAAATCATCAAAACAACCACCTCCAACATAACCAGTACTCAAAAATATTCGAAATTTAAAAATAAGAAAAATGAATTTTAGGTAAGATCATGAACCAAAGTGGAGAATAAAACTTATTTTGAGAGATCGAGCGAGAGGAGAGAAGGTTATAAGTCTATATTTATGTGTTGTTTAGTATGATTTTGAACCTTAATTCTCTATTTTATAGTGATAATCTCTCATTTGTATCGTTTGTAGGCTTTGAGAACCAGAAGCGAATAATCGGAGCGAAATCGGGAGAATTGGACACGGGAACACTTTTTGGAAATCCACGGACGCCGCCATTCCATGCCGCCCACACAGATCTCGCGACGTCTCTCATGGTGTAGATTGGACAGAGAGTTCCTGAATTCCACGCCGCCATTCACGCGGTGAAGTCCATGCCCATAGCGTGACTCGCGACGTTGAACGAGAAATTGCAAATTTTCCCCAGATTTTCAGATGTTTGATTCGGGATGGATTCTTAGGTTTGATATAAATAGGAACTCGTGAATTTATTGTCGCCAACCTTTGTTTACGAATAATCTCTTGAAAAACTTACGTTTCAACCACATTATGTCCAGCTAATCTCCCTAAATCTAGACTGGAGATGGATCAAACAAATCTATTTTATTTCAATTCCATTGGTTTTTTTTTCATGTTATATTCTTTTTGGAATTATTTGATTGTTAGGGTTAAGTTTTGATACATTGTGAAGGGCCATTGCGCGTGTCTAGGTGGAAACCTATCGCCAGTGAGTTGAATGCATACGTAATTGTGACGACCCTCTCCTGACCTAAGGTCGGGTCGCCCGGCCCAGACCGCCTCCCAAGCCCAACAACCGAATCGGGCCCAAGCAAGCGGTTTGGCTCACCTAAGCAACTTGCGGAATAACACAAAGACAATATGGATATAAATATGCAGAATAAAATATAGAACAAATCCATATGCCTGCTAATAAAACTATAAATGTGGACATTAGACCAGGGACAAAACTAGCCCCTGGACTTTAAAATAATATATATATATATATATATATATAGAACAAATCCATATATACTTTAAAATAAATAAATAAATATATATATATATGATAAATAAAAATAATATATATCCTTACTTTCAAATGGGGCGCGCTACTGCGTCCTCGAGGGAGACCGATCAGGTCCCACCCCTTCATCCTCGCATCGAGTGACGGGAGACCCGTAGGACCTACAATAGTGGACCCCGAAATAAATTCAAAAATAAATTGAAATTAACATACGACTTGTCGATAATGTGAATGTGTCTTAAATTGTTTAGATTCGCAAGACGATTTGCATTGGACCTCGAGCGTACGAGGATCGAGAATATGGTTCGTGACGAGTCAATGTAAGTGGGGAGCTTGCTCAATTATCAAATATGACATGATATTAGTTATGTTAGGGCATACATTTTTAACTAGAGACTTGGGAAATAGGTTGCATCATACTATTAACTTGGATCTACGTATCTATGGAATGTGAATGCATTTGTTTTCCCCTCTTATGATATTCATTGCCCCAGGATGTTTGTGGAGTCTCCACTGAGGGCATTATTAGCAAGTAATATCTAATGCCCCTGGATTTTTGTGGTGCCACCGAGGGCATTACTATTTATTGCCCTAGGATGTTTGTGGAGTTTTCCACTGAGGGCTTTACTATGTCTAATTGAATTAATATCTTTATCAATTAGGGACATGAGTTGGAGTTGCCTTCTCTTGTACTTTGTGATAGAGGGACGTGCATCGATGACAACTTTGGATGAGTCTACTATTGGGTTGATGGGATCAATGAGATGACATATAAGGCATGTGTGTCGTCTAGTGGTTGTCATCGCCTCGAGATTAGGTGAATCAGTCACCAGATTCTTGCCAATAACTAGTATGCATTGAATGAGACCACGACTTTATATTATTACTATTTTCTATGGTATCTTTCTTTTATGAACCCATGCATGATGATGAATTTTGAATTTAATATGTTTCATCAATCTTGTTGACGTGGTTTATTAATGCTTTATAAATTCATGTGATGTCTTATTTTAAATGCTTCTTTAATTAAGTTTCAATTCATGTTAGCCTTGCATGCTTATTAAGTATTACTTACATATTTGATGGTTGAACGGGTTTTCCGCATTACTGAGCTTCGTTACCTTTTTAGCTCACCCCACTTACATCTCAGGGCCTTCCACATCGGTGCTAGATCGAGACAAAGGGGATGCGATAGTTTGAAGCCTTCTCTTTTGATGTGAGCCTTGTAATGATATTATTTATTTACTTGATTTTGAAATTATTGAACTTGGGTAATATTTGAATTGGTCGTCTGGGTAAAATGAACCTTACCCTCCTTTAATTTAAATTACTTGAAAATATTTGAATGATTTAAGTTGTTGTAAGGATTTGAAAACCCATCAATAGTTTCACGGTATGTCATATGGATTTCCTTTTATTTAATTCCCCAATTATTTATTCATATGCGTTAGTTTGATATTCCGCAGGTTGTTTTAGGCATGCCAGACTGCTTGCTCAGGAGCAGTTCGGTAATTGGGTCTGGGAGGCGGTCTGGTCGGGCAATCCGACCCTAGGTCGGGGGAGAGTCGTCACAGTAATCGTGTAAGAAAACTCACACATGTGGCGCTTGACCATACCGGTTGATCCGACCTTTTGGGACCGGTCAAATACCTTAGAGATCTAGACTAAATCGGATGCACAAGTGATTCGGTTGTCTAGGTTTAGTGTTTTCACAAAACCTAAAGCGGTTATCGCATTAAACCTGATGCGCTTGAGTCTAAGGTTATGTCTTTGATTAGGGAAGTAGTAACAGCCGTACCTTGACTATCGAATAGAGGAAAACAAGGAACCGGGTGCGCGCTTGGTTCCACAACTATTATAGGATACCATCAAATTGTATACATTCATATAAATCGACGATCAACGATTTTGTAGTATGCCGAATAAGGATGTTTGAGATGCCAAAAGTCTAAGTTACTTTTCCAACTGTTTTTCGTTACAAAAGTGTTTTTGAATTCTTGTTTTCGGTGAACTCTTTTGAAAAACCATTTTCATAAACCCCTGATTTCCCTTTTGTTTACAAGTTTAAGTCAAAACACTTGGTCTTAGTGGATCGACCTCGTGTTTGCCACTGCTGAAGTTCTTGTTGTAATTGGTAATCTTTTCGGGATTATATTTCGACGCGTTCGACGCACGTCAAAAGGGGAAGAACTCTTGGATAAAGATTAGCGATAGAGGATTTGAGGTCTATGAGCGATGGTGTTAATTCCCTAAACCAACTTTATTTACACCACAAATAGAGAGCAAAATCAGAATGCAATCGAGAAAAACATAGAATGGGGTTACCAATTGAGAGACGTATCGACTGAGAAGAGAAAAATCAAACTGCAAGTAAGAGAGCGTGAAGAAGAAACACGAAGAGACTGAAAAATGGCGAGCGAGAGCGAGGAGAAGAGAGACGAAATGATCGCGACCTTGAGAGAGATGAGAGAGACAAATAGGAAATCGAGTTGAGAACGGACGTTGAAT
The DNA here is from genome assembly GCA_039657325.1 of Stephania cephalantha. Taxonomy (NCBI): domain Eukaryota; kingdom Viridiplantae; phylum Streptophyta; class Magnoliopsida; order Ranunculales; family Menispermaceae; genus Stephania; species Stephania cephalantha. Next base: position 10,041,777 of record CM077567.1, read on the forward strand.
TCACAACATTTTCCTATGTTTCTTCCTTTCCCTACTCATCAATCTCAAAACCCACGTCACAATTAATCAACAACCACCTATGTTCTTCACTTCACTTACACCCATGAGTACTTCATCCCCTTCATCTTGCAATGCCATCAACTACCTCACAAACACTGTCCGCCAAGACCCATTCCTAAAGGTGAGGATCTTGATCCCTATCTCCTTCTCCTTTAACTCCGTTGCTGCCTCTCCTCATTCAACTCACCACGGCTTCCCTTACTTCCTAACCCAACTCTCTCTAAGAGAAAGAAAGGGCAAATTTGTCTAAAAAATAATTTAATTACTAAAATATAATTGTAGTGACTTTGGTGAAACAATTTTCAAAGTTGGGTGACTTATTTGGTACAAATGTAGGTTTAGTTACCAAAGTGTTACAAATTGTTAAGTTGGATGACCACCTGTGCAATTAACATTGATCAATAAATGTTATATATTTGGGCTCTGATCGCTTTATTCATCAAGCTCAAGAATAAAGCACATAAACCATAACCCACACTCATTTTATTGCATGGCCCCATATATATATATATATATATATATATATATATATATATATATATATATATATATATATATATATAGGGGAGTTTATTAGTTCACACGTGAGTATCACTGTGTAACTCATCACATTACAACACATAAGTGTGCCTATATATTAGGACTACCCTGTACACCCTTCCAACATAAACACAGACACATCATGCACAAATACTCAAACATTACTACATCCCCCTTCAAGATGGAGCTTGGTGATGCCAATCACACAAGCCCATCTTGGACAATAATGATTGAAATAGAGGAGCCGAGAGAGATTTTGTAAACAAATCAAGTCAACTGAAGTTTGGAAGGAATGAATTGTGGGAGGACAAAGCCCTTTTTAAATTGATCTAGTATAATGTGACAGTCGATGTCAAGGTGCTTGGTCCGTTCATGAAAGACAGGATTCTCAAAAATATGTATTGCAGCCTGATTGTCGCACCAAAGAGGAATAGGCAGTGGAAAATCAATGCAAAAATCCTGAAGAATATAAGATACCCATTGCAATTCACGTACAAGTTGCAGACAAGCTCCTATATTCTGCCTCAGCTGAGGATTTAGACACAGTGGTTTGCTTCTTAGTTTTTCAAGAAATGAGGCTATTACCAATGAAGATACAATATCTAGTGAGAGACCTTCGAGAAAATGGACACCCAGCCCAATCAGCGTCACAATAAGCAGTGAGAGTAAAAGAATTGTGATAAGAGAAAAAAGACTAGAAGGGCAACTCTTCAAATACTTAAGCACACGAAGAGCTCCATGCCAATGTTGTTCACAGCGTGAGTGATATCAGGGCGAGTGAAACCCAAATACAATAATCTCCCAATCAATCTTCTATATTTGTTAGGATCAGAAATCAAAGGTGAAGTGGCATCATCAAATTTGCAATCCCTTGATAAAGGAGTAGCAACAGCACGACAAGTAGTCAGACCATCATCAGAGAAGAGATATAAAACATATTTTCATTGATGAACATAGAGACCTTGATCAGATCTGAGGAGTTCCAAGCCAAGAAAGTATCAAGCTTGGCCAAGATCTTTGATTGTAAATTTATTATGCAGAAAAGATTTCACAGCTTGTAAAGAAGACACAAAATTTCCTGTGAGAAGAACATCATCCACATACACAAGTAGAGCAAAAAACACTTCACCCTTAACATAAATGAAGAGACAAGGATCATGAGATGATTGAGTGAAACCAAAACTGAGAAGAGACAATGTAAACTCATGATTCCATTGACGTGAAGCCTGTTCGAGGCCATAAAGTGATCTCTTCAATTTTCATACTTGAGTAGGTAGAGCTTTAGTATAGCCTTCAAGAGGCTTCATGTATAAATCCTCAGTAATATATCCATGAAGGAAATCATTGTTGACATCTAACTGCAGTAAGGACCAATGCTTACCAACTGCAATGGAGAGGAAAATCCTAACTGTGACAAGCTTAGCAACTGGAGAGAATACATCTTTATATTCTACTCCTTCAATCTGATTAAACCCCTTGGCCACCAATCTAGCCTTACACCTTTCCAAATAGCCATCAGGTTGGAGTTTAATCTTGTAGACCTACTTAGAACCAATTGCCTTTTTGCACTAGGCAAATCAGTAAGGTCCCATGTACCATTATCCTCTAAAATAAATATAATTTTTTTCAGAATTTTCCCAATTTTTTCCAGAATTTTTCTTTCATTGTTTTTTTTTTTTTTTTTTTTTTTTTTTTTTTTTTTATTTGGTTTGGGTCGGGTCGACCCAACCGGTCAAACTCCGACCACTGGCTAGAACCGGTCCGTGCTCGGCCCATTGGGCGAGCCTGGCCCGTTCTGGGCCCGCACCATCTTCCCCATCTGATCGAACCAGTTCGCTGGTTCGATCAAATTTTTTTTATTCCTCGGTGGTTTGGGTTGGGGTTGCTCTCCACCCCTACCCCGGTGGAATCGATGGCAGGGGAGACACCCCTGCCATCACCACCGCGACCCGGTTCGGCCTCCATGGCCGAACCCCTGTCTCGCCACCACGGCCAACCCGAAACCCACAACAACAACGAAGACTCACCTCGACTGTGACGTTTCCACATTCTCTTATTTCTTTCCGCTTCTTCTTCTTCTTCTCTCCGGTTCCCTTTTTCCCTCACCCGGCCTCCCGATCTGCTGTGTGCGGGTGTGTATGGGGTGTGCGTGAGGTGTAGGTGAGGTGAGAGAAAAAAGTGATGGAGTGTATAGATAAGGCTTGTTGACTTTGGTTGCTTGACTCCAAAGTGCGACACAGCTGGGACACTCGCCTATGTTTTCGGGCGTTTCGACGCCCGGTTTCGCGTCCGAACCATGATATACGCGTACCGCCGCGTCACTAGCCGCCTAATACTCATTCCACATTAGTTAATTGACCAATTTTTATTTAATTTTTGTGTTTTCATTTCCCCGACCTAATATTCGGTCCCGTCAACTACCAGGTACCCACGTCGACACGTATATCGAGGCGAATACAGTTATCACAATCTCGCACGTATTTTTTGTTGGGGCATGTGCCCTAGGTCAATCCATAAATGTCTTTATGAATACTTTTAGTTAATAAAATAGAGGATTTCATTTGCTGTTTATTATAATTAATTTGCATGTTTACATTATAATAAGATCCATGGGTATTTACTGAGAAATATCCTAAATGTCCCTAGATCGATCATTATCTTCGGAACTATAATGAGTTAAGACTAGTGTGAGTCTTAATTGATGATCATATGATGATTATACGTATAGGGATACGAATCAAGATCATGAGTACTTGTTAGGGAACAAAGTAATCTTGACCAATTCGCTATGAGAACATCACATGGATTAAGTCATAGTTGTTTCTCATGATAGGTATATTTCTCGGTCCTCGACTTGAGATTGCCGAAACTTCAACATTAGGAACACAATAATTTGACACAATCAAACGTTGTCTTTAACCTGGACGATTATAAAGGTTGTGATTGGTTACTTGTGTGAGCAATGTGATGAAGTTGTGTAATCGAGATAGAATTTGTCCCTCTCATATAAAGAGATATATAGTGGATCCTCGATGTGTTAGAGCTTATTAAAAGGCCTAGTCTAAGTGAATTGATATTGATCAATGTCACTTGGATGTTTTCGATCTACCTAGAGATCGAGACTAGTACGATTGAACATGTTGGATGACAATTTCATGCCTTATGTTTGATCAAAAGGATATCGTGTGACAAAAGGATGTTATATACACTATTGATTAGGTTGTATCGATTTGATATTCGTACAACTTGGGTAGTCATAATGTCTTGCTAGAGATCGCTTATGACTTGTATACCAAAATGTGTTTTGGTACACTCGCCAACGTTGTATGAGCCTATTGGGTCGCACACTAAGAATGGTTTTGCGAGATTTTAAGATGATTCAGAAAACGAATTTTATGTGATAAAATTCATGACAGAAACGTCCTTGTGGTGTATTACACTTATACTTCTTTAAGTAAGGGTATATGTGTAATTTACTTAACCGTCTATATACAAGGGTTGTATAAATAGACGCTTTAAGTTAGAACACAGGTACAAAAGAAAAAAGGCCGAAACTCTATTTTCGTTTTTAGAAACGACTTAGGGTTTTTGGTATGCTCTGGATCGTTTTGGAGAGAAACAAAAAAAAGGTTTGGTATTCTCTCGAAGCTAGCACTTCAAATCTCGGTCGCCGTTCGTGTGTGGACTGCTGATAGAGGGTGTTCGTCGTTGGTAGCGCCTTAGAGATCGATCAACCTTCTGAAAGGTATATTGCGATTGAGGTATGATTAAGTTTTTCATGGTTTAAACGTTTTTAATGGAATTAGATTCGGATCCTGTTGGGGTTTTTGTCAAAACTATTTTGTAATCTCCGCTGCGTATGAACCCCAAAACCCAACATTTTTATGCAACATGCACACATGCGATATATTTCAATAAATTTCACCGCAAATAAGCATCCAACACACCATAACTAGCATACCTAAGTCCCCGTGTGTCCTAGCATACCGCAGCGTCCACGTAGATCCGAGCTGGCGTCCACGTCTCTAAATTTAAGAGACATTAATAAAATGGGCCGTTACAGTTCTTCCTAACTAAATAAAATTTCGTCCCAAAATTTAACTGTAACTAAAGTCTCATACCAGAGAATAGCTGAGGGTATCGCGTCCTCATCGTCGACTCGAGCTCCCAAGCGAGTCCCTCCGTCTTATGATGCTGCCAACAAACCAGGACCTTCGCGAGTTCCCTGTTCCGAGAATCTGTACTCGACGATCGACGATCTCTATCGGTCTCTCCTCATAGGTCACATCAGGCTGTATATCCACCTGGCCCAACTCAATCATCGGTCTCGACCCTGACCTAGCAAGTCTTAACATGGAAATGTGAAATGTCGGATGAACCCCAGCTAACTCGGCAGGTAACTCCAATCGATATGCAACCGTGCCTACTCTCTGTGCAATCCGGTATGGCCCAATGTATCTCGGTGCCAGTTTCCCCTTAATGTCAAATCTCTGTTGACATTTCCAAGGAGAAACCTTCAAATACACCATATCGCCCTCGTCATAGCTCAGACCTTCGCGATACTTATCCGCGTATTTCTTCTGTCTATCTTGTGCAGCTCGCAGCTTCTGACGAATTTGTCGAATTTTCTCTGTGTGATCAACAACTATCTCAGTCCCTACTGTCACTGTATCTTCAGGCTCTGCCCAACACGCAGGTGATCTACAAGGTCTCCCATACAATGCCTTAAATGGTGGAATGCCAATGCTCGCCTGATAGCTGTTATTGTATGCAAACTCACACAGAGGCAGATAATCTTCTCACGAACCCCCAAAATGTAGTATACAAGCCCGGAGCATATCCTCCAAAATATGAATCAGTCGCTCTGACTGTCCGTCGCTCTGAGGATGATAAGCCGTACTAAACTGCAACCTGGTGCCAAATTGTTCCTGCATTGCCTCCCATAGTTTCGAGGTCAATCCGGGGTATCTGTTTGACACAATGGAAACTGGCACCCCATGAAGTCTAATAATCTCCCGCTCAAACAATATGCTCAGCTGGGGAAACGTGTATTTCATCGAGATTGGAATGAAGTGAGTCGACTTCGTCAGTCTATCAATCACTACCTAAACCGCATCGTGACGCCTTGATGTCTGCAGTAGCCCACTAACGAAATCCATCGTGACATGTTCCCATTTCCACTGTGGAATGGGCAACGGCTGTAACAATCCACCGGGTCGCTTATGCTCCACCTTCATCTGCTGGCAAATGTGACAACTTCTAACGTAAGCACCTATGTCAGCCTTCATCCCTGGCCACCAGAATAGTCGCTTCAAATCATGGTACATCTTGGTCCGACCAGGATGAACTGTGTAACGAGACCGGTGTGCCTCCTCTAAAATTCCGTTCCGTATCTCCTGATCGACGGGTATCCACAATCTCCCTCGGTATCTTTAACATCGATCTGTGGTTTCTGCCCAATCAGTGCATTCCGGATTTCGTGACAGACCACTTACTGCTCATAGAGCCCATCAACCCTCTAACACTCGGCAACCCGTTCAATCGATACGGTCGGTATCCTTAACTGACAACAAATGTGTTGTTCCGCCATAGTCGACAACTCGGCCATGCACATAACTGATGCTGCCTGTAATAAACCATGCTCATGTATCATCTCGCAGAACAGTCTGACTGTCGAATCCACTCCTACTCAATGCGTCTGCTACGACGTTCGCCTTACCAGGGTGATACTCAATAGAGAAGTCGTAGTCCTTCAGCAACTCCAGCCATCTCCGCTGGCGCATATACAGGTCCCTTTGAGTGAAGATGTAACGTAAACTCTGGTGATCTGTATACAACACGAATCGCTCTCCATAGAGATAGTGCCTCCAAGCCTTCAGTGCAAAGACGACCGCTGCAAGCTCCAGGTCGTGCACTGGATAATTCCCCTCGTGGGGTCTCAACCGTCTGGAAAGATAGGCAACTGGTCTACCATCCTGCATCAACACACATCCAAGACCAATGCCCGACGCATCTGTATATACTGTCAAGGTCTTGCCGGCTCCGGCAATGTCAATACTGGTGCATATGTCAATCTCCGTTTCGATTCACAAAAGGCCTGCTCACATTCATCTGACCAGTCAAATCTGACATCTTTCTTAGTCAGTCTCGTCATCGGCGCTGCAATCGAGGAAAAATCATGCACAAATCGCCAATAGTATCTGGCAAGTCCAAGGAAACTTCGTATATCAGCCACAAACTCAGGCGTCTTCCAATCAATGATCGCCCGAATCTTTTCTAAATCCACTGAGATACCTTGTTCACTGATGACATGGCCTAGGAATGTCACTGCACTTAGCCAAAAGTCACACTTACTAAACTTGGTGTACAGTCGGTGCTCCATCAGTGTCGTCAAAACTGTCATGAGATGTCCCTCGTGATCCTCACGAGTCCTGTTATAAATCAAGATATCGTCGATGAATACGATGAAGAATCTGTCCAAATACGGCCTCATGACCCTGTGCATCAGATCCATGAAAATCGCTGGAGCGTTCGTCAGCCCAAACGACATGACTGTGAACTCGAATAACTCGTATCTCGTGCCGAAAGCAGTTTTATGGATATCCCCTTCTCGAATCCTCAATAGGTGATAACCTAAGCGAATGTCAATCTTCGAGAAAAATCTGGCACCCGTCAGCTGATCAAACAGATCGTCAATCCTAGGAAGTGAGTAACGGTTCCTCACAGTTACCTGATTAAACTTCCTATAGTCGATGCACATCCTCATCGTACCATCTTTCTTCTTCACAAACAGTACTGGAGCTCCCCAAGGTGACATACTAGGGTGAATGAAACCCTTCTCCAGCTCATCCAACTGTCGTCTCACCTCCTCTGCTCCTCTGGTGCCATCCGGTAAGGTCGACTGGCAATCAGCTGCGTCCCTGGTATCAGCTCGATTATGAACTCAACAGCTTGTGGCGGTGGCAATCCGGGTAAATCATCTGGAAATACATCGATAAAATCCCGAACCATCGGACCCTCTTCAATCCGGACCTCCGTTCGAACCTCCGGCTCAACTATCGCCGCAAACGCCTCCATCTCCTGCGCTATAGCTAGTCGGCCTCTCGTGATGGGTATGTTAGTTGCCGATCCAAATAATACGAACTCCGGTATTCCAGGAATATGAAACTCTATGTAATCCAATACTCGAAGATCCGCTGGTAGCTGATGTATATCCACCTCTATCATCACGTCTCGACATATTTGGTTAGGGTATATCTTATCCCCATCAGCCGTACTGAGGACAAGATGTGGCTCTTATCGGAACTAACATCCCTAAAACTCGTCCCAGTGGCCCCTATCCCGTCTATCATTTCTCCGGCCTCTATCTGGACGATCCATCGGTCTCTTCTGCCTCTAACTATACTGAGAACTTTGCCCGACTGTACCTCCCTACCAGTCACGCGTCGCCAAATTCTCTCAGTATATATGTCTCATGAGCCAATGCCCTGTCAAAGATCTCCTGCAAAGTCGTGGCTCCGGTCGAGACAACTGCTGACGCAATCATGTCATCAACCCCTCTGGTGAAATAATAGATCTACAAGCGTTATGTCCCGACAACATCTAGAGAGAACTGCGGCAAATGTCGGAACCTCTCCATATACTGCATCAAAGTTCGATTTCCTTGTCGCGGGGCCATGAACTCCTCCCTCAGTCTCAACCTAACCTCCATCGCTATGTACTGATCGTAGAATAGCTCCCTAAACTCAGCCCATGTCGTCGATTTCGGATGAGTATCCGTATATGTCGTCCACCAGACTGTCGCATGCCCTCTCAAACAGGCTCCACATAGTCGTGCCTGTACAGTCTCATCATTCCTCCAGAGAGTTGTGCATGTACTATCCATCTCCCTGCAGCCTCAGGGTCACCGCCTCCATGAAATAATCCAGGCTGGAACTTCAAAAACTCCCTCAATAGTTTCGCCTCTGGTGCCAGAACGAATGCCGATGTAGTAGGAGCATCAGCAGTGGGGGTGGCAGTAACCTGGTCCGTCGTCGTGAGTAGAAGCGTAAAAGTCGACGTCTCTAAAGGAACGACAACTGCGGTAGCTGTCTCTGTGGGTGCCTCTGCCGCTACCCCCGAATCGCGCGTCGGGGTACCACAGGAACAATAGCTGTCCCCAGCCGGTATGCTCACAGCTACTGGCTCTCTAGCTGAATTGAGTGCCGCCAATACTGCGGTCTGCTCTCGTAATAGCCGTAATACCTCGGCCATATGTGTCTCCTGTGTCGAGAGTCTATCCTCCACACTTGTCGTAACCGGAACATCCCTAGTCGCATCGCTAGTCTATCCCGTCTCAAAAGGCGTACCAGACCGTCCGTCCATAATCTCCATCGAGAATGTGCTCCGAGTCAGTCTTGAAGTATATACGTATATCATATAATAAAATGAAAATATAACATGCATATAAGTTCTAACTCTACCCGCCTCACATCACTTCCCAACTAAAGTTCTAAGGCAATAAATTCGGGTTTCCACATTTAAGTTCATTTATTAAGTTTTATTGTCTTAGGACTTCCTCTTTTATCACTGATACCAACTGTGGCGGCCCTCGCCGCCCCGGGGTGACGTGCCTCCATGTACTCCTTGCCAGCCGACCCTACTATACGTGTGCGGCACCTGCCCGTCCTTTTCCTGTCTTGAAATTCGCATCCACTTGTGTGTACAATGTATAAATGACATATGCAGCGAAAGTTGTACTTAAATGCAAGGAATATTAATCAATTTAACAAATCCTACTGTGGAAAAACCCTGAAAAATATTTTGTATAAAGGTAGACGAATGTACCATGTAAAGTATCTATGTACAATGTCATGTCACTCCCCAGATCCCAAAAGAATCAAAATATCAAAATAATCACACGTACAAGTAATACTCAGAGGTAGGCAGTCAAAGGTAGTCGCTTAAGATCCCCTTGCCTTTACTTGTACTCGGATATGTACTCAATCATCACAGAAGAAAATGGATGACGAATCCAGTCAGTAAACGAGCATTCATATAAATAAGTGGAAGTCAATAAATACTGTTAAATAAACATGCGGAATATAAACAGACAACTGTAAGTAGGGCATCGCAAGCATAGATAACAATAAAGTGCAAATGTGTGTGCCTGTTCCAGTCAGACTAAACCATACTCGGGATTCCCTTCCAGGATCCCACTAGTGGGCGCACCCAACTAGCTATCACCTGATCCCTCTCGGTGGCCGGTGTAGACCTACGACGCACCGACACATGTAGCAGTTCAATAGCTCGGGTCGTTATCCACCGAGAACTCCTGATACACATGCTATGGTCTAGAATGCATAGACACACTACAACGAAAAATCCGATGGGAGTAACGCAACCAACCATGCAAACAACGACAAGATATAGATATAGGAAAAATCACAAGGAAATACTGGAATTGAATGGAATTACAAAGCAAAATAAATACTCAAGAGTTTTTCCATTGGGTTTTACAAACCTCACAACGCACTTCAATACCCCCGTAATCAATCCCCGAGTCCAAGTCCACTGAGTCCTTGGTTGCCAATTGATCACCCGTGTCAACCTATGTCAATTTATCAATAATTTAATTTAGCATGACAATTTACAACAAATTTCTAAATTTTTTAGGCAAAATTGTCCATTTCGCATTTTTCGAGGCAAAACCCGCAAAAAGTCGCGTCCGACATTCCCACATATTTTCTTTTCATAGAAATTCATAAATTTCTATTTATGTTATGGAAATATAATTTTTTTTCGAAATTTTCCCAATTTTTTCTGAATTCTTCTTTTATTGTTCATCTCTTTTTCTTTTCTTTTTTTTTTCTTTTTTTTTTATTTGGTTTGGGTCGGGTCGACCCAACCGGTCAGACCTGACCTGGGCTAGAATCGGTCCAGGCTCGACCCATGGGCCGAGCGTGACCCGTTCTGGGCCCGGCCCATGGGTGGGTGCACACGCGCGCACTCGCGATCGTGTGCACCATCTTCCCCATCTGATCAAACCAGTTCGCTGGTTCGATCAGATTTTTTTTTATTCCTCGGTGGTTTGGGTTGGGGTTGCTCTCCACCCCAACCCCGGTGGAATCGATGGCAGGGGAGACACCCCTGCCATCACCACCGCGACCCGGTTCGGCCTCCATGACCGAACCCCTGTCTCACCACCACGGCCAACCCGAAACCCACAACAACAACGAAGACTCACCTCGACCGTGACGTCTCCACCTTCTCTTCTTTCCTTCCCGGCTTCTTCTTCTCCTCTCCGGTTCCCTTTTTCCCTCTCTCGGCCTCCCGATCTGCTGTGTGTGCGGGGTGTGTACGGGGTGTGTGTGAGGTGTAGGTGAGGTGAGAGAAAAAAGTGAGGGAGTGTATAGATAATGCTTGTTGACTTTGGTTGATTGACTCCAAAGTGTGACACAGCTGGGACACTCGCTCATGTTTTCGGGCGTTTCGACGCCCGGTTTCGTGTCCGAACCACGATATACGCGTACCGCCGCGTCACTAGCCGCCTAATACTCATTCCACATTAGTTAATTGACCAATTTTTATTTAATTTTTTTGTTTTCGTTTCCCCGACCTAATATTTGGTCCCGTTAACTACCCGATACCCGCTTCGACACGCATATCGAGGCGAATACAGTTTTCACAATCTCGCACGTATTTTTATGCAACATACACACATGCGATGTATTTCAATGAATTTCACCGCAAATAAGCATCCAACACACCATAACTAGTATACCTAAGTCCCCGTGTGTCCTAGCCTACCGCAGCGTCCACGTAGATCCGAGCTGGCGTCCACGTCTCTAAATCTAAGAGACATTAATAAAATGGGTCGTTACAATTATGCTATGAAAAAATATTACTAGCTAGGTTACAATAAGCTAGCTTATTCATTGAATTGTCAAAGTGAGAAGTAAAATTTTTGATGACCTCGGTGGAGAAGGAACTTTGATCAAGAAGATACTATCCAGCTAACACCTTGACCACTGCAAGAAATTGAGAGCTCTCAAGGTCCTGCAGAATACAACCATTTGCAAAGAATGCAAATTTAAATTTGTTTTGTGAGGTAAGCTTGCTAATAGAGAGTAAGTTGTATTTAAATGAAGGAATGTGTAAGCAAGAGTGAAGAGTAACAAGTGGATGAATATAAACATCCCCAATATGATCAACAAATTTGGTGGTTCCATCAGGTAGGTAAACTGGAGTAGGCTTAAGAGGTTTAATATGGTTGATAAGTAATGAAAAATCAGCACACATATGATTGGTTGCCCCAGTACCCACAATCCAAGAATCATAATTAAGCACAGTAGCAGAACAAGTAAGATGATTAAGTATGGTACCTCCAAAATCAGAAATACAGCAAAATTGATTTGATCAGGCTCTTCAGTCACCACTGATTTGCCCTTCATCAATTTCCCAACTTCATGCTGAATCATCGCAGCAATATGAGCATGTATGTCCCCATAATTTTGAACATTACTCATCTGATTTTGAACATTGTGATCATTGAAATCCATGGGGGATTCAAGCATATTAGCAAATGCTTTTGTCTAATCACCAAGAGGCTTCCTGTCCTTGTTGTTCTTGTACCATTCCGGGATTCCATGAAGTTTAAAACAATTATCCTTTATATGTCTTTTCCTTTTGCAGAACTCAAAAACTAGATCATCCTTATTGACAAACTTCTTCGAATCCCATTTGTGAAACTGTTTCACATGCCCATTCCTAACAGCCATTGTTGTCTCAAGTGCTGGAGCAAAATTTATATTGACCTCTCTTTGTTTTTCAACTCTCAAAATCATCGAATAGGCTTTATTTATATTTGGAAGAGGGTCCATCACCAAAATCTGATTCCTAACATGATCATAGATGTCATTCAAGCCCATCAAGAACTGCATCAACCTATCATTAGATTCTAATTCCACAATTTTTAATGCAGCTCCGCAACTACAACTAGGTATAGGTGCTAGACATCCTAGTTCATCCCATAATTTCTTAACCTTATTGTAGTATTGAGAAATGGATAAACCTCATTGTGTAATAGAACTGATTTCCATCTTTAATTGGTACAATAAGGGGCCATTACATTCTCCAAATCTTTGCTCAAGTTCTCGCCACATATCAAAAACAGATGATGTATAGAGGAAAACATCAACAATATCAGAAGCAATGGAATTAAGAAGCCATGATGTTACCATACAGTCGACGCGACACCATCTTTCGTAAATTGCATCAGATTCAGCTGGCTTTGAGAATTTCCCATCAGTGAACCCTAATTTCATCTTGGCACCTAGGGCGATCTTCATCGCACGACTCCATGAAAGATAGTTCTTTCCAGTTAGGGCATTCGAGACTAACACCATACCTGGATGATCTGAGTTCTGCAAATGCAACTGAGCCTCACTTCCAGTGTTGATGTCCATAGTAGCAACTCCAGATCTCAAACCTGCAACACCTTGACTACTCGCCATGATCAAGATTCAGAAAATCAAGAATCGACGAAGCGCAAAATCAAGAATTACGCAAAATCAAGAATTAAGAAACTTAATTAATCACTTCACAAGTGAATCATACCACACCAAATGATCTCCAATCTAAGCAACATGGCAGATCAGAAGATCAAGCACAGAACAATGAAGAACAAGAATTGAAAAATGAAGAAAGCTAGGGTTTCAGTCAGTTTCCTACTCTGATACCATGATCGCTTTATTCATCAAGCTCAAGAACAGAGCACATAAACCATAACCCACACTCATTTTATTACATGGCCCCATATATATAGGGAAGTTTGTTAGTTCACACGTGAGTATCACGTGTGTAACTCATCACATTACAACACATAAGTGTGCCTATACATTAGGACTACCATGTACACCCTTCCAACATAAACACAGACACATCATACACAAGTACTCAAACATTACTACAGGCTCCATTGTAGAAGCACCCTTGGTTTATAGTATATATTTTTTGATGTGAACATGAAATTGTTGTAAAGGTCTGTGCAACGTAATTGAGGGTAGGTTAGGTAATTAATTGCTCAATTAATTAAATACCTTGGCTTGTCACTGGGGATATACAAAAAGACTTGATGGATGGAAATGGAAATTTTTTTCTAGCTTAGTATTGGACGCGCCATGTGACGTGTCTTCCTTTAGGTGAGACTAATTGAGGATAATTCTTTGGTTTTGAGAGAGAGAGAGAGAGAGACGACTAGTTTATGTATGTATTTTAGTATGAAAGAGAGAGGCGACTAGAGGTGACTAGTTTATGTATGGATTTTAGTATAAAATAGAGAGGCGACTAGTTTATGTATGAGTTTTAATATGAAAGTGAGGGTTCATATATCTGAATCACTCTAAAATGCTAAATAAAGTATCCACCTCATACTTCATTATAAGCCTTATTATTCTTTATTAATTAACTAGTCAATGAGGGACTAAACCACATCGATCTCTAACCAAATGGAGTACCTAAGAGGCTCGAAGGATTGGGTATAGCTAGAGAAGAACTTTAATGCTCATAAACATTAGTGGCGAGCAGTAATGACATCATTTCCAAGAAAAGAGATCGACGACGATGATACCACGTTAACCAAAATGGCTTGAGCTCTGCATATGGTTTTAATCCTTTCTAATTTCTTTTCCTTTGATCTTATGTACATCAATTTTGAATTAATCAAAAATCTATTTCTTATATATAAAAAAGTGGAGATGAAATTAGTGTTTTTTTTTTTTTTTCCTATTTGCACTCAACCTAGAAAATGTTAAAGTTGAATCACATCCTGACCAAAAAAAAGACAGAATAATGTTGAAGGAAAATTATGGGCATCCTCTAATGAATTTCCCTAAGAAAATATATGCATGGTTGGTGAGCTTCACCAACCCATCTATAGTCCACTATACAAGTCATTAGCCGCGATTGACCTAGACATTCACTCTCTGGATGTTTTGACCGACCTCAATTTCTTTCGACCTTTAATTTGTAGTCATACAGAATTTTAGTGACAATTCATTCCGATATGATTACAAGCTAAATCATGCAGGTCAACAAACGAGGATTCGTGTCCACATATATATAGTTAATTACTACTGTCAAATATTTGGCGACCCAAGATTTCAATTACTTTTCCCATTTAAGATGATGTTTGGTCATAAATTTTGATAGGAGTCACATCATTGATTTTTTAGGAAGTACATTATATTAATTTTAAGCACTTATAAATATATTTTAAAAATCGCAACTCTATAAATTTTGATATGAATCACATCATTGAGTGCAAACTGGGACGGGGTTGACGCTCCCACATTCATACCATGAGTAGTTGAAGCAAGCGAAGGATTTGAAATTCGAGTTATTCCACGGAATGACACTCATATAAGCAGAAGCTCCAAGATTAGTATGGTCCTGAATTCTTGGATTCATTCTCGTCCTTATCCACCATGAAATTTTCCCATGACACCGTAGTTTGTAGCTACGTGCTCTAATCCTCTGAGCTACACACGAGGACAACTATTTCAATCTAACTAAAGCAACTAGGAGAAGACTAGTCAGAGACTGAAGCATCAGTTATTGCTAGACACTAAAGACGTTTCAGTCGTGCCCTGCCAAAAAACGTGAGCGCCTCGCGGGAATTGATCTTAGCTTTTTTTTTTTTTTTTTTTTTTTTTTTTTTTTTTTTTTTTAACAGAAACTGATCCTAGCTTTTTTTTTTAATGAATAAGAGACGTGCTTTTAAAAGTTATATAATCACAAAAAGTATGTACACTAAAAGGGTTGTGTACCCTCCAAGTCATATACAAAATTAGAATGTTATGTAAAAACACAAAGTCACGTCCCATGATGACGAACCCTATCCACGTAAATCTAGTGTACAAGCTTCATCCAAGAAGCACATGCAAATTAATCCTAGCTATATATACACCAAAATTCACTAATTAATCAGCTTGGATTTATTAATTATTTAAAGAAGATTACCTCAATTAACAACATACATATGAAAGTATAATTGCTTATTCATGTACAAGTGTACGGTGACACAAATTAATTATTAAATAAAATCTATATGTATAATATATACCTAGTCCTATTATATTACTCTCGATATCGATCTCTCTCACACACTTTAAAGTTGTTCGAATAGAACATTTTTCATGGCTAAACGAGGCCTACACATGGCCACCAAAGGCTTGGCTCTAGGCAAAGTCAGTCCAAGCCCCTCACTCATGTCCACCAAGTTTTCCCCTTCTCTCTCCCAATCAAAGCACTGCACCAACAGCCCCAACGTCAACCCTATCACTCTCATGGCCATCCCTTCTCCAGGGCACCTTCTCCTCCCAGACCCAAACGGGACCAGCCTAAACCCTCCCTTGTCCCACTCTGACCCCTCGAACCTCTCGGGCCTGAACTCATTGGGCTCGTCCCACACTTTAGGGTCCCTCTGTAGGGCCCACACGTTCATAAGAAGCATTGTTCCGGCTCGGACCTCAAACCCATCGACCGCGCAGTCTTGGGCCGATTCGTGGATCACTATTGGACCTGTTGGGTAGAGTCGAAGCGTCTCGTTCACTATGCTTTGGAGGTATGGTAGGTCGGCGAGGTCTGACTCTGAAAGAAGACGTCGTTGGCCCACTTGGGCGTCGATCTCCTCTTTGGCTTTTTTAGGACCGTTGGATGGTTCAGGAGAAGCGAGAAGGCCCACTCCATGGTCCCCGATGACGTGTCTGTTCCCGCCGTCAATAAATTCTGTGCATGTTTAATCAAAGAAATTAAGCACACGGAATTAATAAGCTGACTAAAATTTCAAATTGAAGCACCCAACCGAAAAAGCGGCTTTTTGACTGAGGTCAACTATTCCTTACAAAATTAGCATTTACTTTAGCTCTAATCAAAGATCAGCATATTTGCATTTAATTACCAAGAGTTTGGCTCACAGTAGAAAAAACTTTTCTTTCTTTTCGAAAACTACCCCTATCATTTTCAAAAAAAAAAAAAAAAAAACAAAAAAATAGGCTTCATTATCGAAGTTCAATAGGCTTTAAATATTACGAACTCGTAGATAATATAACATCTTGTGAAAGGAGGAAGGATTCAGTCGTATCATCCCATATAAGCTCTCTTAGTCATCCCACCAAAACCCTTTTGGTTTAGGAATTAGGACATCCAAAATTAATCAAACAATTATTGAAAGTCCACACAATTTCTAAGAAAAACTAGGTATAGTGCAAGATAAAAATACTAGTTAAGCATGAGATGAACATACCGAAATAATGCCTTTAATGATTTCATCCGAATAGGACTTGGGCTCTTTCTCTTGCAACTCCAACAAAACATTGATTATTGTCTTCTTCTTTTCACCATCCTTGGTGGAAAAAGCAGAAAACTCGTTGCCTCTCTCTCTATGTTCATCAATCAAACCTTGCAAGAGCGAGTCCCTCTCTCTATGAGTGTCTTTGATCCTCTTCTCTAGTCCTTGAAAATCAAACCACCTCAACAAGGGCAAGAAATCACCCAAATTTGAAGCCCCCATCAAATACATAGTCTCCGAAACGACATGATGGAACCGCCTCGCCTCATCGGACTTCTCCACGCCCTCCCCGCAATACCTCTTCCCCGCGATAGTTCGCATCATGATGTTCAACATCAACTCGAAGAACATAGACTTGAACTCCACCCTAGTGAAGCTTTCATAATCATAATTAGCCTTCAACAACACTTGTTCAATCATATAATGAATCTCCTCCACACGAAGGCTCAAGAACATTTGTAGTCTTGCCGAGGAGAAGAGTTCGACGGTGATGATGCGGCGGAGGTTGCGCCAGTGGTCACCTATGTTGGACCAAATGATGCTGCTGTAATTGTAGCCTAGGTATGCACCAACGGTGAGGTGTGGTCTGTTACCGAATGCTAGATCATTGGTAGTCATGCATTGTTGGATGGTGGAAGTGGAGGAGACGACGAGGACGGGGCGAGATCCATAGCGAAGGAACATGACGGGGCCGTATTGTTTGGCGAGGTTCGTGAGTGTGCGATGGAAAGGCTTCTCGAGGAGGTGAAGATGACCTATGATGGGAAGGGAGCGGGGGCCTGGTGGTGATGATTGGGAAGGTTTTATCAAGTAGTGTTTGGATAGGAGAAACAAAAGAGTAGTGAACATGGCAATGTAATAAAAGACCTCCATTGCATTAGACATTATGAACATTCACTCTTAATTAATCAAGGAGTTCATGTGATATTGCACACCTCGATTGACGTATTTATAGGCAAAAGTATTCAGAAGTCTAAAATGAAGCGACGTGGAATAATATATTACGTATCGTGACAGATACGTTGTTGTTGTTGTTTTTTTTTTTTTTTTTTTTTTTTTTTTGTAAGTGAAATAGAAATTTTATATATTAATCATCAATGGCTCGATACTAGATCAAACAACGAATCAATTGTCTCGATTAAAGTATATTGATTCGCTAATTCTATTTGTTCAAAAGAACTACCATCCATTAGGGCGTGAATGCTACTGTAACATTGAAATAGTGTGACAATCAGGGATCGCTCACTAAAAAACATTTAGAACACATGATAGTATACACAAATTAACACTACTAGAACCACATAATGACAAACAAAACTTTCAACAAGGTAAGAAAATCTAAGACTTCCAACAAGGGAAGACAAAATTAAAGCTTCCTGCGGGGGAAGACAACAAACTACTTACTAAATGCAAAAACTTAATTAAAGAAAATTTTTAATCAAACAGTCGCACAGATCCACCGAAAAGTTGTTATTGAGAGAAATGTAATGCAAATATTTGTTCAAATCTGTATAATTTATTATTATTTTTTTATAAGAAATAAACAATTGCTTTCACCAAAGTTTAAACCAATGACTTTTTACTCTCAAACACCATATCAAACCATTGAGTCGCCCAATTGATTGGTAAATATGTATAACTTATTGAATGAAACAAATATGAAAAGATGCGATTAGAATCACCGTCGATCAAAAGAGAAGATTGACGGCGGCTTAAGATCTATATAAAATCACAAAGGAAGAGCAAAGAATTAATTTTAGGATTTGGAGCTACTACCGCACGGCTAGAACGCGAAGTTCTTTTTCATAACATATATGTTAAGGAAGTTGCTATAAAATGGTACTCCCTCCGTTCCATATTATTTGTCACATTAAATTTTTTTTTCTTGTTCTACAATATGTGACACATTAGGAAATCAGGGGTGCATTTATGGTCTTTTTTTCAATTTTAGCCTTAATTTAAAGTTATCTAATTAATGTCAATTCGAAGTTCCTCATTAATTTCTAAAGCAAAAACTTAAGAAAAGTAAGCTATTAATGAGGGGTAATTTAGTCTCAATGTCTATCTTTTAAAAACTTTCAATCATCACCTTAATTCTTGTGTACAAGTCTAAATGTGAAAGATAATATGAAACAGAGAGTATCACGAAAGCACACTAAAAAGTACATCGGACTCTCGACCTGCGTGATTTGTATTGAGATATGTTGCATCTACCTACGTATGCATTCTGAGGCCAGAACGCATGGCCGGTGTGGTCCACGGACTCAATCAAACAAGCAACTACCGGAAGACTCTGAACGACTTCGTTTTTCTAGAATTCAACCAATAACAAGTCCATTAGGTGTCGACTCAATTTTCTGTTTGAAAAAAAAAGTGTCCACCCAATTAACTTCTTTCTTTATGCATAAAAAAATTAACTTCTTTTTCATATTTGCAAGGCAATGAACGGGTAAGCTGCAGGTCATGATCGGTCTTGGCAATGTTTTTGAGGCGTGGGCGGGGCAAAATAAAAATAAAAAACAAAAAAGAAAAGGGGCAAAACACAAAATGCCCCCAAAGGTTTCATGGATTATATGCACTTTAGTTATTAAATTTTAAAATTTTTAAAAATATACACTTTAGTCTCTCTAATTTACTCTTAGTCAAACAAATTAAAACATCTTTGTGTCACTTCTAAGTCAATATATTATTTTTATATTATTACTTTTTGATGATGCCATTGAACCAAAGAGCATTTTTTTGAAAAACTAAAGGAATAAAGTGCATGATACATCAAACCTCTGGAGGCATTTTCTATTTACCCTAAAAAAAAGGGATGCATAACACGAAAAAATTACATCCATGGTCATCCAACTTAATTTATAATTTGTAACACTTTGGTTATATATATATTGAACATGTATTTGTAACAATATGATCACTCAACTCTGCTAGTTGTAACACATTAGTCATTAGACTTTATAAACTGTAACAATACTCATTAAGTGGCTTTTTGTTTGGAGGTTCAGTGAGAGTTCCTACGATGCTACGTGGCGCCCAGTGGTTTTTTCTGTCAAAATAAGTTTATTAACTTTCGTTGCAATGCCACCTGGTGTCTCATGTGCACTGTCACTAGACCTCCAATCAAAAAACCACATGAATGACTTCCCTATTAAAAAGCAATACAAAGGATGGGTGAATCAATAGTTGGGTCAACAACGACTTTGGTGTCGTTTAACCGTGAGGTGGACGAAGAAACGAACATAGGTGGGGCTTTAACGGATCAAGTAGAGAGACAAAATGTAGGGGAACTTCAAAATGGAGGGGAACATGGTGATCAAGAGGATGATTCTGATGAGGAAGACATTTTTGTCGAGGATAACGCGAGTCAAAGTGATGATTCCGTGGATTCAACTTTCGGGGTGGTCGGTCGAGATATCATTGCTGAAGAGAATGAGTTTATAGAGGAACTTGTTTTGGAGACTAAGTGCTAAATGAACTCATTGAGTCCGGACTCAAACAATCAAAAAGACTTCAATGTCCTTCATTCAAATTCATAACCTCTTCTTCAATCCGCCTCCACTGCCACCACCATGACCATCGCTGTCGTTGCGACCACATTTGCCACCAACATTGTTGTGATCACCGACCATCGATAACGCCGCCGTCACCATCCACCTCCATCGACGACTATCCTCCCTTTCTTTTTCCTCTTTTTAGCATGCAGGGTGGACGGTCTCCTCCTCCTTTTACCGGTCAGCTTCCCTTTTTTTCGGTCAGATCTTCCCGCTCTTTACCAGTCAGCTTCCCCTTTTTTCGGCCAGATCTAGCCGGTAGATAAGGTGAGGAGGCCTCCTCCATGCCACAAAGAGACTGGAGAGAGAAAGAGAGAGAGAGAGAGAGAGAGAGAGAGAGAGAGAAAGAGAGATCAATAGAGAGAGAGATCGCCGATGGTGGTGGAAAGTGACGTCGGTGGCGACGACGACGGTGAGCAGCTATGGTGGTGGATCGAGGTAGGTGGAGGAGGTCAATGTGTTGATGTGTGTTGGTGTTAAATATGAGGGTAATTGTGTCTTTTTGTTTGATTGTGTATTTTAAATTATAAGTAAAAAGTTGTTTGAGTCCGGGCTTAAAAGTCCAAATAGATTTTTTGAAGGAATAAATCCCCCAATGCACATTTATCGAGGTAGTGGAAACTGAGGTTGAACCGATTTAAAAATTGTTACAGGCAAAGGCAGATTTAAGGTTGTCGTTACTTGGGTTTACTGATTTGGAGGAAATCGAAATAACTCAGAACTCAGGAGATGAACTAGTTCTCTTTCTCCTCCTTCCAATCATGAACCTAGGTATATTGGTGGATAAGATTCGAGCCTCAATACTAAGGATAATGATGGAACAAACAAGTCAAGTAACGAATCGGGTCTTCAATGGAGTTTCTCTCGAAATACGGAACTCAACTTACAAGTCATCCGAAAAATCAGAAGTCAAGTGGAGCCAAACTAAACAGAGAGAAAAATAGATTACATACGAGGGTTGATTATAGCAAACCAGACAAGAGAGCATTGAGGTTTTCTTTATGAGGATTGGTGGGTGAAACGTCTCATATCTATAAGAAAAAGTGACGGTGCGAGTACATTCTTGCAATGACAGTGAAAGTTTGAACGCTATTTGTTTAATTTTTTGGCCACGCACCAATACTGTCCTCAACTTAACTACCTTCAACTCAAAGGTGTGGGGTTTTATCTCAAAAGGCCTCGTTACTAACGAAGGGGAGATCATCACTTATTTACTTCATTATGAAGTTTCAATTATCCGATATGAGACTATTATTTCAGTCCACACATCTCAACACTCCACCTTGGACCGAAATTCACATGATTCAAGGGGTTTTTTCTCAACAGGTCACACTTGAAACGTGGGCTCTGACACCATGTTAAACTCTTGTAGGTATATGACCATTTTGGCTAGTTTGGGGTTGGTCATGTCAATCTGCTAGTTTGGGATAGGTCGTGTCAATCTTTTAGGTATATCTTTTTTGATGTAAGGGAGCATAAATGCGATTGGATTGAAGGGCTAGGGAAGGGGGTTACTTTGTACACATATTTTTTGTATATATATTATAAATAAAGGAGTATCGCCTCTATTCATAGAAAAAGGTTGTATAGTTGAGTGAACATATTATTACAATTATTATAAGTTCAATGATCAAAGATTTACAAACTATAAATGTGGATGATCGTTTGTGTAATTTACCCTCCTAATTAATCTTTTACATATGTGATCACATACCAAGTCAACTATCCACTTGAATAGTCATGTATGCATATACAATATCATTAAACATAGAATACATATTTAGCTTATTAGAGAGATACGCAACCACATGCAATGGCTAAGAAAAACTTCTATTTTTTTTTTTTTTTCCTTGTCTGACATTTTTGATAAATTCATAATTATATATATTTGATGCGGCTATGTGCACCCCACAAATTGATTTGGGCAAACCACTTAATTTTTTCTCTTCATTTCCCAAAATGCCCTTAATTCAAATGACACTTTTACCCTTTACAAATTCCAAAATGACCCACATACCCTCATCTTCTTCCCACCTTGTGCACCCCACACTAGTTTCCACACTTTGACCCCAACGAATATTCCGACGACCGGAGACACGAAGTTGCGCTTTCGCTCGCCAAGAACATCGTAAGAGTCGATTTCTTCGTTGTTATTCTTTGAAAACATGGATTTGCAATGTTTTGTTATTCAGTTAATGGTTCATGAGATTTTGGATTTGGGTTGTTAGGGCATTGTTGCTTTGCTTTCTTTGGTGGATTTTTAGCATAAGTGATGGAGCAAGGACGTGTGGAAGTGACGAACGTGCAAAATGGAGAGGTATTGATTCATTTTTTTTTGACCTTTTTAATGTTTCGGTACACGTTAGTGCCCAGAAATCGCACTGTCGTTCGGCCCTGCGAAACCGATTGGATATCATTTGTTCGGTCGTGCAAAAATGATTGTGTAGATGTAGCTCGGACAACACTGACCAATCAATATGCTTATGTTCGGTTAATTGCATTCGAACAGATGATGTTCAATCGATACATTCTTACCGACGAAGCATACATTTTTAGTTTGTTTGATTTTATTTGTGGTTTTTAATTAAGGGTCTATTTTAATGGTTTTATTAACCATTTTGCAGGGAGATTCGTGTTCTACTTCATATGTTGACCACACATTGGAGTTCACTTCTAACGTCCCATTTGGAAGTAGGGCGGAGGCGGTTAAATGGGTTCAAAGTCGAGGCACTAGTATTGGGTTTGTAATAGTGACCAAGAGCTCTGATGCAAGGGGTGATGGGCGTCGTCGGGGAAGGGTAAAGATGGCGTGTAAGAGGTCTGGTTCTTATAGGGGTGACGCTCAACGAGTTGGAAAAATGAAAGCGAGTAACGCTGTGGTTAAGGAAAAAATCCCGATGGATGAGAAAATGAAGGTATTTAGGGGGACATATAGAGGGAAATGTGGCACCAAAAAATGTGGTTGTCCATTTAAAATAAATATCAAGGAACACGTGGATCGCTTATGGCGTGTCACAGTGACGTGTGGCGCCATAACCACGATATAGGGTCTTATATGGAGGGTCACTCATACGCTGGTCGGTTAGATCCGGAAGAGCACGTTGTGTTGGTACAAATGATGGAAGGAAATATTAAGCCGCGTGAAATTTTGGACACTTTAAAGAAAAGGGATGCAACTAATTCATCGACAATGCGCACGATATATAATGCCGAAAAAAAACACAGGTTCGAAGAGGCCGGAGGGAGATCACAAATGCAACAAGTCATGCATTTACTTGACACACATGGTTACCTGTCGTGGCAAAGAAAAATGAGGAAACATAAGTTGTTACAGACTTGTTTTGGGCTCATCCCGACTCCATCAAGTTATTGCGATGTTTCCCGCTAGTTTTATTTATGGATTTCACGTATACAAGACCAACAGATATCGCATGCCTTTACTTGAGATCATTGGTGTGACGTCGACTGGGTTATCTTTCGCCGTGGGTTTTGCGTTTATATTCGCAGAGAAAAAAGATAACTACATTTTGGCTTTGGAGAATCTCAATAATCTCATGGATGGGTGGTCTAAACCTAATGCGATACTTACCGACAGGGAGTTGTGATTGATGAATGCAATTGAGTCGGTATTCTCCATGTCGACTCACTCTCTATGTAATTGGCACATTAATCGGGGCGTGATAGGAAACACAAAGAAATATTTTGCACGTAATGAAGACTTCAACATTTTTTTGAGTATGTGGAATGCCTTGACAAGTGACACAACTGAAGTATCCTTCAACACAAGAATGGCCAATTTAGCTGCCGATTATTGTTGTGTACCCGGGTTACTTGAATATTTGATGGAGACATGGGTCAGAGGTTACAAAGAACACTTCTTAAAAGCGTGGACAGACAAGACATTGCATCTTGGACATGGTACGACCGACGAAGTTGAAAGTGCACACAATACTTTGAAAAAATGTCTCGGACACTCGCAAGGGAACTTTGAGGATTTATGGCGGGTTATCCATAGTATGGTAGAAGGGCAACATACTCAGATCAAGGCTTCTTTTGAGACGAGTTTGAATGTTGTGCAACATGAGTTTGGCGACACATTGTTCCGTATGTTGCGAGGATTCGTGTCGCAGTATGCGTTAGAGCAAATTCGCAAAGAGGTGAAACGTGTAGAAAATGTTGGTACTGATCCAATTAGGTGTAGATGTGCATTACGCAAGACATTTGGCCTTCCATGTGCCCACAAAATTGCCACATACCAACTGTCAGGCTCACCTATACCTCTAAACGATGCTCACGTACATTGGCATAAATTGAGCATCAACCCCGAGCAAGCGGTCAATCGTATTGAATACAATTATTGAGAGGTTTGAAAATGTCCACACCGAGGATTTGCGCATGCGTATTGTGCAGCCGGCTTCGAGAGATTAGTTGTCCGTCATCGACGTCATTGGTGGTTCCAATTAAGAAATTAAAGAAAAGGGGAAAGGCCTCACAAGCGGGGAAGGGAAAAGTGTCACGTGAAGGTAAGAGGAGGAAGGTCATTAAGAAAGACGAGGGTGAATTATCTACCAAGAGAGATCCAAGCCATCACGAGTACGTCCTTCATCCAGAATTGATACCCATTAAGGGTAGTCCGAAGTGCCCCCAAAGTTCATAGAACTCGCACATGTTTGCATAATGTGCGTAGAGATGGTTTTCGCGTTGTTGCCCCTGAAGAATTGTTGGATCACATTGAAAGTGTTGACGATGTTAGGGGAGATGGCAATTGTGGTTACCAAGTGGTTGCACAAGGCCTTGGACATAATGAAGATGATGCATGGAAGCAAATTCGCAATGATATATATTGGGAGCTTCATGGCTATCAAGATCTATGGCGCGTAATCCTCGGGGAGATCACATGACACGACTATACAAGCCGTGCAACACTACGACGACACCGCGGACGCTCCATTTCAAAAGTGGATGGCAATGCCCGATATGAGACTTGTCATTGCTACATGTTATAATGTCGTTGTATTGTTCCTATCGTCGAGTGGTAGCATGACCTTCTTGCCACTCCGGGGCGCACCACCATCTTCGCCAAGTGGCAGAGTCGTAATTGGGATGACACACGTCATGAAGAACAGAATGAAATCACCAATTGATACGAACAAAATTAGGTAATTCTCAATTCGAGCTTGAGATGAACTCCTAGAACAATAGAAGGGGAGATTGAGACTAATTCTTATTTTCTTTCGTTCCTCAATAATAAACTTCTCTTTAAATCCATGTGTAACCTTAATAAATATTTTTAAAATTGGGTCTCGTTTGGTTTATTTTTTATAACTTACAGTGTTAGTTGGGAGTTGTCTCCTTGAAGTTAATTCCTTGGAGTTAATATTTTCATGTTTGGTTCAACTTTAAATTTGCAGGGAAGTTTCAAGTTTTTAAACAATAAAAAAATATGAATTGACAAAAATAGCCTTCAAACAAGAGAGAGATGAGTAATAAAAGGGTCATTAATGAGGGGGTAATTTTGTCCATAACTCCTGGGAGATAACTCCCTAAGGGGTGGTGGGTGATATCTCACACCCTAGAGTGTAAGTTCGGAGATAACTTGCAGGCAAGTTGAGCAACCAAATAAGATTAGTTCCCAACTTCTTGTGAGTTATCTCCTTGTGAGTTATCTACTCCTCATACCAAACAAGGCCTTAGTCACATGCTAAATATATTACAAGATTCGCAACCGACTATAATAATTTTAAATATTACTTAATAATTTTTTTAAAATACTAATTTTCTAACCTAATAACCTATCAGATTCATCGCCTAGTGGCATTATAATGCTAGTTAGACTTTAATGTGTTAGTGCTGCACCAATCATAGCAAAGGAGAAATTAGGTAATTAAATAATACGTGGACTTCAAAAGAACAAAGTACGCGTTTGTGCGTTGGTCAATGCACATTCCATGCCTCTCACGGAGAACTTCCAGTTCATGTGCATCCTATCGCGAAAGTGAGTCCGGAGTCAAAAAGGAGTTTTTAATAATTTTTGAAAGTTGAGGCAGGTAGGAGCAATGTAATATATGGCACTCTTATTTGGACTGATCATGAGTTGGGACCTAATTTTTATTTTTATTTTTATTTTTTCAAAATCATCCTTTAAAGTTTATTTTATTATTTAAATACCCTTCTGTAAATTGGGAGGGTTTGATTTTTATTTTTTATTTTTTAATTTTTTTTACTACACGCATGACCCTCTTAAAACACAATAATTTATAAGAAAATTAAAAAACTCCCTACCGATAACACATGAGTTCGCAGAGATTTACTGTTTAATATATTTGAATAAGCCGCTACTTTTAAAATGTGATTTAATTAAACTAAGCAATACTTCGTACTCCCTGTTGCAAAAAAATATAAGCCATTCTACATAATCTCTCATTCAAAAAATATAAGACGCTTGTATCTTTTACACCTATTTACCCCTCTTTTAAGTCAAACATCTAATTATAATTGAATATTTGTTGTTCTTTTATTAAAATAAAGAATTAAATGTGGGCAAAAATGTAAAATTTATTTATTTTTCTCTTTTGATTTTCTTCTAATTTCTACGTTTAAACTACCGTTGATCTTCTCTTTTGATCAGAGGTGGTTTCAATAATAGTGTTAATTTATTGTATTATTTTTTCAATAAAGCACATATTTATTCAAATATGAGAGTTTCAATCCTCCGACAGTTGTCAGATTCATCATTGGCACCACTTGCTCTTTCTCCATGCGTGCATCTACGTACCATCATTCAAGTTCATCTCCCCTTCTATTGCTCGTGCATGAATATGTGCTTACAACTGTTATTGATTTGATAGTTTTTATCGGGTTATCTTTTCAATAAGTATTTGTCTTCCAATGTTGGAAGTTTGTGTTTGTCTTCTCTTATCGGAAATCTTTGTTTTTCTTCTCTTTTTGAAAATTTAATTTTTCATTATGGTCTTAATATGTCCGTCTACTGTTGTGTTCCAATTTGTTAAGAAAACAATCACTGATTGTTATATTGTTTCATTGTTACAATTGCAGTTTTTCAAAATCAACTATGTGACAGTTGAATGTTCTTATAAACAATATCAGCGAATCAATATGCTTTTATTAAGGTAATTGATTATATATCCCGTCCTGATTTATTGAATGTATTGAGTCATCATGATTAATGAAATTTATATTTTACTTCAAAAAAATATGGGCAAAAATGTAATTTAAACTCACATGCAATTAATGCTTTTCTTATCTTAAAGATAATTTCATTGAAGTAAAATCCACGATTACATCAATTATAACAAAGCTCGAACATAATCTGGTAATTCACTCCAAATTAATACTCCCACATGACTTTGCGATGTTTTTGTCATTTGATGGGCAACCTCATTCGCTTGTCGATTAACATGACTAATTGTACAATTAACACCAGAAACAGAAGATCAGATGATCAATTGATCATCAAAGTAACAACTCATTGAATCAAACAAAGAAGAAACTTGAAACTATATTCAATCTGTTATTCATCATTAAACGAAATTACAGTGTACATTACTTATATACATACATAGAAGGTGTACATTACACACCCTTCTCATAACCAACTGATCTTAACTAACATGTACATGTGAGAAAGTATACACCAGCATATATGATTCAATATACACCAAAGATATGATACAATACATTACGGTTCCTATACACTATACAATACATAACTCTACATCCCCCCCTCAAGATGGAAGTCTATGCCAGTCACATAGACCCATCTTGGACAATAAATCGAGAACAAAGGAGTTTGGTAAAGACTTGGTAAACAAATCAGCTAACTGTAATCTAGTAGGAACATATTGTGGAAGAACAAAACCACACTTAAACTGATGTCGAACCAAATGACAATCAATCTCCAAATGCTTGGTACGTTCATGGAATACATGATTAGCGAGAAGGTGAATGGCAAATTGGTTATCACACCAAAGAGGTATAGGAAGAGGAGTAGGAATACTTAAGTCCTTAAGTATATAAGAAATCCATAGCAATTCACAAACAAGGAAGACATACTCCTATACTCACCAAGTGAGGACTTAGAAACAAGAGCTTGTTTCTTAGTTTTCCATGAGATTAAAGAGGAGCCCATGAATACACAATAACCAAGAAGAGATTTCCTTGAAAGAGGACAAGCACCCAATCGAATCACATTATGCAACAACTGGAAGATCCAACCAACAGGGTAAAACAAACCACGAGAAGGAGTACCATTAAGATATCTCGAACATGAAGAGCACTGGATCAATGTTTGTTCAGAGAGCTTGAACAAACCGACTCAACGTCGTGTGGCATGAGTAATGTCGGACGAGTGAAACCCAAGTAAAGAAGACGACCAATTAGTCTCCTATACTTATCACCTCAAGTAACAAAGGAGAATCAACATCATCAAATTTACAAATTCTACGAGAGAAGAGGAGTAGGCTGCTTGGTTTAGCCATGGTAAGACCAAAGATCGATAAAAGTACATCAAGAACATACTTGCGTTGATGAACATACAAATTCCCGATGAAGATCGAACCAATTCTAAGCCCAAGAAATAGCGTGCTTGGCCAATATCTTTAATGGTAAACAACTTGTGCAGAAGTCCTTGACATTTATAATCAAACCAAGAGAGGTACCAATAATAAGAACATCATCAACATATACTAACAATACCAAAAACTCGACCATCAATGTTGTAAGTAAACAAACAAGGATCATGGACATATTGAATGGAACCAAAAACTTGAAGTTTAGAAGTAAACTCATGGTTCCATTGTCTTGATGCTTGCTTTAAACCATACAAGGATCGTTTGAAGTTTGCAAATTTGATGAGGGGAAGCCAAATTGTAACCATCGGAGGTTTCATATAAACATCTTCATCAAGAGAACCATGTAAGAAGGCATTATTAACATCCAATTGATGTAAAGGCCAATCTCGAGCAGCTGCCAAGGATAAAACAATCCTAACTCTGACATTTTTGGCAACAGGAGAGAAAGAATCAGTGTAATCAACACCTTCAATTTGATGAAAACCCTTTGCAACCAACCGAGCTTTACATCTATCCAATGATCCACCAGGATTGAGTTTAACCTTGTAAACCCACTTAGAACCAATGGCCTTCTTATCAGGTGGCGGATCAGTAAGACTCCAAGTACCATTTTCCTCCAAAGCTTGTAACTCCTTATTCATTGCTTCAATCCAAATAGGATCATGTTGAGCTTGAGCAAAACAAGTAGGCTCCTTAATGCTTGAAACAAAGACCAAAAAACTCTTGTAATCATCGAATGTGAGAAGAGTGAACAAAAGGAAATGTAGGAGGGGTACCAAAGAGAGAGGGTAGACTCTGCAGAGTGAAAACAGATGTATGAACATTGTTCAAAACAAAATCATTCATCCAAAGAGGCTTGTGAACAACACGATGACTCTTGCGAGGAACTATCGCAGTAGGAGGCGGACAACATCGATAGGAGGCACTATGTATCATCACCAGGCATAGAGGAGACAGTGCATATGAACATCGGAAGGTGCTTCATGAGGATGTAAAACTTCAACAGGGAACTCCCTAGAAGGAGGCATAGCAAACAGAAGTAGGTACATTACTTGAAGAAGGCACAACAAGATGTAGCGAGGAACATCTCTCAAAGAATCGGATGAGTCATTACAAGGAACAGTAATGGACATTCGAACTTGAAGTAACAAGATGAAATGGAAACCGATTTTCAAAGAAAATTACATCCCTTGAAACAAAAACAGTGTGTGTTGCCATATTGTATAACTCAGTAAGCTTTTTGTCCAAGAGAATAACCAAGAAAGATACATTTAATTGCTCGTGTATCTAACTTGGTCTTACTTGGTGAAACATTAGTAGCAAAGCATAAGCATCAAATGTCTTTAAGGAGAGATAATTTGGCAACCTTCCAAATAAGATATGGTAAGGAGATTTCCATTGCAAAGAATCGAGAAGGCATCGATTGATGAGATAAGTAGCAGTAAGAAGTGCATCACCCCAAAACTTTGTGGACAAACCAGATTGAAAAATGAGAGCTCTTGTAACTTGTAACAAATGACGATGCTTTCTTTCAACCACACCATTTTGCTGAGGAGTATAAGGTGTTGATCTCTGATGTATGATCCCCAAACCAGAGAACAAAGCTTGACAATCTTTATTACAAAATTCAGTACCATTATCAGTCCTAATGGTTTGAGAATGTGCTTTAAAATGATTGTGAACAAAAGCTAGAAAGCTAACTTGATTAGAGTGCACAATCAAGGACTTATATTTCATCAAAAATGTCCATGTAAATCGACTATAATCATCCACAATTGTCAGAAAGAAGTGAGCTCCTTGAAGTGAAGATTGCTTATATGGTCCCCAAACATCCATATGTAACAATTGAAAAGGACAAGATGTTTGTATAGAACTCAATGGAAAAACCATTCTGCATTGTTTGGACATTTGACAAACATCACAAGGTACATTGTGCCCTTTATTTGAAGAACTATTAAGTAACAAATCAAGTTGTTTTGTTACATTAACAGAAGGGTGCCCCAAACGACAATGCCAAGAAAAATTATCAGAAACATTATTACAGCAAGCTAATGATAATTTTGTAAGATACACAAATGAATCAATGACATCTTTATTAAAAGAACTAGAATCCAGTATGTAGAGACCTCCAATCATCCTTCCCACAGCTAGAACTTGAGACGCTCAATGTTCGTATAGCACAAAATGATGGATAAAACTCAACTTGTCGCTTTAGTAGAGGAAAGTAGCTTGCTAACCGATAAAAGATTATAATTGAATGAGTTTATATGTAAGCATGAGGATAGAACTATGTCTGAACTCGCTTGCACATCTCTTATGTAATTAACTTCTTTAGTATGTCCATCGTGCAAACAAACCATGACAGTTTAGCCAAAACAAATGATGTTAGCAAGCAAATCATAGTTAATGCACATATGATTTGTTGCTCCACCGTCCACAATCCAAGATTCGAACTAAAAGAAAAAGGTAAGCTAGAAAGCTTTTTGTGTGAACTACTGTAAAATCGAAACAATTTGAATTTACATGAGCGAAACACCTTCATTGAAATAGTTTTCCTTTCATGAAGTTCTCAATGCCTTGTCAGTATCATTGTTTGCAATATTAGTTTGAAAGTCTTCAAATTGAAAAGTTCCTGCATCTTGTGATTCCATTCCATCGATTCACAAAAGATTTTGAACTATTATTCATCTGCTTCTTGTCAAGCTCTTTCTTATACCAATCCGAATTCCATGAAGCTTAAAACAAGTCTCTTTTGTGTGCCTCTTTGTCTTACAATGATCACGAATAATTCATCTTTATTAACAAATTTCTTGTGATTTCCTTTACTAGTAAATTTAGGACCATTAGTTGAACCAGATGGACTGAATTCAACTTGTTAGTTTCATCAACATCATGGATGTATCCATTACAGTGAATAACTAACATGAACCTCCTTTTGCTTTTCAACTCTAAGAATCATAGAATAAGCTTTGTTTATATTTGGTAAGGGATCCATCACCAAGATCTGATTACGAATATGATCATACATATCACCTAATCCCATCAAAAATTGCATCAATCTATCATTAGAATCCAGAACTGCCGTTGTTGCTGAAGCTCCACACTCACAAGCAGGTAAAGGAACCAAACAACTCAGTTCATCCCACAACTTCTTAAGCTTTGTATAATACTGTGAAACATAGAGATCTCCTTGACTTATAGAAGATATATCTCATTTTAGTTGATACAAGAGAGGTCCATTACATTCACCAAACCTTTCTTTCAATTCATTCCATAGATCAAAAGATGAAGTTGTATAAAGAAATGCCTCAACAATGTCTTTTGAAATAGAATTCAAGATCCAAGAAGTTACCATATAATCCACTTTGATCCACCGATCCAAATTGGAATCAGTTGAATATGGCTTCATACATCTTCCATCAATGAAACCAATCTTTGTTTTCGCACCTAAAGCAATCAACATAGCTCTACTCCAAGAAAGATAATTCGAACCAGTGAGAGTGTTAGAAACAAGTACCATACCAGGATGATCAGATCCTTGAAGAAAATAAGGACTCTCTACACCAAGATCGCCAGCATCAGGAGCTCTTCCTGCTACATTTCGAATCGAAGAACTCAAAGAACCATGACTGGATGCCATGATCAAACACTCAAGTAATCAAACTCAACACAGATCAAGAACAATGAAAAACCTGCTCTGATACCATGTACAATTAACACCAGAAACAGAAGATCAGATGATCAATTGATCATCAAAGTAACAACTCATTGAATCAAACAAATAAGAAACTTGAAACTATATTCAATCTGTTATTCATCATTAAACGAAATTACAGTGTACATTACTTATATACATACATAGAAGGTGTACATTACACACCCTTCTCATAACCAACTGATCTTAACTAACATGTACATGTGAGACAATATATATGATTCAAGATACACCAAAGATATGATACAATACATTACAGTTCCTATACACTATACAGTACATAACTCTACACTAATCCTCCATTAATTTGTCATGCCTTTTCATCAATGCCTTGAAACACCTCTCCCGCTTCAAACAGATTGGGAATATCTTTCGTGATTCCTCCAACCGATTGGAGAGAGTCTGATTCAAAAATCATATCTTCAAACCCCAACTCGTCAATCCAATTCATTGCTTCTTTTTTGCCAATCACCTCTGCTTCCAAAGGGTCACACCCACATTGAAATGCCCGTCCTCGCTTGAACCAATCGACCCTCTGAGTCTCTAATTATTGCACTCATACCCACAAGCATCTTAGCCTAAAAAATTGCAACGTCAATTTTACATTTTTGTCAACCATCATCTGGTGGAATCCATGCCTTGTTAATGCTATGGTGAGGGACATGATTGTTTCCTCTGTTAGATGTCTTCCTCCCTTCAATCCATGAAGTGAACCAGTCCATAATTTGACTGATCAGATAAGAAAGGGAAATGTCACTCTTTTTCCATAACAAGTTATTTCTAAAGTTTCATATAGACCACATTTTCATACAGCTAATGATGAATTTGAGTTTTGGCATAGGTTGAAAAATCAATCTATTATATAACTATTTGGAGGTTTTCTATGAAAATAATCTCTCCAGCAGTCCCATACCCTTGAACATTCAAAGAAGAGATGTTGTGTTGATTCACCAGGCGCTGCGCAACAAACATACAAATCTTCTATTTGGAGCCCCCGATCAACAAGTCGCGATCATGTAGGAATACAATTTCGTAAAAGCCGCCACATAAAATGCTTCACTTTTGCAGGAATTTCAATGTTCCACAGTTTCAACCAATCTTCTTGGGTCGCCACAAGATCCTCATCTTACTCAGTTCAACTACAACTCGATAACCCGAAGTTACCATATAAATACCATCCTTTGAATGCTTCCAAACCAACCTATCACAACCATGGTTACTCAATATGATTTGATGTATGGCCTTCAGGCCCCAAATCTCGAGGCCGCCACGTGGAGCGTCGATGCCCCGTAATCCTATCGGTTCATTGACCTACTAGGTCCCACGCACCACTGACGTCCGTTTCCATGTCACTACTCCTCGATATGCGCATTAACTCATTTCTTTCAATTAGTTTAGTTATACAGTTAAATCAATTTTTTCATTTAAAACAACGAAAGTCTTAAATTTCGAGTAAGTAAAACAAATAAGTTCATCATCATGTAAAACATCATTTATAAGAGCAAGTCCTACTGTGGAAAACCCGAGAAAGTACTATGTATATAGGCGATAATACTAATAAGCAGTAATATATACAGGTACAGTGTCTATCCAGTCTCCTAATACCCCAAAAATAAAGCAAAATATTAAAATAACACATACTAGTGGGTCCTCAACCGCGGGCAATCAGATGAAGTCGTCAAGAATCCCTTTTCCCCTACTAGTACTGGGATCTGCACTCGATCATCACAAAAAACCAGATGGAGAGTATAGTCGGTAAGATTTCGAGCGAAGTACACCGAGCATTTATAAGAAAGTAAATAGATATCAATAATCATGTTAAATAATCATGCGGAAACTAAACAGGCAACTGTGCTACGATCATCACATGAATAGATAACACGAGAGAAACAAAGTGTGTACTCGTCCCGGTCAGACTAGACTGTACTTCGGACCCAAGGATCCTTTCAGTGGGTGCCCCCACTTCCTTTCACCAGGTTCCTTGCGATGCGTTTCGACACGTGCACCCTTAATGCAACTCAGGTTGCAATTAACCAAGTGCCTGATCACACGTGCTACAACCTAGTGTGCCATAAGTACACTACGAACATCAGGTGGGAGTAACTCAACCACCAACCCAAATGTTTCACGAAATAGAGTACAATAACAAGGAATATGAAATCAACAATGGAAAAGTAAACCCTCAGTGACTTTCAAATGGATTCTTACGTACCGCAAAACGCACTCCAGAGTCTCGTTCACGTCTCGAGATACGCGCTCGACTCCCGACTATAGTCTCCTAAGTTCCTGGTGTCTAATTAAACCATTTTAACTAGTTTAGAGTAAAATTAATTGAATTTATAATGTGTGACAAAAAATATTGAAATTTTATCCCAAAAAGTTTGGTTTTGGCACACTTTTCGAGTTATACCGGGTGCCAAACGCCCAAAAATCCTCGAATACTATTTTTCTATCTTTTCTCATTTTTTATATTTTTCTTGATTTTTTTAGATTTTTTCATAATTTTCTACCTATTTTTCTTATTTTTCTGTAATTTATTTTATTTAAAATTGTTTTTAAATTAATTTTTAATAATTATTTTATTTAATTAAAGGGGTGGGTCCCTGGAACCGGTTTGACCCGGCCCAACCGGGTTGGCCTGACCCGGTCCGGCCCAACCGGGTCGGGCCCGGACCGGCTCGGCCCGGTCCAAGGGACCGCATGCACGTGTGTGCATCCCTCCCCTCCCCCAGTTTTTCTTTCTTCTTCCAAAGAGAAGCCTCTGTTTCTTTTTTTTTTTTTTCTTTTTCTTCAACAAATTAAACAACAACAATACTTCTACATCATCAACAACAACCAACAATTACTAACACCTCTTTTTCTCCAACATTAACAACAATCAACCATCACCATTAAAAACCCATTTAAGCTTCATTTTAATGGAAAATTGAAAGAAAATAAAGATGTTCACCTTGATCACTTGCTTGCTTGATCAAATCACTTCCAAGACTCCAAAGATCTCATACAATCTCACACTCTCAATGGTTGTTCAATTCTTCAACAATTTCTCTCTATTAAATACACACTCTCCTTTTTTATAGGTTGAAGAGTGTAGAGAGGGAGAAAACGTGGAGTGAGAGTGAGTAATGAGTGTTAACCCTCATTTTAGGGGTATTAGGTACTATATGTGGCATGTTCCCAATTATCTCCGGTTACCTGGCATTCTGTACTTCAAGCACGTATAACGAGGCGCGCCATAGTCGCCAATTTCGATCAATTGGCCTAGACTGTGTTTATCATTAATATTTGTCACTTTTAATTAATTTGATTATCCAATTTATTTTCCCGACCTAGTGTGCCCACATTTCGCTTGCTCAAGCACCCGTATTGACACGTTTTTCGAGGCAAGCACCCCTTGCACTATCTTGCTCGGTTCAACAATATAAATACACACATGCGATGCTTGGTAAAATAATTTAATATACGACATCGCAAATAGGGAAACATCAAGCAAACAATCAATATTTACCTAATCAGGCGCGCTCTGACCTATTTGCGGCATCCACGCGATCTGAGCTGACGTCCGAATCTGAAAATAATCAATAATAACGACGTAATTAAAATTGGGCCGTTACACTAGGATCATCAATTCACTAACTGTTGAGTCCTCTGTTCGTTGGATCATTTCACTAGTTAGCATGTTATTAGCATTGTCCTTCAACCAAAGATCATGCCATAACTTAATCAAACTCCCATTACCCACTTTCCATGGACACCCACTTTCCAACACTGATTTAGCTGCCATGATTCCTCTCCAAGTGAAACTTGGATTATTACCAATTTTGGCCTTCATAAAGTCCCCATTTGGGAAATATTTAACTTTGAGAATTCTCGAGACTAAGGTATTTGGTTGATGAATGATACGCCATCCTTGTTTAGCCAACATGGCAAGGTTAAAACTGTGTGGATATTTAAAGCCAAGACCTCCCTCCTCCTTCCTCACAAAAAGTCTACGCCAACTCATCCAATGCATTCCTCTTTGTTCCCCATTTTTTGAACCCCACCAAAAAGATTCATCATTTTCTGCAGTGAATCACAAATAGATATTGAGATAAGAAAAGTGCCCATGCAGTATGCTGGCAATGCTTGGGCTATTGACTTCAACAGCACCTCCTTCCCCGCCTTATGCCACGACATTAGCCGCTTCCATAACCTCTCCTTCAAAAAAACAAAACACCTGAATGCTTTTTTAATATATGTGTGTTTTTTTATAGAAAAATGCCTTATATTTTTGATCGAAAAGAATACATGTTTGTGTACAGGAAAATCCTCTATATATATTTGACAAAAAAAACTATATATAACTAGGAAAAATGATTGGTTGACCGAATTAACTAATGGACATTCCAACCTAATTGTTGGTGTTCATTGATTTGTATATCAATATTTGTGTGCATACAAATCGATGTGTATTTAAGGATATACTTTCATTGATACTTTTTTTCTTTGATATGAAGGAAACAACTTTTGCACCCATCCGATTAGTTATAGGGATATTCTACAATGGAGCTCAAATATATACCAATGTCATGGAACCCTCTCAAAATGTGTTGTGCATTAAATGATTTGTGCATTTATGACGCCTCGATTAATGTATTGGATTAGAATCGTTGTAAATAGTGTACCCAAGACATTTTTATTCAAAACAAAAGATGAAATTCAAACACTAAATGAATCAATAATTCGAATGAAAAATAATTCTTAAAAAAATTTACTAGCCTACTGGTAGTACTTGCGCAAATTGATGATACTCCACGACCTTAGAACTTCCTGCCCTTCCAATGTCTCAAGCGTATAAGATCCGGACCTAGTTACTTTCTTGACCTTATATGGCCCTTCCCAGTTATGTGACAACTTTCCCATTGACAAGGGGTCCGAGACTTTAAAATTTCTCAAGACATAATCTCCTTGTTTACAGGCTCGACCTTTAAATTTTGCATTGTAGTACTTGGCTACCTTGTTATTGAATGCAGCCACCCTTACTGCAACTCGGTCTCGAGTTTCATCTAAAAGATCCAGGTTTTGCCTCAAACCTTACTGGTTTGAATGCTCATCAAAATTTTGGATTCTAAAGGACTGCATCCCGATTTCAACAAGTATAACAGCTTCTGCCCCATAAGCAAGTTGGAAAGGTGTTTCTCCTGTTGTTGCGTGCTAGTTGTCCTATATGCCCATAAGACAATATGCAACTCATCTGCCAAAAGTCCCTTGGCACCGTCCAACCTTTTCTTCAAACCATCTAGGATAATTATATTTGTCACTTCGGTTTGCCCATTAGCTTGTGAATGGGCACTTGAAGTAAACCTCTGCTCAATCCGCAACTCTTTGCAATAGTCACGAAACTTGGCATTATCAAACTGTTTTCCATTATCAGTTACCAAGACTTGAGGAATGCCATATTTACAGATGATCGGCTCCTAAAAGAATTTCTGAATCTTTTGCTCTGTAATAGCAGTTAATGTTTCCACTTCCACCCACTTTGTGAAATAATCAATGGCTACCACCACAAAATTTTCTCTGACCAGATGCTGGTAGGAAAGGGCCTAAAATATCTATTCCCCATATTGCAAATGGCAAGGATGATGTAACATGCATTATATGCTCTGCCGATATTGTAATGGATTGCATCTTCTAGCCAACTCTATCAAGTTTTTTTGCATGGTTGGCCAATAAAACTCCTGGCGAAGTACTTTATGCGCCAGTGCTCGTCCTTCCAAGTGTTATCCACATATTCCTTCATGGACCTCACGCAATGCATAATCTGCCTCTATTGGTGACAAACATCTCAGCAACAGCAAAGTGTACGATCGTTTGTACATAATTCCTTATAGGATTGTATATTGTGTTGCTCTCGTCATTAACTTTTTTGCTTCTTGTGGATCTTTAGGCAACAACCCTTGCTCTAAGTAAGCTTTAATTGGGGATATCTAACACTCTTGATTATCCACGACAATGACTTCTTTAGCTTTGATACTAGGCTCGAGAAGAATCTCAAAGTATACAATATCATATTTTTTCCTTCAAGGAGAGCTAGCTTTGACAACTCATCTGCTCTCGAGCAACATGGTAAACTTGACAATCAATAAAATAACTCATTGCCACTCTCACAAGATCATAATACGGCTTCAACTTTGGATCTTTGACTTCATATTCTCCTTGTAACTGCATGACTACTAACTGGGAATTACTATTAAGATTTAAGTGTTTAACACAAATAGCTTTAGCTAACACTAGTCCGGCCAACATGGCCTCATATTCTGCTTCATTATTTGTGGTTGAGAAATTCAACTTTACAACATACTTGACTTCAAACCCATCAGGGCTGATTAGATCACGCATGCGACACTTCCCATATTATTACATGATTCATCGATGTACAACATCCATTACTCTTTGTCATCACCTTCTATCTTGTTTGAACTTTCTTCTTCCTCATGAAGAGTACATTCAACGATGAAATCTGCCAAAGCTTTTCCTTTAATAGCAAACTTAGGTTTGTAGGTGATATCATATTCACCCAACTCCACAGCCCAATTTATTATTCTTCACTGAATTCTAGACTATGTAATATCCTTCTCAACGGCTGGTTTGTCAAGACCACAATTGGATTGGACTAAAAATAAAAGCGCAATTTTCTTGCCGCCATCACCAATGCCAATACTAACATAATAAACTGGTTGTCATGTACTGGCTTCTTTTCTCACAAGAATGACACTCAGTGCTACTTGAAAACTAGATAAAGAAATGACACATTTCATGTTGAGGACTTGGCCAATGGAGGCAAGCTTGATAAGTATTTCTTTAACTCTTCAAAAGAGTTTTGACAAGTTAAATTCCACTTGAAATCTTTAGGATTCTTTAAAGTATTAAATAATGGAACACATCTGTCAGCCTACTTCAATATGAATCTCTCAAAAGATGTTACTCTTCTTGTGAGTCTTTGCGCTTCCTTAACATTCTTCGGAGCCTTCATATTGACTATCACCTCAACCTTATCATAACTAGCTTTAATGCCTCTTTTCGACACCATCAAACCTAGAAACTTTCCTGAAACAACTTCAAAAGCACATTTAAGGGGGTTCCACTTCATGTTGTATCTTTTGAGAACATCAAAGAATTTCGTATGTCTTCAACGTGATCTTCTTGATTCAGACTCTTCACAAGCATGTCATCAACATATACTTCCATGTTCTTTCTAATCAGTTGTTTGATTATTTTATTAATCAGCCTTTGATAGGTTGTGTCAGCATTCTTCAATCCAAAAGGCATCATTTTATAACAATAAAAATCATTTTCTGTAATGAATGATACCTTTAGTTTATCTGACTCTAACATTTGAATCTGACCGTAACCACTGAATGCATCCATGAAGCTAAGAAGGTCATGACCTGCGGTTGCATCAACAAGTATATCAATTCGTGGTAATGGAAAGAAGTCTTTGGGACAAGCATCATTCAAGTCCGTAAAGTCAATACACATGAGTGAATAATTTAATAAATTAACTAGTCTAAATATAAACAAAATAATTAAAGCAAGGAGATAAAATTGAAAATAAAATAATTAATAAAAATACCTAGGTCAAGACATACAAGTTCGGTTCGGTAAAAGATTGGATTTGGTCGTCGATTTATGTAAAATATGCAAATCAAAATATCTTAGTGTAGCTATAGACCCGGTAACGTACGCGGTTCCTTGCTCTTCCTAATCTCGATAGCCAAGGTACGACGATGACTACTTCCCTAATCAAACACATAACCACAATTCAAGTGAATTGGGTTTAATGCGTTGACCGCATTGAGCTTCCTGAAGGCACTACACCTAGACAACCGGATCACTAGTGTGTCCGATTTAGCCTAGATCCCTATGGTATTCAACCGGTCCCAAAAGAGACTAATCAATTGGTAGGGTCAATTGCCACTAGTGTGGTCTTATTGCACAAGTACGGATGCTTACGACTCACTGACAAATAAATCAAAGTTTAAACAAGTGTTTAACTTTGATTGTTCAAACAATACCAAAGAAAATAAAATAATAATGAAAAGACTGAAATTAAAATATATAAATCTCACAAATCCATTGATATGCGCATTCGAACCTCCCTCGCAGTCTTGCCTAAGCTAGAGGTTTTAGCCTCGCATAGTTGAAGAACACAAATAACAAAGAAAAATAAAATAGAAAAGAATGGGGAAGAGGAGTTCGGCCAGAGAGCCGAGAAGAAATCAAAAACAGAGAGAGACCCCCTAAACTTCTAATTCTCAAAAACTAATAAAATTCGTCCCTGGAAGAGAGAGAATGCCAAATTTGGAGTTTGGTTCGTGACATATGCGCCGAGGACGATCGAACGGTTGTGATGAATTTGCTTCCAACGCCTTGCCACGTGTCAGCATTTGATTGGGTGAGTTTGCTGGCACTTGTGACGTGGCGCGTTATGATTAGATGAGACAACTTGCTGTGATGCAGCTGGTGAGGGAAGACTGCCCGCCATTTTTTTCCATTAGACTTCTTCACCATGTATAGAATTTCTTCATTAATTTGAGCCTTTAATAGCTTCTCAACTTCTTCAGCAATTGGTTTTTGCCTCTGTTGAGCAAATGCCATTTTCTTTTGCCTTAATAGCTTTCTACTTGGATCAAGATTCAAATGATGAGTGATTACTTCTGCATCAATACCAGTCATATCACTTGGTGTCCATGCAAAAACACATTTATTGTCTCGCAAATATTTTTCAACTTTAACTCTGACTTTTGGTTCAGACCGGAACCTATATAAGTCGACTTTTCTGAATCATCTTTGTGTAACGGCCCAAAATCTCTAACTGTGTTTATGTATT
This sequence comes from Stephania cephalantha, assembly GCA_039657325.1. Taxonomy (NCBI): domain Eukaryota; kingdom Viridiplantae; phylum Streptophyta; class Magnoliopsida; order Ranunculales; family Menispermaceae; genus Stephania; species Stephania cephalantha. The sequence goes on from CM077567.1 coordinate 10,083,436, forward strand.
TACACAGGCTCAACTACCCGTACTGTGGGACCCACACCGTGATATGTCAGTTTACCGAGGCAAGGGTCGAGGTATATTTTATTTGTGTTGTGATGTATGCCTAGTGTATTGTATTTGTGTAGATTATTAAGTTAATTTTCTATGGGTATTTAGGTATCGAGACGAGCGGGGTCGTACCTCGAGTTGCGTGTCGACGTGGGACCGAGGTGGCGGCATATTGGGGTAAGGTTACTTTATTTACATTAAATGTGAATTTATTGGGTAATGAGTGGTTGCATTGTGGCCACATGGAAACTAAATGAGTAAATGGCCTATAGTTAGGAAAATAAATCATGAGGCATAGGATGTGCATCGAGACACGCGTTAACCCATCATGAGATAAGGTGTCACATTGTTGAGTCACTCACAAGTGACTTGGGGGACAAGTGGGAAAATGTGATCCATGTGATGAGTCTCGGGATACGTGTGCACACTAAGATCTAAGGTTAAGTTTTAACCTTACACTACATACATACTTAAGTCAACATTCCTTATCCTCACCAAAATAAAAAAAATAAAAAATAGAGAAAATCGGGAGAGGAGAAGAGAAAGAAAAATCGTTGTGGAGGTGGAGGAGAAGGAGAATGAGAGAACCTAGACGAATCAAGGTGAGTTTGTTGTTCCATTGAGGGGGTGGAGTGGTGTCGGTGGGGTGTTGGTGAGGAGCTCGGGAGCTTGGGAGCTCCCGTGCTCCGAGGAAGGAGACGACTCGGGAGAGTCGTCTCCCCTCCCTACACGAGCTGGGGTGGATCGCCAACCCCAACTCGTGACAAAAACCAGAAAAAAAAAATTGCCTCCCCAAAGAACCAGGGAGTCCCTGGTTCGTTGGGGAAGAAGGAGCCCCAAACGGGCCGGGCCAAGGGCCTGGGCCGGTCGTGTCGACCCAAACGAGTCGACCCGACCTAAAACAAAAAGAAAAAAAGAAAAAAATGGAGAAAAATTGGAAAAAAATTCCAGAAAATAGGAAAAAAATTTTGAAAAATTATATTTCGACAAAATAAATAGAAAATAATGAATTTCGAAGAAAAATAAAATATTTGGAATTTCGGACGATCATTTTACGGGGGTTTACTCAAAAAGTGCGAAATGGGCCGATTGGCCGAAAAGAAAAAAAAATGGTAGAAATTTGTCTCGACTTCGATTTAGCCTAAAGTGCTACATTATTAAATGTTAGGGAAATTGGAGAACTCGGGCGTTTGGGCACGCATTTCGAATTGTCGAGGGATCGGCTAGACTAGGACAAGCGTGTGAATTGTAAGTACAACTGTGAGAATTTTATATTTCATTTCATTCATCTTTATTGATTTATTGGTCTATTGGTAGACAATACTACTTGAACTCGCACATCATGTTGTTCTTGTATCTATTCATGGATGAATATTGTGACATGATGCCTTGTGAATTGTTTCGTTGCCTCTGATTCCTACACTTGATGTCATTCTTGAACAAAATTGATAAAAAACATGCTAATAGAATAATGTGGATTTAAGTAGACTTGTATTCGATTTTCTTTGGGCTTTGTAGCCTAACTTATCTTGGTATCTTAGGATTTTGGAATTATTTGTCTTTGAAATTAAAGTAGGGATTATTTAGTGTCCATTGCACGAGAGATGCGCGGTTCACGGGGACATGGGTCTACTGGGGTTCCGGCACTCACCACTACACTTGCGCGACACACGAGTTAAGGGACTCGGGGTGGTCGGCAAGCATGAGATTGATGTTGTAAAGCGTAGAGCGCAGCTCCGCTATTTATGTAAGATATGTTGAGCGCAGCTCCATATAGTAGTGGAAAGGTAGGTGATAGGTATCACCGCCTACCGGACATAGATCATTTCGACTTAGCCTGTGTGTGTTTCTACATTTTTAACTCTGGTATTTACTTGCATTACTTGTTTCAGCAATTTATTTCGCTACTTTATGCTTTTAAATACCATTCGTTTATTTTGGAAATGTGGCATAGAATTCTCCAGTTAGTACTTAAATATCATTATACTCACCGTCTAGTTTGTGACGGTAGGTATAGGTCCGTCGAGCAGCAGCAGACCCGGGAAGGGGAAGATCGGCGACTTCCTCTGAGCAGTTCGGCGACTCTCCTCACTCATTTGTATGTCTCGACTTTTGTTGTATTATTATTATGTCATTTTGGGTTGTACATTGGGTTGAGTGAATAGTGTCCTATATATACGTGCTTGTGATGATGTATATTCTTGGTTTTCCACACTTTGGGATTTTTGGAGAATGAATGCTTTCGCTTATTGATAATGGAATTGGAATTACCTTTAAATTGGATAATATATCAATACATGGATTTGGAGGAATATAGGGACGAAAGGCTGACTAATACGTAATTAAGTCTTAGGTGATTTGGATTAAGGCTTGATTACGGGATTAGGCCGGGCGGTGCCCTGTTTAGTAGTTGTGGTCGTCACACTTTGTCTATGACAACAGGGATTAATTCTTCAGCCGATTTTGATCTCTTTTTTTCCTTCATCATTAACATCAAGTGAATCTACAGGCAAGACTTGCCCTCCAGCACCATTAGGTCTAACAGCCATCAAGCAGCAACGTTTTGTCATCTTTTGATCTCCTCTCATTTCTCCTACACCATTGGGGTTGGGAACTTCATCTTCAAATGATATGTTGAAGGAACCACCTTAAACTTACTAAGCGTTATCCTTCCAAAAATTATATTATAGGCGGAGGGTGCCTTAACAATCAAAAAATTCACTATGTTGGTTACCTTCTTTAACGCCTCCCATATAGTAACTAGAAGAAAGATGGAGCCTTAAATCGTAACTTCAGCCCCGTTGAAGCCATATAAAGGTGCTAAAATGGAGTAAGTTGGTTGTCAACATATCCCATGTCAGAGAAAGTTTTGTGGTATAAAACACCCACAGAACTTCCATTACCATCAAGCGTATGTTTGATAGTAAAGTTTCCTACCATGGTATCAATTACTAAAGGATCATCATAGGGGAACTTAAATCCTTCCAAATCATCATCAGTAAAGCTAATGTTGCATTCCAGTTGTGCCTTCTTGGGTGGTATCTCAACCATGAGAGACTCTCTTGCATATGCCTTTCTAGATGATGATGATATTCCTGAGGTTGTTGGTCCTCCTGATATGACATTGATCACACCTTCAGGTTGTGTTTGCCTTCTTCCTTTGTTTTCATCTTTTCTCCGATCATCATCTCCTTTATAATCACCATGTTTTATAGAATCCTTGTTTTTCACAAACAGGTTAAGATGGCCTTTTCGGATCAAGTACTCTTTTTTCCTTAAAATTCTTACAATCTTCAATATCATGATCATGATCTTTATGAAATCTGCAATACATAGCTTTATCTATGGCTGATGCATTAACTTTCATTAGTTTTGTCCATCTGAAGAAGGACTCGACCTCAATCTCCAATAAGATATGTCTCTTTGAATGGTTCAAAGGGGTAAAAGTCGAAAATTATTAGCACTATTCGGTACAATTTCGGGATTCGATGTGAACCTTGGTTTTTTATTAGAATCACGAGTCTGTTATCCTCTCCACTCCTCTTTCTATCACCTCTTTTATCTTTCTCTGTGCTTGTATTATCTTTTCAACCACCATGTACTTTCATGCCTTCCTTTGTAGCTCAACCATTGTGGTAGGCGAGTTCTTGGCTAAAGAAACCTTGATGTGTTCATTGTCGTCCCATTAGTATAAATTAGGTACTTTTAGAGCCTCATTTGCAAATCTCTTTAATTAGTCTCTAAGTGTTTCACCATATCTTTGTCTGATGCTCATCAAAGAAGCTGAACTTCTAGCATGAGTTTTACCACCTATGAATTGGTTAACAAATGACTCACTCAATTGAATAAATGAACGAACAGAGGTCGAGCAAGTTGTATGTACCAATTCTGTGCTGGACACTTCAGGGTTTGAGGAAAAGCTTTGCACTTTACTTCATCAGATACTCCATATAAGAGTAACGCAACATCAAAATTCAGAATGCGCTCTGTAGGATCTCCTATCACATCGTACTTATCAATAGATGGCATCTTAAATCCCTTTGGTAATGGTTCGTTAAGAATGTCTTGAACAAAAAGAGGCGGACCGACATTATATATTACCAAATCTGTATTAGCTTGAGGACGAAGGTCAAGGTGTTCCAACACCCGTCGCTCCACCTGCCTCTCTATCCTTTCACCATGATCATGTTTATTATGACTAGATCTAGAAGAGCCAGCAGAGGTTGCTCATTGAGGAAAATTGCAATCTGCTCCACTCAAAAATTCTACTTGCTCTTGTAACCTTCTTACTTGATTCCTTAGCCTGTGCCACTTCGTTTTCAGCGCGTGGTTCTCCAACCTTTCCCTTTCCTCGTTCAATCCTTCGTCTTTCTAACTCCTCTCTGAGATCACTCTCTCCCCTATCAGAGGTATTACGAAATTCTTCTCTATGCTATGATCTTCGTGGAGGAGGTGTGTGACGTGATTGTCGGTTTTCTCTTCCTGGTCCTAATCGACGATGAGATGGGTCTCGCACCTCGTTATTACGAGTGTTTCAAGTAGTGACTACCATAGGATATGAAGATATATTCTATGTCGAACACTCAATTTTAGTCTTTTTCAAATAATGAGTGTTCTTTTTCGAACACTCAGTTTTTTCTAAGAACTAGGTGTTTTATGTTGAACACTCAGTTTTTCCAAATAATTGGGTGTTCTATGCCGAACACTCGTTTTTTTTAAGAAGTGGTATTTCCTTTAATGCCAAAAATAATGTGGGAAAACACTTCGACCTCTATCTCGATTCAATATCGAGACGTGGATCACACGCGACCTTGTGATGGGATCACTCATTGGCGAAGTCTACAGCAAAACAAATCCCAAAGTGTGGGCCTTCAGGGAAAACACTCCGACGCTCAAGTTAGTAAAATCTCAAAAGGAAAACTTTTTTTAGAATTTCGTACATACCTCTTGTTTGAGTTTGTGACGGCCTCGATTTCCCATAAAACTGGGGCCTTCCAGGCTTAAACCCACGTAGATCCCCGAGTCGTTCCTCGTGAAGTCAACGCAGGCCTAGTCAGCCTCCAATAGTTACTTGCTCAATAAATTTGTATTTTAACGTTGAGTTATTATGTTATGTCTTTTACAGCATAGTTTGCAGCGGAATTAAAATAAAGACAAGATTAAATAACTCATATGTAAATAAAGGTGAATCAACCTACAGTGTGGAACCTTAAAATCAACGGATAAACAAACATATCCTATATCACTCGATCCCAATATGTCCCAGTGTAATAAAAAACAATAATATACAATAATTACAACAAAAATGACAAACATACTATCGTGCAAACAAAAGGAACCTCTCCACAAATCCTCAAAGGAAGTCACCGATCACTGGTCTTTTCCCCTTGCTCGTCTCTGTCCGATCTGCACCCACCGTCACAAACTAGACGGTGAGTACAGTAAAGTAGAAAGTAATAACCAAAAGGATTTAAACAGTAATTCATGAGTCATTTAAAAATAGTCCAAATATCATCCAGGTATAAAACACAAATAAAAGATAAAAAATGCATGATAAACAGACTAACAGATATACACGATGAAAACTGAGTGCCTAGGAATCAAAAGAGGCATACTAAGTGGTCTTAAATCCACAACAATTCAGTACTAAGGGAAAACTCATGTTTGGTTGGGTAGCTGCACCCCCGCAGGTAGTGTTCACGTTTGCCCAACTAGCTATAATCCCAGGAATACCTTCCCGACACACTTAGGCCATAGACACTCAAACAAGGAAATAAGAATGGAATTCCAAGAAAATGCATTTATCGATAGAGACAATAAATACGGAATAAGAATTACTATGCATTCCTTAACTGGTTTACTTACTTACTTCGGAATCACATTATCCCGCCCTCGCGGCTCGGACACGCTCCCCAAAACGAATACCCGAACTCCCGAGACTTCCCCTTAGGTTCGTGAGTACCTATAACATGTTTTAAACCGAATTATAATGTTTTGGAGATTTTGGAAAATTTCAACTTTATGTCCTGCCTGGGAAATTAGTGCGTTAATTCTGATATTAGCATGCTAATTTCAACATTAGCACGCTACCTTTACATCTAGCGCGCTAATCAATATTAGCGTGCTAATTTTTGACATTAGCGCGCTAACTCTAATATCTAGTGCGCTAATCAATATTAGCAAACTAGATTTCCCACCTAGCGCGCTATGTGCAGCAGAACCCAGAATTCTACATTTCGAATTCTAGGTTTCCTCCACACATAGGCCATGGTGATGCCTCGGGAACCCTAATACACATTACTAGAGGTCCCCAACATCAACCACAATACAAAACAACACCCCACAACATCAAATACATGAATTTATTGAATTGACCAAGCTATGTTAATGGAGTACCTAGCTTGATGAACTTGATCTTCTTCACCAACTTCACTGAATTCTTGAGTCTCCCCTCCTCTTGAACACTCCAGCAACCTCTCTTGTTCTCCAAATCGTTAAAATCAAAAGCTTAAGTGATAATTTTGGTTGACTAAATATATATATGATTGAAGTTTATTAAACATTAGCCACGCATCTCTTTGTGCTTACGTATCCCGAGGCTTAACTTGTGAACCACCTTCACACACTTATCCCACAAGTCATGCATAAATAACTCCAAATCTATACTCACTTGGTCTCTAGATTGGTCATACGTGTCTCGATGCACATCATAAGGCCTTTGATTTATTTTACTAACTTATGTGTATTGATTGAATAACAAACATGGTCACATTAAAGCTATATACACAACTATAGTTGGTTCCAATTACACTAACCCCATAAGCCGTCACCTCGATCACATGTCGACACGCAACTCGAAGTACGTCCCTCGCTCATGTCTCGACTCACCGAATGCCCCGCGTATACCTTACTCGCAAATTCGGCACAACAAAATAAACATACACTTGGACATTAGAAATTCCTATTTGGGTATAAATAAATAATACATACATCATAGAAAAATAAAATGTAACTCGGTGTCAACTCCAGAGGCTTCGACAAGTACATCAAGTCACGACGGTCCAGTTAACGGTCTTGTGACACGTGGCATGTGTAAATTTAAGTGTCGTTACAGTCTTCCCTCTTTATTAGAATTTCGTCCTCAAAATTCAAACTAAAAGGAAACTCCAATAGTAAATCTTATCGAATCGAATAGGTAGGTAAAGTGCTCGCACATATACGACTCCAACTCCCAGGTCAGTTCCTCGTCCCCATGATGTTGCCATTTGACGAGAACTGGAAGGTATTTCCTTGCCCCTCAATACCTTCACCTTTCGGTCCAAAATCTGAATCGGTTGCTCCTCATATGTAATATCATCTCTCAAGTCAATCTGACTCAAGTCTAGCATCGGTTGATGTCCTTCTTTCGACTTTTCAAGTCGAAGCATAGAGATATGAAACACTGGATGAACTCCGGTGAGCCGATGCGGTAATTCCAACTCATAAGCAACCTTACCGACTCTCCTCGTAACTCTAAATGGATCGATAAACCTTGGCGCAAGCTTTCCTTTGATTCTGAACCGTTTGTGACCCTTTAGAGGCGAAACTTTCAAATATACATAGTCTCCCTCGGCGTACTGCAACTCGTCGTGGTACTTGTCGTAGTATTTCTTCTGTCTTTCTTGCGCACCCTTCAGGCGCTGACTAATCTGATGTATCTTCTCAGTTGATCTACAACAATCTCCGGTCGAATAGTCACTGCATCCTCAGGCTTTGGCCAACACAATGTGAGATCTACTTGGCCTACCATATAACGTCTCGAATGGTGTCATTCCGATACTAGCCTAAAATTGTTGTTATAAGCAAATTCACACAAATGAAGATATTCTTCCCAAGATCCTCTGTACTCCAAAATACACATTCTGAGCATGTCCTCTAACACCTAAATCAACCTCTTGACCGCCGTTTGTCTGTGGATGGTACGTCGTACTCATGCCAAGCCTAGTGCCAAATTGTGCATGTATGCTCTACCACAACAGTGAAGTAAATTGCGGTCATCTGTTTGACACTATAGACAACGGTACTCCATGTAATCTGACTATCTCTCGCTCGTAGAGACTGCTCAATTTATCAACTCGTGTGTAGAGGAAACCGATATAAAGTGTGCAGATTTCATCAACCTGTCCACAATCACCCATATATTATCATGTCCGCGAGGAGATCGAGGTAAACCACTGATAAAATCCACAACAATGTGCTCACATTTCCATTGCGGAATGGGAAGTGGCTGCAACAGACCTCTATGTTTCCTATGCTCAGCCTTAACACGCTAGCATATCTCACATGCTCGAATAAACTCAGAAACATCGGCTTTCATCTTCGGCCACCACTAGAGACGTCGCATGTCTGCGCGCATCTTGGTCCGACCCGGATGAACAGAAAATCGCGAACGGTGAGCCTCTTGAAGTATCTCAGTGCACATCTCAGCCACTGATGGAATCCATAGTCGTCCTCGAAATCTCAAACATGAATCTGTCGATCGACTCTAGTTTGGATGATCTGAACTCTCAGCCATATCGCCGAATCGCCGGTACAACTCGTCAGCCTTCTTGTCCGTCACGTATAGCTTGAATCAAAACAGTCTGTATCCTCATTTGACCACAAATCTGTGTTATAGTAGTAGTCAGTATATCATCTGAACTCATCACCTCGGAGGTCTCGAGTAACGCATACTCGTGAGTCATATGGCATACTACTACGTCAACATTAGACCCTTTCCTGCTCAAAACATCAGCAACGACATTGGCCTTCCCTGGATGATACTCAAGTGTAAAGTCATTATCCTTCAGGAACTCCAACCAACGTCTCTGTCTTAGATTCAATTCTTTCTGAAAGAATAGGTACTTCAAGCTCTTGTGATCAGTGAACAAAGCGAACCCCACACCATACAGGAAATGTCGCCAAATCTTCAATGCAAACACCACAGCGGCTAAATCTAAATCATGTGTCGCACAATTATTCTCATGAATCTTGAGCTGTCGAGATGCATATGCAATCACTTTGCCCTCCTGCATCAACACACAACTCAAACCAACCTTCCAAGCATATGTATACATAACCAAATCTTTCCCTGACTCAGTCAACGCCAAAACTGGTGCAGTCGTCAGCTTCTCTTTCAAAGTAGAAAAATACCTGCTCGTAACTCTCATCCCAGTCAGATTTTACGTTCTTTTGAGTCAATCGAGTCAATGGTGTAACAATTCAGAAAAAATCCTGCACAAAACGACGATAATAACCAGCCAATCCCAGAAAACTGCATATCTCGGTCACTATAGTCGGTGTAGGCCAATCGATCACTGCTCTAATCTTAGCGGAATCCACAGATACTCCGCTGGCTCCAACTACATATCCCAAGAATTTGAGTTCTTGAAGCTAAAATTCGCATTTACTGAATTTGGATATAATCGGTGTTCCCTCAAAGTCTGTAGAACTGCCCATAGAGATATTCCTCGTGATCCTCACGAGTCCTGGAATATATGAGAATAACATCAACGAATACAATCACAAATCTATCCAGATAAGCCTTCAGTACTCTATGCAAGAGATCCATAAACATAGCTGGGGCGTTAGTCAAACCAAACGGCATGACTGTAAACTGATAATGGTCGTATCTTGTACTGAACGCAGTCTTCTCCCTGTCTTCAGCTCTAATTTTGAGCTGATGATAGCCTGATCGCAAATCAATCTTAGAGAACCACGGAGCTCCAGTCAACTGATCAAACAAATCATTAATACGAGGAAGCGGATACTTGTTCTTCACAGTCACCCGATTCAGCTGCCTATAGTCGATGCACAATCTCGGGCTGTCGTCTTTCTTCTTTACAAATAAGACCGAGGTGCACCCCATGGTGATATGCTCAGGTGAATGAATCCTAATTTCAATAACTCGTCCAATTGAGTCCTCATTCCTCCAACTCTCGAGGAGCCATCCTATACGGTGGTATAGAAATAGGTTTAACCTCAGGGACTAAGTCGATGATGAAGTCAATTTCTTGCGGCAGTGGAAATCTCGGTAGATCCTCCAAAAATACGTCAATGAACTCGCACACTACCGGCACGTCTCCAATACAGATCTTCAATCTCTGAGCAGTACTCATGACACTCGCAAGCATCCCAATCTCACTACTATTAGTTATCCTTCCTCTGGTGATCGGAAGTAAAGCAGCTATCCCCTGAAAACTTATCTCCGTCCCATCTCACAATGGAATCGTTACTGACTTATTGTAGCAATCAATATGAGCATGATACGCACCCAACCAGTCCATACCAAACAAAGCATCAAACTCAAGAAACTCTAAGACCCTTAAATCTGCAGGCAAATTATGACCACCTATCTCTATCGAATAGTAAACACACAACAAGTTTGGATACATTTTGTCCCCAGCAACTGTGCTAAGGATCAAGGGTCTACTGAGCCTAGTGGGTCTCAACCTAATGTATCTACCATGCGCCCAAAAATAAATGAAACAGTTGAACTAGAATCAAACATGGTATGCATCAAAGTACAACAAATCAAAACCATACCCTCAGTGAGATTCCGAGAAGCTCCTTGATATGGCTCAAAAGCAACATGAACTCTCTCCCTCTGCTGCTGCTGATGTTGCGTCTACGATCGACTAAGCTGTAGACACTGAATCTGAAGATGACCTATCTGACTGCATTTGAAACATGTACGTTGCTCCTTCGGTCCAGAAGACATCCCCTGTGTCTGGCTCTGTCCATGTCCCTGTGCAGGTCTCTGACTCTATGCATGTGTCTGTCCAGACCTCTGTGTATGTCCACTGCCTCTACCCACATCCTTACTCTCAAAATGTTGCCTTTGTGGCTGATGTACAGATCGAGTAGCATGTAGTGATCGGCTAGCAAAACTCGGGCCTGGTACAGGTGAAATATGAGTGGTCTAAGAAGGTCTTGTTGGTGATGTAAAAGACCTCACACTCTGGGCTCTACTGTCTTTAAAGCCTTGTCTGGTCTTCTTCCTCTTCCTGTCCTTATCAGATCGACGGTCTGATTGTGTCTTCGGTCGGATAGGTCTAGCCTCCTCAGGATGTGTACGTAAATAAACCTCCTTGGCTAAGCTTGTAACGGCTCAAAATCGCTAATCGTGTTTAATTCCTTAAACATGATCATCGACCCGTACTGTGGGACCCACATCGTGATAGTCCATTGACCGAGGCAAGGGCCGAGGTATATTTTATATTTGTTATGATGTATGCCTAGTGTATTTTATATGTGTAGACTATTAAGTCAGTTTATACGGGTGTATAGATATCGAGACGAACGGGGACGGACCTCGAGTCGCGTGTCAACGTGGGACCGAGGTAGCGACATATGGGGTAAGCTTAATTAATTTGAACTAATGTTTGTTTTGTAAGTGGCTTTAATGTGTTCACATTTAAATAACCATTAATATGCCTAAAGTTAGAGAAATAAAACAAGGATCACTATATGTGCATCGAGACACGTATTCACCCATCAAGAAGTCAAGGTGTCAACTTGTTGAGTAGCTCAAACATGACTTGAGGGACAAATGTGACAAGGTGTTACATTAGTTGAGCCTCGAGATACGTGTGCACACAATGATCAATGGCTATAGTTTAAACATATCAACATGGTCAAATGGAACATATAAGTCAACAATTGGTTTCTTATCTTCATCATCAAAATCGTTGCTTGGAAGGAGAGAAAGAAGAGAGGGTGCTAAAGTGATTTAGAGAAGAGGAGAAGTGTGTATTCACTAAAGCTTTAGTGAAGGAGAAGAAGTTCTTCAAGTTAGGTAACTTCTCCACTCCACTAAATTTATGAATTCATGAAATTTGATGTTGTTGTTGTTGTTTTGTGTTGGGTGGGTGTTAGGGACCTCTTGTAGTGTGTATGAGGGTCCCTAAGGCAATAACAAAGCCTATGTGTAGCAAAAACTCAGAATTTGAAGTGCATGATTTTGGGTTCTGCTACACATAGTATGCTAGATATGTGAATTAGCGCGCTAATGTTCTAATTAGCGCGCTAATGTCAAATGTTAGCACGCTAACACCGATTAGCGCGCTAGACAGTTAAGGTGGCGCTCTATTTTTCTAGCCAGTACTAAAAATCAGCAAAGTCCAAACATGGTTTAAACACTATAAATAGGTCCAAACTCACTTTAAAACCTATCAAACAACTCCAGGGGACTAAGAGGAGATCTTGGAAGTTCGGAACGCATTTCGGAGTGTAGAGAGATCAGATAGGCTAGGACAAGCGTTGTGAATTGTAAGTAAAGCTTCGAGAATTCTATATTTCATTTCGTTGACTTTTATTGTTTTATAGTTATTTGTAGACATTGCTCTTCGTAATCTCACATCATGTTGTTCTTGTTTCTATTCATATTTGAATATTGTTGACATGATGCCTTGTGAAATGTTTCATTGATTCCAATTCCTACTCTTGATGTTGTTCTTGATAGATAATTGATGAAAAACATGTTATTGGGAGGTTATGTCGTTGTGAATTGTAAAGGCTTCGAGAATTCTATATTTCATTTCATTGACTTTTATTGTTTTATAGTTATTTGTAGACATTGCTCTTCGTAATCTCACATCATGTTGTTCTTGTTTCTATTCATATTTGAATATTGTTGACATGATGCCTTGTGAAATGTTTCATTGATTCCAATTCCTACTCTTGATGTTGTTCTTGATAGATAATTGATGAAAAACATGTTATTGGGATAATTTGGATTTGATTATACTTGTATTTTATTTTTCTGGGCTTTGTAGCCTAACTAGTTTTGGAATCCTAGAGATTTAGAATTATTTGTCTTTGAAAACTAAAGTAGAGATTATCTAGTGTCTATTGCATGAGAGATGCGCGGTTCACGAGGACATGGGTTTACCGGGGTTCCGACACTCACCACTACACTTGCGCGGCACACGAGGCATGGGACTCGGGGTGATCGGCAAGAATGAGATAGATGATTTGTATGCGTAGAACGCAGCTCCTCTATTGGTGTGGAATATGTTGAGCGCAGTTCCATATAGTAGGGTTAGGTGATAGTTTCTCACCGCCGACCGGACGTAGATCATCTCGACTTAGCCTGTGTCAGTCTATACATCTTTAACTATGGTATTTACTTGCATTACTTAATTCGACAATTATTTTTCTACTTTATGCTTTTAAATACCATTCTTATATTTTTGAAATGTGGCATAGAATTCTCCAGTTATTACTTAAATATTACTATAATCACCGTCTAGTTTGTGACGGTGGGTGTAGGTCCATCGAGCAACAGCAGACCGGGGAAGGAGAAGATCGGCGACTTCCTTTGAGCACTTCGGCGACTTTCCTATCTCATTTTGTATGACTCGACTTTTGTTGTATTATTATTGCTTATGTTTTTACTGTACATTAGGTTGAGTGTATAGTTCCATATATACATGCATGTGATGTTGTATATTCCTAGTTTTCCACACTTAGAATTTTTGAGTAATAAGAGCTTCCGCATAATATTTAAACTACATGATAATATGAAAATGATAAAAAAATTTAATTAACCCTGAAATCTAATAATATTTGGACACGTGTAATGAAGAATATATGAACGAAAAGCTGACTAATACGTAATTAAGTCTTATGTGGTTAAGATTAAGACTTGATAATGGGATTAGGCTGGGCGGTGCCTTGTTTAAAAGTAGGGGTCGTTATAAAGCTCCTCTCATAAGCCCTCTGCAATGTATCTGGCTCAGTGGAGACAATGACACCTCCAATCTTGGGTAACAATCCCTCAGTGAAATAGAACACATGATCGACATCTGAATCCGCTACCCCTCCGGCATACGGAAGGAGCTATAGGTAACGTCCCATATAACCCATGACAGACTCATCAGCATATTGTCTCAATGAGATAAACTGATTCCTCTTCTCCCTCAGTACAGTAGGAGGAAAATACTTCAAGTTGAACTGCCTCTTGAAGTCTACCCAATCCTTGGAAACTCCTCTAGTAGCCACCATCGTAGTCCACTAGTCGTCTGCCTCTCCCAGAAGCATCGATGAAGAAATATAGGCTTTCATGTGCTCCTCAGTAGCAATGATATTGTGCACCTTCTCATGGCTCTTCAAAAACTTATCAGCAGCCTCCAAATCTGTACCACCGTAAAACTCCGTAAGATTATGCCTCTTAAACTCTCGCAACTATCTAGCCTCCACAATCGCCTTAGTGCCCTCTCTACTGATGTAGCAGACACTATCTCAGTCTGTACAGGAGGTACAACTATAGTCTCTGGTACAACTACGATAATTGTAGTAGTCGTAGCAGTAGTCGCTCCAAGCGGTGTATCCGTCTCCTAAATAGCAGGCAATGTCGATGCAGCTAGTGGTGATGGTGTAGCCGTAGTCGGTGCCCTAAGTATGCGCAAAATCTCCTCCAATCGCAGATCTTAGGACGCGACTCTCTCTAACAGAGTACGAAACTCCTCAACACTCGCAAATAGAGGACCCGCGACCCCACTATCATCACTAGGTCTGATCTGATCCGTCATCGCAATTTGAAATAGAAAGCGAATCCCCGAATCAAATGATAGTTACCGATATAGTATATAAAACAAAACAAATATAACATATAATATCAAGTTTTACTTTTTCCCAACTCTCCTCACTTCCCAACGAAGTTTCTAAGTCGGGATCATAGGGTTCCACTCTAAGTTCCAATTGTGTCTTATGTTTTTAACATTTAACCGGCTCTGATACTTACAATGACGACCTCGTTTTCCCATAAAACTGAGCCCCGCCCGGCCTAAACCCACGTAGACCCCCGAGTCATTCCTCGCGAAGTCAACGCAGGCCTAGTCAGCCTCCAATAATTACTTGCTCAATAAATTTATATTTTAACGTTAAGTTATTATGTTATGTCTTTTACAGCATAGTTTGCAGCGAAATTAAACTTAAGACAAGATTAAATAACTCATATGTAAATAAAGGTGAATCAACCTACAGTGTGGAACCTTGAAATTAACGGATAAACAAACATATCCTTTATCACTTGATCCCAATATGTCCCAGTGTAATAAAAATAATAATATATAATAATTACAACAAAAATGACAAACATACTATCGTGCAAAGAAAGGAACCGCTCCACAAATCCTCAAAGGAAGTCACCGATCACCGGTCCTTTCCCTTTGCTCGTCTCTATCCGATCTGCACCAATCGTCACAAACTAGACGACGAGTACAGTAAAGTAGAAAGTAAGAACTAGAAGGATATAAACAGTAATTCATGAATCATTTAAAAACAGTTCAAATATCATACATGTATAAAAGACAGATAAAATATAAAAAGTGCAGGATAAACAGACTGACAGATATACACGACAAAAACTGAGTGCTTAAGAATCAAAAGAGGCATACTAATTGGTCTTAAATCCACAACAATCCAGTACTCGGGGAAAACTCATGTTTGGTTGGGTAGATGCACCCCATGAGTAGTGTTCACGTTTGCCCAACTAGCTATAATCTCAGGAGTACATTCCCGACACACTTAGACAATAGACACTCAACCAAGGAAATAAGAATGGAATTCCAAAAAAAAAAGGCATTTATCAATAAAGACAATAAATACGAAATAAGAATTACTATGCATTCCTTTAACTAGTTTACTTACTTACTTCGGAATCACATTATCCCGCCCTCGCGGCTCGGACACGCTCCCCAAAACGAATACCCGAACTCCCGAAACCTCCCCTTAGGTTCGTAAGTACTTATAACATGTTTTAAACTGAATTATAATGTTTTGGAGATTTTGGAAAATTTAAACTTTATGTTGTTGTCAGGGAAATTAGCGCGCTAATTCTATATTAGCATGTTAATTTCAACATTAGCATGCTACCTTGTACATCTAGCGCGCTAATCAATATTAGTGTGCTAATTTTTGACATTAACGCGCTAACTCTAATATGTAGCGCGCTAATCAATATTAGCAAACTAGATTTCCACCTAACGCGTTATGTGCAGCAGAACCTAGAATTCCACATTTCGAATTCTAGGTTTCCTCCACGCATAAGCCATAGTGATACCTTGGGGACCCTCATACGCATTACTAGAGGTCCTTAACATCAACCACAACACAAAACAACACCCTACAACATCAAATACATGAATTTATTGAATTGACCAAGCTATGTTAATGGAGTACCTAGCTTGATGAACTTGATCTTCTTCACCAACTTCACTGAATTCTTGAGTCTCCCCTCCTCTTGAACACTCCAACAGCCTCTCTTCTTCTCCAAATCGTTAAAATAAAAAGCTTGAGTGATCATTTTGGTTGACTAAGGTATATATATATATATATGATTGAAGTTGATTAAACATTAGCCACGCATCTCTTTGTACTTACGTATCACGAGGCTTAACTTGTGGACCACCTTCACACACTTGTCCCACAAGTCATGCATAAATAACTCCAAATCTATACTCACTTGGTCTTTAGATTGGTCATAAGTGTCTCGATGCACATTATAAGGCCTTTGATTTATTTTACCAACTTAGGTATATTAATTGAATAACAAACATGGTCACGTTAAAGCTATATACACAAACTATTGTTGGTTCCAATTACACTTACCTCATAAGCCGCCACCTCAGTCCCACGTCGACAGACAACTCGAGGTACGTCCCCGCTCATGTCTCGACTCACCGAATGCCCCGCGTATACCTTACTCGTAAATTTGGCACAACAAAATAAACATACACTAGGACATTAGAAATTCCCATTTGGGTATAAATAAATAATACATACACCATAGAAAAATAAAATGTACCTCGGTGTCAACTCCAGAGGCTTCGACTAGTACGTAAAGTCACGACGGTCCAGTCAACGATCCTGTGACACGAGGCATGTGTAAATTTAAGGGTTGTTACAGAGTTGGTTTTCCTATTTATTGTTGTGTGATTAGAACGTATCTCGAGTTTGAGATAAAGCGTATCTCAAATCCTAACTCCTATAGGATTGTCTTTATTCTTATTAGTTTAGAAGTCCATCTCAAATAGGATAATTTACAACAACTTTCATGCCTTACCCAGGTTGTGTGGCGTCCCCAAGCCCCAAAGTGTCGTCGTGTCGTGCGCTCCTCGCCCAGTGGGCCCAATTACATGTCCGGCACCTGCTCGTCCACTTCATGTCTTGATTATCGTGTCCAGCTGTGTGTTATCAATATAGTTAGTAGATTATTTATATTTTCTTGAGTTATTTCCTTAGGTAATTAAAGTTCCTTAAGTTCAACTATTTGTAGTTTATTCAAGTCCTAGCCATGCTAGTAGTTTTTATTTTACAAGTTAACATTAAGTCAACTGAAGTCTTAATATATGCAAATAAAGTATTAAATTAGCATGATAAGCATTATTCATAAGAGCATGTCCTACTGTAGAAAACCAGAAAAAAATACTCTGTATATATGCAACAATACTATAAAACAGTGTATATATACAAGTACAGTGTCATTCCAGTCTCCCAATACCCAAAATAATACAAAATATCAAAATAAGCACGTACTAGTAGGTCCTCGACGGCGGGCAATCAAATGTAGTTGCCTAGGATCTCCTTGCCCCTATTGGTACAAGGATTTGCACTCAATCATCACGAAAAGACAGATGACGAGTCAAATAAGTAAAATTCCAAGGAACCCCTCTGAGCATTCGCATAATAAAGTAAGGAATTGCAAGAAATATTGTTAAGTAAACATGCGAATGTAAGAACAGGCAACCGTAATTGGCGCATCGCATGAATAATTAACATATAAGCTAAACAAATGTGTGTGTTCACTCCAGATGGAGTAGATTGTACTTTGGGTCACCAGTATCCCATCAGTGGAAGCACCCAACTGGCCAAATGTTGGTCCCTCGCGGTGCTGGTCAAATCCACTGAGTCACTAACACGTGCACCATGGGCAAGCTCGGGTTGTCATTCACCGAGGGCCGGGTCACACGTGCTACAATCTAGCGCATCATGAACACACAACATAGAATCCATGGGAGTAAACTCAACCCACGTCGAAGTAACATAATGGAATAGTAGAAACAACAAGAATTGATTAAAAAATGGAATTAAAAACATAATCAATTACTCAGAGTTCTTCAATTGGGTTTTACAAACCTCAAATCACTCTCCGACCTCCCCGGACTCCCGTATCCGATTCGACAAGCTCCCTGACACCGAGCTACGCTCCACTAAGTCCTTGAAGTCCAATTTTATAATTTTAGGTTATTTACAAGTGTTTAGAAATGCCTTAAATTGGAAATCATCAAAACATCCCTTAATGTTCAGGTTTTATAAGTCATTAGCGCGCTAGGTGGAGTTAGCGTGCTAGAGAATCGATCTAGCACGCTATTGTTCTTCGTTTTGAAAAATAGTTGAGAGCCCAGACTGATTAGCGTGCTAACCAGCCTAGTTAGCGCGCTAATTGCTCTTTATGACAGAATTCTCAAGTCGAGAATTATGTCTTTCTCATCCCAATTAGCTAACCTAACCTGATTTACATACTCTCCATACAATGGTGACTCCAAAACATCAGTTAAACCAATCTCAGAACAACAATTTGATCAAATTCCTCAAATCCCTTGAATTCACTAGTTTTTCCCAAATTTATCAAAACCTCAATTCATACAAAACCAGTTATAAATTCTCGTTGGAAATGGTTATTATACATATAATTCGCCAAGTTTTCATCAAAAACCATGGATCTAACCCTCAATTTCGAATTACACCAAAAACATTCAAAATTAGGTTCATTGGAAAGAGTAGAAGATGGAGAAGAAGATTACCTCAGTTTTGATCCTCAATTTGATCTTCAAATCTTGGTTTTCAGCTTCAAATGATCCTCTTTTCCTCTGATTTTCTCAGTGTTTGCATGGATTTTGTGTTAGTGGAGATGAAAACTCCTACTAACTTGCTTTATACATATATATATATATATATATATTTGTCATGATCAAGTGTGCTTGCGTATCTCGAGGATTATCTTGTGGTCTCTATTCATGCTATCACACATCACTTAATGACTCCAATAGCACACTCACTATTCTAAATTCACTCACTAGGATCATCTCAATGCCCATCTAGGATCCATATTATTTAACTCAAACTATAGGCTTATTACTATTTGATTTAATTACATTACATTAAACCTCATTAAACCATATGGCTAATGTTTCTATTTACCAAAATTAATCCACTTATAGTTCCACTAACCTTCGGCTACCCGGTACCCGATGCCTCGCGTCCCGACACGCATTTTGAGGCACGTCATAGCTTATTATTTTAACTTAATCAACTTAGTCTATGGTTACATTACCCTTTTTATTTGATTACTTAGTCATATTAACGTGAATTAGTCAAGTTTTCTAGTGTACCCATAATTCGCCTCTCGATACCGCGTTGACATGCATTTCGAGACGACTACCCGTCACACAACCTCGCACGATATAACTATACAACATACACACATGCGATGTATTAGCAAATAAATTCATAAAATGCATCGCAAATAAGCAATACAACACACAATTAACTAGTGTACCTAGGTCGACGTGTGTCCTAGCCTACCCACGGCATCCACGTGGATCTGAGCTGGCGCCCAAGTCTGAAATTACGAAATAAATAAAGACGTTAATAAAACGGGTCGTTACAGACTGACTCAACAATGAGCTATAACATTTATCAAGATCACAAGTTTATTCCTTGTTGATCTAAGTGATGCATATCTCGAGGCACAACAATGTTATACCATATCAATTTTCATTACTTAACTACATAGGTACTACATAACTTGCTCGAAAAAAAAACTAAAAAAAAATAAGTATATGAAAAAAATAAAAACAAAATTTATTCATTAAAAAGAAAAAAAAATTACTTAGCATATATTATTTTATGGTCCAATACATACACGAAGCACGCGCGTATGTTCTCATTGATATTTTAAATTTCGTTGAGACTTTGTACCCAAAATGCAAGATTTAACCTCTAAATCGAAGCCCTAAACCCAAAAATAAAATTACAAATAATACCAACTAGAAAAAGTAAGAAACCCATGTCAAACGATCAACTTGCTGATTTCTTAAAGTTGAGAAAGTTTTTCTTGGTCAAACGATCACATGGCCACCAAGGACTTGGGCCGCTTGGCTCTAGGCAAAGTCAGCCCGGCCAGCAGTTCACTCATGTCTACCATCTATCTCTCTCTCTCTCTCTCTCTATCTCCCAACAACCCCACAGTCAACCCTATCATTCTTAGCCAGCCCTTCGCCAGGGCACTTTCTCCATATATCCTGACCCAAATGGGATCAACTTAAACCCTCCTTATTTTTTGGCTTAGGCTATTCCGACCCCACATTTTGCTCATTTTACCCTATTTTGAATTTTTTCCAACCTCCATATAAAAGAGTTTTTATCCAACCATACCCACCCACCTCTCCATATAAAAGAGTTTTTACTCACCCATACCCACCCACCTCACTCACGCATACCTCCAGTCACCCTTCTCTAAATCGCATTCTCACTACCAACCCAAATCCGACGAAATCTAAGCAAAACCACATCGATTCGTCGTCGTGCGTGCATTCCTTATCTCTTTTCGTGTTGATTTTGAAGTTTTTTTTGGGTTTCTTACTTTTTCGAGTCGGTATTATTTGTAATTTTGTTATTGGGTTTAGGGCTTCGATTTAGAAGTTAAATCTTGCATTTTAGGTACAAAGTCTCAATGAAATCTAAAATATCAAGCAATTCCGAGCAAAACTCACTATTTTTTTGGTCATTATCATGTATTTTTTGGAGTTTTGAAATTTTTTTGTTCGTTCTTATTACCCGCGGATGTCCGTCACTAATTAAAATCAAGTTCACTTTGCATTATCGGTCGAGTCGGTCGATATCTCTAAAGAGGTGTCATTCGGAGTCGGTTGTTACTTCTTTAGGGGTATCAGTCGGAGTCGGTCGTTACCTCTTTAGAGGTATCGGTCGGAGTCGCCGAACCCCGCAAACGACACTTTTTCACTTCTTGGATACGACGCGACCACATCCAACCTAGTTCAACAAAAAAAAAAAACACTCCTACGATACTTGGTGACCTAGTACAAATGCACCACAATGACTAAAATTGAGAAATGAAGAGGATTGAGGGGTGTTGGGATGAGGGTAGGAGATAAGGTAAATATTCGTTGAGGGTGAGAGGTAGTTTTGGAATAATTTACAAAAAAGTGAGGTAAAAGCAGAAAAAAAAAATCAAAAATGAGGTAAAGTGGAGTAATGGGGTTAATGGAGCAAAACGTGAGGTTCGAATAGCCGTGGACTTTTTTTTTTTTTTTTTTGATAGGAAAGAAACAACTTTTGCACCTATCCAAGTTTGAACACATGACTTCTTATTTTCAAATCTCAAGCCAAATTATTGGGCTACCAATTGGTTAACTTAAACCCTCCTTATTTAATTGTCCCATTAGCTGGGACCCTTCAAACCTCTCGGGCTTGAACTCATTGGAATTGGCCCACACTTTTGGGTCCCTTTGAAGGGCACATAAATTCATTTGGAGCATTGTTGTTTCCAGGCTTCCAGCAGCAACCCTAAAGCCATCAACAAAGCAATCTTGGGCTGATTCGTGGGTCACTATTGGGCCACATTAATTAAGATAGAATGTTAAGGATAACAGGGATAAGAACGGCAAAGTTTTGACAAAAAAAAAAAAAAAAAAAAAAGACAGTCATATAAAATGCGTACATTAATTACAATTTTGTTATGATTGAGCGATAAAGTTTGGTGGGAAATTTTAAAAGAAATAAACAACTATTGCAAAATTATGATTGAAATTAGAGAATTATATGTTTTGATACATAATTTAATTCCAACCGGTTCTATCTGATAAAGTAATAATACTATCGGTAAACCAAAAAAAGAAAAAAATACTATCATTGACGATCGATGAAGAAATTTTGATTTGCATGCATGGATCTTAAAAAAGGAAGAACAAAACAAAATTGACAAAAATGATTAAAGGTAACACTGCAATTAAAGAATTAGTAGCTATATGTAATCCACATTATTGAAATATATGATACTATGAGACAACACAGCTTGAAGGGTACTCATCAAGTAATTACTCAACCCCTCTTGTGTACATATTTTTGAGTTCTATAACTTTGAGGAGCTGGCCTTCTCTTCTCAAAAAATAAATAAATAAGTAAATAAGTCTCCACTTATAGGTTGGACCAAAATTCACCATAGATCGATTTCCCTCCGAGTTGTGATCATCTATCTGAATCATCGACTCTGATACCACTTTTTTGGCCCGCCTGTGTCTATACCCGAGGGTGCGTGGATCTCATTAGTACCGATATTGTCCCCACCTTATCCACCTTCAACTCACAGGTGTAGGGGTTTTACTCCAAAAGACCTCAGTACTATTTGGGGAGAGATCCACATTATATATTCTTTACAAAGTCACACTTAACCGATGTATGATTATATTTCGATCCACACATCCCCAACAATCCCACTCAAACTCGAACAAAATACTTCTAATCTAGCATATCAGGTCCTTTACATAGACAACATACCCTAATCTATCTCCAACTCTAACTCACAATCTCACTCGAACAAAATACTTCTAATTTTATCACAAAACACTCAAATCTTGCTAAAACTCAATATAATAATCAGACACAAATTTAAACAATAATTTTTAATTAAATTATGACACAGAGTTCGAGCCAAAACTACCCGCCGACACAAATAGGGTTGTTCATGTAATGGTGCCGCTTTCTTGTGCATATACAAGCCAAATATATTGATTAATCAACCTTTTAATAAGGTAGGTAAGGTTGTACAAATTATCATATCAACGTGTTGACCCTAAGCCCTAAACCTTTCATCCTAAACCATATATAAATACGACGTTTTTTTTTTTTTTTTTTTTTTTTTTTTTTTTTTTTTTTTTTTTTTTTTTAAAAAAAAAAAAAAAAAAAAAAAAAAAAAAAAAAAAAAACTGTTCTAATACTTACTCTAAATTAGTTCAGACAAAACATTTTTCATGGTCAAGCGAGGCCTACACATGGCTACCAATGGCTTGGCTCTGGGCAAAGTCAGCCCAACCCCTTCACTCATGTCCACCATCTCTTCTTCCTCTCTTTCCCAATCAAAGCACTGCACCAGCAAACCCACAGTCAACCCAATCATCCTCATAGCCAGCCCTTCCCCAGGGCACCTTCTCCTTCCAGACCCAAATGGGATCAGCTTAAACCCAAAATTGTCCCACTCCAACCCCTCAAACCTCTCGGGCCTGAACTCGTTGGGCTCGTCCCACACTTTAGGGTCCCTATGGAGGGCCCACAAGTTCATTTGAAGCATTGTTCCGGCTGGAACTCTAAATCCCTCAACAAAGCAATCTTGGGTTGACTCGTGGGTCACTATTGGGCCTGTAGGGTACAGCCGAAGTGTCTCATTAACTATGCTGTGAAGGTATGGGAGGTTAGCGAGGTCTGACTCTGAAAGAAGACGTTGTTGGCCTACATGTGCGTCGATCTCGTCTTTGGCTTTTTTGAGGACCGTTGGATGGTTCAGGAGAAGCGAGAGGGCCCACTCCATGGTAGCTGATGATGTGTCGGTTCCCGCAGTCAATAAGTTCTGCCACAAATTACAAGTGTGTACTGTTATTGGATTAAAGTTTGGATAAATTAATTGCACAAATTACAAGTGCAAGTCAAATTCGTTCACTTGATTCATAAGCTTAGTTAATTAAGCCTAGTAAGCTCTTGACCAAAAAAATAAAAAATAAAAAATTAGGCCTAGTAAGCCAATGAAAATGTCAAGGTAAAGTTATACATATAAAATATAAAATAGGAATGCAACCAAAAATATTAAGAAATTCTAAAAGTGAGATTATTGTATATTAAAAAAAGATTATTGTATATCAATAAAAAACAATTAATTAATTTCTTTGGACCATTTATTCATTTAATTTGGTTAATTTGAAAGATTTCACGAATGCATGCACGTGACATATTTTACCTAATAGATGTGTATATTAATTGTATGAAAAATATATACTTTTTGTCAAAAAAAGAAAGAAAAATACATACTCATATAATTAATTTATAATCTCATTTATGATAGATCTCATTTATTACGGTGAAATAAAAAAAATTTGATACTTCTAAATATATATATATTCTAAAAAGCATATCTGTAATTATTATATATATATATATGGATGAATCGCTTATCAAAAGACAAAGTTTAAGAAGGTTGTTCATAATGGAGCTACCTATATATATAATACCTACTATGTACCAAATTAAGAGAAAAATTATAATATGTACCGAAGTAATGCCTTTGATGATATCGTCAGAGAAGAATTGAGGGTCTTCTTCTTGCAGCTCCAACAGTACACTGATCAAAGTTTTCTTCTTCTCTCCCTCCTTTGTTGAAAACGCACAAAACTCATTGCCTCTCTCTCTATGTTCATCAATCAAAGACTGCATGAACGAGTCCCTCTCTCTATGTGTCTCCACCACTCTCCTCTCCAGTCCCTGAAAATCAAACCACCTCAACCATGGAAAGAAATCCCCCAAATTCGACGTCCCCATCAAATAACAAGTCTCCGAGACCATGCGTCGAAACCGCTTCGCTTCATCCAACTTGTCCACATCCTCTCCACAATACCTCTTCCCGGAAATGGTTCGCATCATAATGTTCAACATCAACTCGAAGAACATCATCTTGAACTCTACTCTTGTGAACTTGTCATAGTCACAATTGGCTTTCAACAACACTTGTTTGATTAGAGAATGAACTTCTTCGACGCGAAGACTCGAGTACATTTGTAATCGAGTTCCGGAGAAGATCTCGACCGTCAAGATGCGGCGTAGGCTGCGCCAGTGGTCACCAAAACGAGACCAAACGACGCTAGTGAAATTGTAGCCTAGGTACTCTCCTACAACGAGGTGAGGTCGATTACCAAATGCGATATCGTTGGTGGTTAAGCATTGTTGGATGGTAGAAGCGGAGGAGGCGACAAGGACTCGGCGAGAGCCATAGCGAAGGAACATAACGGGGCCATATCGTTTGGCAAGGTTGGCTAGTGTGCGATGGAGAGGCTTCTTGATGATGAGGTGAAGATGGCCAATTATTGGAAGGGATAGAGGGCTTGATGGATAAGGTTTTCTATGAAGAAAGAGTTTGGACAAGAGAAGGAAGAGAGTTACTAAAGCAATACAATACAGCATTTCCATTGTAATAGATGGATATGCATGCGTGCACACGCGAACCAGCTATGTGATCACTCTCAATTATTAATTAAGGAAATCTAAATGCATGATCTTAATTGTGGGGATGATCCAACATGCATTTCCATCGATATTTATAGGTAAAAAAAGTCAAAGGTTGCTTCCAATGGAATAACCCGGACCGGTGTGGTCTAGTGTGGTAAGGCGAAAACGAGGTTGGTGTGGATTAGGCGCATGATTTCAATTTCGATTTCCCACGATATCGAAATGTTGGGCCACTTGCGGTTCTTTTCGCAATCCTAAGACTCGTGGGACTAATCAGACAAAGTGTTTGGATACATACGGCTGATCAAAAAAAAAAAAATTGACACAGTAATAAAGTTGCATGCATGAAGATGCACTTGGTCGTCATGATAAAGGGTTACGAAAGTTATATCCACTCTAAATATATTGATTTTTCCACGAGATGCAATATATTGACTCTCATCGAATTAATCGAGTCTTAATTAGTGTGTCGATCCTGAATATCAATAGACTTTAATTTGTCCTACGTACGATATTTGTGCAAATACATCTCATTGCACAATCGAAGCAATCTAAGTGGGAGGACGGCCATCCTGTTGGAGACTCAACAGTACAACTGCCCAAGTGTGTGAAACATAAAAAAATACAATTCAATCACTTTCTTAGCATTCAAACAAAGAAATCAAATAGAATTAGCAATATTATATAGGGCATTAAAAAATAGGAGGGAGGCATCAGCGCGATGGCTGAGAACAAGTACTTCTTCCTAGATTGGTATATAGACACCGCATGAGGTACGCAGTTAATCAAGGTCAACAATTTATATATGGGGTTTTATATTACGACCTAAATGGTCTATATTGTACACCACCAAATACAATCACGCTACGTTGACAGATGCACCTCGAGTCCTGTACGATTTAGTAAATTGAGGCATATCCAACAATGCCACTGGCGTACTTTATTCGATGTGCATCGAGATGTGACACTTTGATAAAATGACGCGCTAAAGTCAATTAAACGTCCAATATATGTACCTTACTAAAGTCAAAAAAACGCTTAAAACGCAATAAAAGTCACTAGTGCGTGACTGCGTGTGGCTGCGCGCGTGGACTTTATTTTTTGATAAAATTCTTTTGGGCCTGTTAACTTCGTAGCCCATGGGCCTAGACGACTTCAAAGTAATTTTTTTAATCGGTTTTCCTAAAGTGACACCATGCTTTTTCCACTGCACAAAGGGGTCACATTTTTTCGGGTTCCGGAGCGCTCTTGATATAAATGGGCATTTACATAGTATGATGAAATTAATATAATACTCTTATAATTTAATCACTAAACGGATACCTTCTTTAAAAAATCTTTGTCCAGACTAGGACCCATTTTTTAAAATAGACATAAAAAATTGTTCGATCACATATTTTTTTAAGAAAAATCGTGTTCGAACCCGTTTATAACGGATCCGGACAAACTAATCTAGACACGTTTTGCTAGCCCTACCCCTAACTGCACTACAACGATGATTGATCGTCATTTTATTTTATTTTTTACAAACTCCTTGTGTTTGAAAGTTAGAACCACCGAATATTGAACCTACATCTTGCATGCTAGAGATTCAAACTCTAAAAACTTTTTATTCAAGTAACTCATCAAATCCGTGAGCCACTCACTTAATTGGTCAAGATTAATAAAAGATGAAAATAATTAATAAGGATTAAAATAATAAATAAGGATGAAAATTAATCTACTAGCTAGCTGAAATGAAAAGAATGACCATCCTTTTATTATGATCAAATGCTCATCAAATATAGCGGAAACACACAAATCTAGCATATTAGGCCTAATCAAACGTAACGGAAACACACAAATCTAATATACAAGGCCTAACTTATACAAAATAACTCATAATCCTTATCAAATTCTAATATATATATATATATATATACTAGTTATCGATACGTGCACATTATTTAAATTAAACTCAAAGTGCAATAAAAACATAGTTATAAGATTGAACAAACAATATAAATATAAAAATTAAGTATAAATACTCCTTAAATGTAAAAAATACATAATAATAAATAAATTTGAGAGATAACAATAATGGACATGTCGAATGCGAAAAAATAGAAGTATATACTTAAAGCTGTAATAAAAAATCTATCTTCTTTATATTTTGTAAATGATTCTAGAATGTAAGAAAAATCGAAGCACACACCACATAAATTTAGAATTAAAATATAAATTATAGAAATATAAAAATCACAAATTTTCTAAAATTTTAGTATAACTTTAGAAAGTTGTAACTTGTAACTGAATTTATTTTTATTTCACCATAACTTTTTATTAGAACTCAACGAATGAACTTTCCTTTGTTTTTCTCTATCAAAACTCAACTATCTTCTTTGTCCACCTCAAAAATGTTTTTTAATTATAGTTGAACTTGTAGTTTCCACTCTATTGGTCATCCTCACATAGTTAAGAAATTAAAGAAAAAATTCTTTGTTCCTTACATAGGGTTGTTGCTGGAGTTGGTCTCTAAGCCGAAGATGAAGAACTTAGGATTCGAGTTAAACGCAGCTAGGTTGAATTGGAGTTGGAGTTAAACGCAGTTAGGGCAAGGACATATTTTGTATTTCATCACGGTCCACATTCACTCTTTTATTATAGTAGTATATATATATATATATATATATATATATATAATAATGGAACCCAATATATATAATATTTATTGTTCTACAATTGCATTTAATATTTAATATGTTTTGCATTAAATGCACTACATCAATCACTATTAGATTGAAATTTCATAGTAATCCAATGGTGAGATATGTATAGTACCCATGACATGGGTATATATTTGGGTTCCACTGTGGGTGCTTCTACAATGGAACCCAATTATATTACATAGCATTTATTGCGCATTTAATGTGTTTTACATTAAATGCACTACATCAATCACCATTATATAGAAATTTCATAGTAATCCAATGGTGAGATATGTAGTACCAATGAAATAGGTATATATTTGAACTCCATTGTAGAAACACCCTTATTTAAATACCCTCTTTAATTTTACTTTTTAGAGTCATGTCTTTAATAGAAATGAGAAGGATAAAAATGTATTTTCAACCTTTTTAAGTTGGGTTTACCTAGAGATTTGGAGAGGTGTCTTTTGGTGAGCATGATGAGATTAAGTGTTCAGGTAATAACACTAAGTGTTGGCTAAGATGTGAAACGAACATGGTTCTTATCCTCGAGCCCATGTTTAGTTAAGCTAACACCCCAACCAAATGAGCCATAATAGGTTTATAACTAGTCTTGCTCATGAAGAAGCATCATTTATCAAAAGGCGATGGTTAAAGAGGTCGTAGGTTCCCTCTTACTGAAGTTAAAAAAAAAATAAAATAAAACTAGTGATATATAACTAGTCCTCAAAAAAAGTCCAAAAGATAGTTTTTTTTTTTTTTTTTTTTTTTTTTTTTTGTTTCTTTGTTTTGTTTTTGATCGAAGCAAACACCTCGTATATGTTTATTAACAATTACAGTTTGATCAATAATATGGTATTTAACCAAATTGGCAAATTAGATGCATAACTTTTTTTTTTTTTTTTTTTTTGGTTAAAATGCATAACTATTCAATAGCTGGGAGAGGGCTTTTTTCATAGTAGGACGAGGCCTATACCGGGCCACTAATGGGCTGGCCCTAGGCAATGTAAGCCCAGGCCCTTCACTCATGTCCACCATCTCCTCCCCCTCTCTCTCCCACTCAAAGCACTGTATCAAAAGCCCAATTGTAAGCCCAACCATTCTCAGGCCCAACCCCTCACCAGGGCACCTCCTCCTCCCGGACCCAAATGGAATCAACTTGAACCCCAAATTGTCCCACTCCAGCCCCTCAAACCTCTCTGGCCTGAACTCTGTGGGGCTGTCCCACAACTTTGGGTCCCTATGAACGGCCCATAGATTCATTTGAAGCATTGTCCCAGCTGGGACATGGTGCCCTCCAATAGTGCAGTCTTGGGATGACTCGTGAGTCACTATTGGGCCGGCTGGGTACAGTCTTAGTGTCTCGTTGATGACGCTTTGGAGGTATGGGAGCTTGGTGAGGTCTGACTCTTCTAGGAGACGTTGTTGGCCCACTTGGGTGTCGATCTCGTCTCGTGCCTTTTTTAGGACCATCGGATGGTTGAGGAGAAGTGACATGGCCCAGTCCATGGCGGCTGAAGATGTGTCTGTACCGGCAGTCAATAAATTCTGCAACCAATATGATAAGGAAGGATGAGGAAGGTAGCATTTAAAAATGGTGCTAGTTGTTCAAGTTGAATTTTGTGAGTAGATCGAGCTTGACTTTCATAATGTGATCACAACTTTCTTTTTTTGGTCAAATAATATGATGATTTGATCACAATTCAATGTGTACCTTATCTAAACTTTTTTTTTTTTTTTTTGAAGAAATCCAAACATTTAATACATCTCACACGTCTTAAATCATTTGAATTTTCTATAATATGTTAGAATGGACATTTTATTTTTAAAAAAATCAAATTCCTTTATACCCCCAAAAACAGAAAGAAAATTAAGCATATATATATTTAACTTAACCAATTACTTATTAAATAGGTGATTACCTATTAAATAGCCCGTTCCGATTTTTTTAAAAATATTTTTTAAATTACTTTTATTAGCTTTTAATAACATGCTGCACAATTCACTAGCTAATTAGTTTACTTAATTTCAATTAAGATAATTATATTATATAAGAATAAAAATATCATTATGTTTTATGAAACATGAGTATATCTTATTTTGTTTTCAATATATATATATCTATTTTGTAAGTTTTGTGTTAATGTATAATATATAAATGTATGATAAAATATTAATATATAATTATATTCACAGAGCATAACGAGCGGGTTCGTTGGTGCGTACCACTTAAGAGAACTAGTAACAATCCATTTTACATTATATATATATACTTTATATATATACATTATACATATACATTATAAATATATATATATATATATATATGTGGTTCTACCATGGTGAATTTAAATATAGCTTTCATATTCATCATTAGATCTAAATCCTATAATGAAAATTTTAAATTACCATCCATAGTGATTTGAAAAAGTCACCATTGTAGAATTTCCTTATATATATACATGCAACATTTTACATTAATTATGGAATAAATTAATGGGCTTTGAACACCAATCAATTGTGAATATTTGATAGATTTGGTATGAAGTGATTTGAGTAAGAGGTTGGAAGTTTAAGTCTCAATAGAGACAAGTTGGTTTTTCTTAATAAAATAAAGGAGTGTTTTGAAGTTTGAACCACAAAAATGCGTTTTTTTTTTTTGGGTGTAATTTACTTCAGAAAAAATTTGTAATCAATGGATGTACAAGAGTACGTCTAGCAATAAAAAATGTGTTTTTTTTTTTAAACAGTTAGTTATGTCCCCGTCACTAAGTTTGAAATTATTTGCTCTGTGAGCTTGTACATAAAAAATTGCATCTCGAGCAATGGGGTGGGGGTTGCTCCTCCTGATGAGCTTGTAGTAAAAAAACTAATTAGCAAAGGGTTTAGCCTGAGCTAATTAATAAACCTTGATTATAATATAATTAATTATGGTACAATATATGTATATTTTGATATTCATAGGAAAAAAAAAATTATTAAATTTGTGAGTATAGTGGAGATTGCATATAACTAGAGAGATGAGTGAAACTAACCGAAGCAATGCCTTTGATGATTTCATCGGTGTAGTATTTGGGATCCTTCTCTTGAAGTTCCAGCAAAACATGGATCATAGTCTTCTTCTTCTCTCCATCCTTCATAGACATTGAACAAAGCTCATTTGTAGTTTTCTGTCTATGCTCATCAACTAGACTTTGCATGAAGTTGT
Source organism: Stephania cephalantha (assembly GCA_039657325.1). Lineage (NCBI taxonomy): Eukaryota > Viridiplantae > Streptophyta > Magnoliopsida > Ranunculales > Menispermaceae > Stephania > Stephania cephalantha. The sequence continues at coordinate 10,114,690 of CM077567.1, forward strand.
CCCTCCCTTTATGTGCTTTGACCATCCTCTTCTCCAACCCTTGAAAATCAAACCACCTCAACAAGGGCAAGAAATCACCCAAATTCGCAACTCCTTGCAAGTAAGTCGATTCCTTCACCAAATATCGAAACCTCCTCGCTTCCTCCGAGTTCTCCACATCCTCGCCGCAATACCTCTTCCCGGCAATCATTCTCATCATAATATTCAACATCAACTCGAAAAACATCATCTTGAATTCCATCCTCGTGAAGTTATTGTAATCGTAATCAGCCTTCAACAGCATTTGCTTGATTAGAGAGTGGATCTCTTGGACACGAAGGCTTAAGAATAGTTGAAGTCTATTAGTAGAGAAGAGTTCCAAGGAAACAATGCGGCGAAGGTTGCGCCAATGATCGCCGTAAGAAGACCACACGAGGCTAGTGTAATTGTAACCAATGTGTTGGCCGGCTATGAGATGAGGGCGATTTGCGAAGGTGATATCATTGGTGGTAAGGCATTCTTCGACGGAGGAAGCTGAGGAGACGACCAGAGCCGGGCGTGAGCCATACAGAAGGAAGAGAATTGGGCCGTATTGGTTCGCAAGGTTTGCTAGGGAGTGATGTAGAGGCTTGTTAATGAGATGAAGATGGCCTATGATGGGAATAGCGAGAGGGGTTGGTAGTGATGATGATGGGTTGGTGGTTTGATGAACAAAATGTTGAAGAGAGTACTTAAAGAGGAGGAAGAAGAGAGGCAGCAAAGCTAAGTAATAGTATATCATTTCCATGCTTATTTGATCGATATCGATCTTTACTTGAGCGATACTTAAACTAATTTCTAGGCTTCGTCGACAAAGTTAAAAGGGGTAGACTTAAATAATGTCATCTAGATATCTGACTGAAGAGATGGAAATTGGAATTTGAATGGAAACACATGGCCGACGTTTTTAGAACAAGTTGCATATATATATATATATTATATATAAGTGAGTCCCACAGGCCTAAAATAAACGTGAGTCCCACATCTTTTATTTTAAATTAATTAACTTCAAATGCCCAAATAAAATGACATTAATTAATTAATTAATTAATTTTTTTGAGAAAATTGGAGACGATACTTCATTCATGTATATATATCAATATGTTATGTACAAAAATTACAAAAGTTAGAGAGCTTGAGTGGGCTATACAAAAAGAGATACAAAAGTGACTCCACTTGACTCCCATATATAGGACATAAACATTGCCCCTGCAACCTTTATAAATGCCAAAAATTGCCCAGTAACAAAATACCAAAAAATTATCCATCTAGTTAAGAGCCCACCAACCAATCACAGCAAGCATTAGTGACAGCTGCAGGTTGCTGGAGGTCCATAAAATTTTTCGATTCCCTCCGCCTATTAACAGCATGTGAATCTATTCATCCAAGCTCCCAGACAGTCACGCCACAATCATCAATACCAATTAAAGCGAAGGAAGAGAAGGTTGTGGTAATATGACAAGCATCTACCAACACCCAGAACAATACATATACCAAACGTGCCTGCTGCCACACTAGAGGCTAGGTGTCAAAAACCAAAATCAGCCATTCACTACCAATTACCGTATACCTTAGGAGCTGCTTGCATCCACGCAAAACTCTTGATCATGCTCAAGAACAAATCATTGAAAATAGGTTGGGCGCACTACTCGTCTTTTTTGACAAAGAGCAATGCCCTGTTGACCCTCCCAACATAGCAGTATTACCATAGATCAAGTGGTGATTCATAGGAGTAGAGACTAAGGGTCATTCATTTATGGCTATAGACTCGAGGAACGAGATTCGTTCGGTTATTCTCCCCGCGCATGAGTCCTTATTATTGTTTACTTACTACTTTCATAGAACGTTATCTGATTGTGGTCGGATAACAAAAAGGGATGGATTCACGGTTGTATTTAAATTCCTTGGATTATATTTTTCGTTTAAATTCCTTGGATTATTATGCATTTGATTATTACAAGTGTACTGGATAGTGTGGGATTTACTTATCTGACATTATCGAATTTTTATAGTTAGATAAAGACATGTTCTAATAGCGACAAGGGAAAGGTTTCCTTTCCGACTGTTTGTGACTTATTTAGTTATTTTCTCTCTCTTTCTCTGTATGTATTATTTTTGAATATATTATATTGTATAAATAAGTTTTTGGGTTCGAGTGTATTAGGATTTCCTTTGGAATGGCTGGAATGGTTTTGGGAAGAATTGAGATAACTTTTGAATTAAGGTATGCTAGTTTAAGAATTTTGATACTTTAAATCAAGTTAGAATGAATATATAATTTAGTTGAAGCAATATATATTGTTATGGGTGGACTGTGAGTCCTTCAACATTTTCACCAAAGCCGAGTTGGTTTTGTTAAAGATTTTTGAAGGTCGGGTATTTCGGTGTAGGCTTAGAAATAGAGGAGGTGCTTGTTGAAAATCTTTTACGAAACTTTGAGGACTATCTAATTAATTTAAACGAACTTTGAGATTTAAGATTCACTTAGAATCTTTAGTGGTTGATAATATTTTATAATTGATGATTATAAGATCTTAATATTAATTGTTTATTGATGGAGAGGTGAAGGTTGCTAGATTATCAAGGGATTATTGTAATCTAGGCCACTCAAATGCCCTAATTAAGTGGGGTTTGACAATGTTGGTATCAGTGCCTAGGATTCTAAAAAAATCTTGTTGATTAGGGATAAGTGAGTAATTTTGGGAAGTAATGCAATAGAACGGGGTTAAAAAGTTTAAAAACTTTATTATTGTATTATATTTGTGGTGTATGTATGTATTATTGCTAGGTATGCGATATGAAGTTTATTCTCCTTGTCCGTTCGATACTTAACTTTTAAGATATGACGAGTAAGATTAGAAATAGATAATTAAAAGATAGAATAAACTTATGAAACGAAACTGAGCGTAAATGGATGTGAAATAGACTTGTGAAGTTCGAATTCATAAAATTGTTGTAAGTAGTTCGGTACTAATATAATTGATGAAACTGTCAGTTATGAAACCAATAGGAAATTGGTTGAAAAGGAAGTCCAAATGATTCATGTACGTAAATACTAAACATGGATTTCTTGGAAATCGAAAGTAACGAACTATTATAATTTTTAAAACGCTAAGGAAAATATTAAAATAGACTTAAATTAAGTCTCAATTGATTGAGAATCGTTTGGAAAACGTAATATGAAATTGAGATTTTTGGGAAGCACAATATATAAATTATCTTGAGTTTTAGAATAAGGTTAGTACCGGTTGCACGGTTAACTCGAGAAGACCTACTCTATAAAACATTTGTTTAATTCATAACCAATTAAGGGTTGCTTCTGGAAATAGTCTCAACAAGGAAAAAAGAGACACGTGGTTGTTGAAAACGTAAAATGAAAAGTGATTAGACAACAATGAGATTGTGATTGGATCAATCAAGTTGTCTAAGTCGGTTTCTAAAAAAAATAAAATACTTTGAAGTAATGTATTGTCTCCTTTTCAAAACGAAACGTAAAGTGAGAATTGAATAGAACCATGGTTTAAAACAATCAAACGACTTCTATATAGAAGTAATGAAAACTTTGATTGTTTACTACTCAAGTTACTTATCCATAAGTGGTGTTGAGTTTAGTGGTTCTATGAATGGAATAAAGTATTGATAAAATGAATGAAAATACCCGAGTTAGAAATAATCTTTGTTAACACCGAATTAGGTGTTGTTACAAAACAAAGATCAGTGAAAATTCGAACTTGAAAAAAAAATGTAGTGATAAGATCAACGTGTTAAAAGTTAAGGTGTTGGGGAAGTGGTCTAATAATAGCTTGGATTAGCTATTAAACATCAAAACACATGTGATTGTGTTTTAAGATTCGAATTACCTAATAATTAATTCTAACGACGTTAAGTTATGACGCTTATCACTGCAACGTAAAATATAATAAATGAAGAGATAGATGTACTGATTGAGAATCAGTAAATGATTTGTATAGGATGTCAATATGAGCTCCTATATTGCGAGAATTGCTATTTATAAGACTTAAAGGACTGAAATAGCAGCCTTTAAGAATTTGATTAGTCATTAAGTTAATCGGAGTTTGGAAATTCAATATTTTTTTATCTCTTCAGTTGAATAATAATGGAAAGGTAAATTCACCAAAAGTAATTTGATGAATAGTAAGATACAAAGCTATCTTACATAGCATCTTGAAAAATACCGAATTTCTTTTTGAGGAAAAAAAGTCGGGATATTTGAGACTAATGGAAATAATGTAAGGCAATAACAAACAGTTTAACTATTTTAGTCGCATAGTTTCTCTGTTTCGAATTAAGATTAGCTAAGGAAGACTTTGATTTATTAAATGATAATAAGAAGTCACATCGTCCTTAGCTATATTTTCGAAAAGAGAAGAGATATAAATTGTTTTTCTAAGTCAATATTAAGGAGCTATAAGTGGCCTGGTTGTTGAGCAAAAATCGTGGTAAGTTTGTAAAGGGGATTAAGAGCAAGATCAACGTAAGAATAGTTAAGATTGAAAAAAATTGAACAAAATAAACTCTGTGTATAAAATAAAATGAGATGTCGAGATGACTTATGATTGCTGGAAGTGATATGAACGGACTCCTTTAGTCAAGGTGAGGCACTGGAGTAGTTATGCATGACCAAAAGTCTAAGTAACTTTGTTTTATAATCACGATTCATTCATGGCGTAGAAGATCAGTGTGACGCGTCACCCATCTTTGAATAATCAAATGAATTAGTGACAGATGGTATACAAGAGTTTATGAAGTTTCGTTGGAGTCAATTGGAGGTTGAAGTATAGGCAACTAAATGGTCGATATATTCTCACATTAGTATGAAAATGAGAATTTCAGGTAACGGTCCCGATCAAATTAGAATATTAAACTATAAGTTTGATGAAACTTGATATATCTTCACAAGGACCTTACAAGGAGTCAAACTCCAAATGTTGAAAGTTTTGAACCAAAATAGTATACAACTAATATCAATGAATAAATGTATTGTTCATTGGTTCAATTATAGTGCTACGCCACCTGATTAGTTAGTGGTGAAGTTTAAAGCACTAGTTATTGTAAATTGGAGATTATGTAAGATGCTTGTATGTTGGTGAAGATATAAATGAAATGAAGAGAAATGCATGATTTACAGCTCAGTTAGTAAGCCTTATGTTGGTTAGGTTGGAAATATTGAATAGAGTATAGTGCATCTGACTTGATATGTTTGAAGAATTGAATATTCTTCAATTGTAATTGAGTAGAAATGAAGAAGACATAACATATTTATAAACTTGTATGGAATACAAGTTAAAAGTTATACTATGAGAGTATAATCATCGAATATGTTGATATCTCTGTTTAGAAACGTATGTCTACTAAAGCTAAGTATAACTGTCGCTATTCAAGCAATGAGAGAAGTTGGTGAACAGTAAGTGATTAAAACGTGAGTTGTGGGAGATATCAGTATAGTGAAAGGAATGAGGTTTTTGATGAACTCATCGTTAGAGAATAATCTGACAAAGTTAGAAAAGATAATTTTTTTAACCAATCGAAGAAGTTAAGTGAATTTGCTGACGAGTTGGAATTGGTAATTGCTTTCCAGTCCACAATCTAAATAATATTGTGAGTTGATATTTAGAGAATGAGTGAGAGCTGCACGATGTGTCAGGTTTCTATTTCTGATCGAATTGAGAATTCGAGATCTCTTATCATGGGGTGACAAATATATTATGAGATCTATAGTCATGGGATGACTTGTATAATATTTTACTGATCTTTGAAGTTTATCTAATTAATTTAAACGAACTTTGAGGTTTAAGATTCACTTAGAATCTTTAGTGGTTGATAATATTTTATAATTAATGATTATAAGATCTTAATATTAATTGTTTATTGATGGAGAGGTGAAGACTGCTAGATTATCAAGGGATTAAGATAATCTAGGCCAATCAAATGCTTTAGTTAAGTGGGGCCGACACTTCCAATCTTCGCGCAATTCTCTTAAGAACATGATCCCAAAAGTTTGCGCGCCATGGAGACCCCCCAAGTGGCATGCCTAGATATGTCAAAAGCCATGAGCCAACTTTGCAGTAGGAGAGTTTGAAAGTGGGAGATCTGTCCAAAATGTCAAGCAAGTTGAGTTCTCACACCAAACTTATAAGCTATTATCTTTTTACTCAACTAGTCGACGTGAGACTATTTTCAATGTAAGACTATTCTCACTTCTCCAACACTCTCCCTTAAGTCTAATATTAGTCTAGCCAGTTGTGACTTGCTTCTAACCCCTCGTGAGATTATAATCAAGAGGGGTTGAGGCGGTTCAAACACCTACGATATTAAAAAAAGAGTTGCTCATGCAATGATTCAGTCTTAAGGGGGCCATATAAGTAACAAGGGTAAAAAAAAGGTTGGGATGAACCTTCATGAAGATCGAACCCCGCCACGTGAATGAATGTTTAAAATATTGTCACATCGTGATTTTAGCTCTCCATATAGCATTGGCCAGTAATAATGTTAGTCACTTACAATTTTCTCCTCCGCTTTGCTTTAAGGAAGATAGCATGATGTTAACATTATTAATTCCAGCCCAAAGCAACCAGGAAATGACATGTAGATATCTATCTACAACCTTTGATTGAAGATTTGATGAAGTCGTGGAATGATGGAGTAGTTGTAGTAATGACGCGAGAATCAAAAACATTTTTAATTCGGTACAATTTTGTTGTGGACGATCAACGATTTTCCAAATTTATATGGGAATTTAGTCAGATGTTTTACAAAAGAAATTTTGCTTGCCCACTTTGAGAGTTAACACATGTTCAACATGTCGACTTCCAAGCAAGAAAACTGCATTACATGGGCCACGTATTATTCCTCGAAATGATCACATTTTTCGAAATAAAAGTACTTCCAATAAATTTTAACCATGTCACAATCATAATGATCCATTTATTTTCGCAACTCAGCCAAACAAGTGTTTATTCTAGTGAAAATGATTCATCAAATACGGGCCAGGTTGGTGCGGCACCGGTGATCGTATGATATCAAGCAATGTACTACGAGAATGCCAAGCAACTATCGCTTTCTGCCGTTGCACGACATATCGCGCGTAGATTTGGACACTCGCTGATGGAAGATTCGACAATTTCTCTTTTTGAGAAGCTTTTCTTTCGTCTTTTCACATGTACGTTGTCGGGACATAGCTATGGTAGATTCAATTAACAAGCTCGACCTGGTGGGTTTGTCTAGGTGTATAAGGTACATATCTTTTACACAATTAAGTTCCTTAGAACTTCTTGTTCTTCTTGTTGCTTTTTAATGAAAGCTTTGTAGAGTTTAAATCAAGTGGGCGGGTATATTATATTTTTCAGGGTAAAATTATTTGACTGGACGGGATATACCATTGCGAAGAGGTTGTCAAAATGAAGGCTCGAAATCATGATTGCTTTCTGAAGAATGAACGATTATATAAATTTAAGTTTGTATTACCTAATTAGACTTCTTCGTTCAGACTTTTTTTCGTGTACACTCCACTCATGAAATCTTGTTAAGAACAAGTTTAACTCATTTTCTCATACGGGTATTTTTTATTTTTCTCGCTTCTCACCATTTTTTATGCTCTAAATCACTATTGTTTGATAAATGGTCATGGGTTTTCAGTGGAAGTAATGTTGGTGATTATGAAATCAGAAAAAAGTTGCTCATGCAATGATTCAGGGGGCCATATAAGTAACAAGGGTAAAAAAAAGGTTGGGATGAACCTTCATGAAGATCGAACCCCGCCACGTGAATGAATGTTTAAAATATTGTCACATCGATTCTTACAAAAAAAAAACAAACAGATGAGTCCAACTAATTTAACTTGAATCTCGGATGCCATTTTCGCACGCGCACTCATTTGGAGTCCTTTAGATGCACATTGATTCTCTTCTGCATACACATTGAAGGAAAAATCAATAGTCACAAATTAGTTTGCGTGTGAAAATAGCACGTGAAATTGAAGTAAAAAAAAACATGATTAAAAAAAGGAGAGAAGAAATTGATATTCTAATATCCTTTGATATATACATTTGCTACTAACTTAGGTGAATAGTATGTGGGTCATACAAAAATAAAACTCTACCAATTTTGTCTATACTTCCTTCACACACTGCCACCATCGCCCTCCGCTTGAGGTACACATGTGGTAGAGGGTGGAGGGTGGTGAATCCGGTGATGTGATGGCGCGGAGTGGGCGTGAGAAAGATGATGGTGAAATTGGTAGAGTTTGATATTTGTGGGACCATTCAAAAAAGGTTAAATGCATGACAGGTGCTCTATAACTCTTTTCACCTCTTGGGCCCAAGGCCCATTCACAACTTTGTTATTTTGAAACGCCCATTGACTACTTAACTACTCGTAAAGTGGGTTACTGAAATGGTTGAAACCCGACCTTGTTATTGTTAAATAAAAGAAGCCCGACCATTTTCCCTGTATGTTACATATTTTATTTTTATTTTTAAAAATCATAAGAGAGTCTAGGGGCGGAGCTAGGTTGAAGGGTCCTCTAGGCTGTAGCCCAGAGCAGCCCTTGATTTTTTGTTTTTTAGTTATAGGTTGGACCAAATTAGAATTAAGTCCAGGCCAAAAAAACCCAAAGCTAGCAGAAGTCCAACAAAAGACACCACATGTGAGGAAGGTTAATCGAATTGTTATTTTGACGGACTTAAAGTCACTCAAAGTCACACACCAAATCACACCATAGTAAATGCTTGGTAACAGTGAGACACCTCATTATATGTTCACATACATCTCATAATACATCGTATGGATTTTCAATAGGCGTGTTACTTTAATTGTGTCGATAACATCATTTTTATTTTGAATCGAATAGGATATCGCTAAAATCTCTCAAAAATCTAAGTAAAAAAAATCACTCGTATTCGTCGAAATCTCCCAAAAGATTCGCGTCGTATCTTAAAAAAAATATTTTTTTTTAAAAAAACTTTTCATTACATTAAGAAAAAAATTATTGGTTCCAGCCCGAGGGAACCAAAAATCCTGACTCCGCCCAGTTAATATATTTCTAAAAATATATTTTCAAAATGTCACAATTTTTTTTTCGAAACCACAATCAAATTTCATTTACTCAAAGTGACATGAAGTCGGTCATTACACGAAGGCATCTTATTAGATATATACATAAATTCGATTCATATATAACCTACGGCTTGTGCGTTGGAGTGGTGCGGCACTCCAGCGATTTTAGAGGACTTCTCAAGTTTGAGACTCAACTGTGACGACCCAAAGATCGAAAACACCCATCCCAGAGGTAATTTAGTAATTTCATAAACCCTAAACAAAATTGGTCCCACTATATAAATTTATTGTAAACCCTAGCCTCCTTTATGCACACACAAAAAAATGAGAGAGAAAAAGGAGTGGAGACTTGTTTGGGGAATCGTGGTGGTGCGAAACCAAGGAGACATCCACTGAAGGTAATCCACCCTCTATACCCTTTCTTTTCTTGTCTCATTAAATTTACAAACTTGTGTTTGTTTCAATAATGATAGAACACATATTTTTCTCTTTTTGATTTTAATGGGTAAAATTTTGGTGGAGAACCCCAAGGGGATGGCGTCGTCGGTATGGCCGGAGAAGAGCGGCGGACTCGCTGGTTTAGGGCGGGGGACCTACCTTCGTCGGAGTAGAGGTGGTCACCGCCGCCACCAAGGAGGGGAGGTCAGGGGTCATTTTGCTGGCCACCCCTCAACCAGGGGCCATTTTGGTCCATGGATTAAAAATATATATAATATAAAATATATATAATATAATAATAAAATAAACTATAACATTTTATATATAATATTATAATATAAGATGTATATATAAAATAGAAATAGATAGAATAAAATAAATAGAAACAAAATTTGTGGACTTCGGGGTGCACTATCGCACCTCGACGAGGGTTCTCGACAACGGGAAACCCGCAGGACCCACACTAATGGACCCGAAGCAATTTGCTAATAAATTGGAAATTGAGTAACTTTGAAACGAGAATTGCAAATGAATGCGAATGAGTCTTAAATTTTATAGATTCGTGAAACAATTCATATAGAACCTCGCGCGCGCAAGGATCGGGAGTGGATATCGCGGCGAGTCGAGGTAAGTGGGGAGCTTCGCTCAAGTATCAAATATGACATGTTATTAGATAATTAAGATTCATGATTTGAACTAAAGACTTGGGAATGGGTTGCATTATGCTATTGACTTGATTTACTTATCTATTGTTGAATATGTGTTGCACAAAAAAAAAAAAAATAGAATTACTTCTCCTTGGCAAGAAGATGAAATTACCTACTCCTGGGTAAGGAGTTGGATGACCCTCTCTTGGGTAAGGAGTTGGGATTACCCCTTCTGGCTAAGAAGATGAGGTTAAATTATTAAGGACATGAGCGGTAATATACAAACTTCTCAAGAAAACTCTAAGTGATCTTGGTGCACATATCGACGACGGCTTGGACGAACTTACTGTTAGTTTGATGGGACCATTGAGGGGACACAACGACCATTGTGTTCACTAATGATCTTCATCACCTCGAGAGTAGGGGAATCGGTCACCGGAATCAAGTCAATAACTAGTATGCATTGAATGGACCAATGACTTATAATTATAATTATCTTTATGGTATATCTCTAGTGAGCCCCTATGCATGAATGCTTTAATTTTATTTATGATTTTCAAACCTTTTACTATTATGGTTTAAATGCATCTTAGAACTTGTCTTAAATCAATAAAATGGATAGTTTTCATTTAATTATAGATATGAATCTTATTTCCATGCTTTCTACTAAATGCTTGATGATTTGATTTCAACCCCGTGTTGGATTTTGCATCTTTATTAAGTAATACTTGCGTGTTTGATGTTTGAGCGGGTTTTCTGTATTTACTGAGCTCCGTTGGTTCTTTAGCTCACCCCACTTATAATACAGGTCCATCTACGAGTGCGATAGATCGCGGCAAGGGGAAGGCCATTGCTTGAAGTCTCCTTGTATCATGAGCATTACAAAATATATTTACTCTTTGTTTTGAAAACTTTTAATAAGGCTTGTAACCTAGACAAGTCTGTTGGGTAGTTCAACCTTCCTTCAGTTAGTTTGACACATGTATAAGCTTTTGAAGTTTTTGGAGATTTCATATTATTTTGATTTAGTTAGGTGAATTTGAGATATCCGATAGTTCGGTTGATGGTGACATATGGTATTTATTTAAATTCAAGTTCCGCATTATCTTGCCATATTGTCTATATGTTGTTCCGCAGGTTGTTTAGGCGTATCAGACCGTTATTTGAGCTCGGTTCAAGTATTGGGCCTAAGTGGCGGTCTAGCCCGGGCGATCCGACCCTAAGTCGGGGAAGGGTCGTCTCATCAACAAACTCAGAAATCATCGCTGTGAGAGCTTTACCTTAATAAGCTAACCTGACTCGAGCTCTCAGTGATCGGTTAAGTCCTGACACTGTGTGGACTAGACAAAAAAAAAAAAAAAAAAAAAAAAAAAAAAAAAAAACGTTTACATTATGCGTGCACTCGGTCTGCCAAATCATTCTCTAAAAGATTTTCACTAATATAGTAAATGATAAAGGGGTTTTCTTGTTAGAGATAATTTGAAATTTTGAATTGAATTAGACTTAAGATACTACAAATATACATACACACATACATATATGCATGCAAATATGCATAAAATTTGGCATCTTTTTTTTTTTTTTTGTTCTCCGTCAAGACTTCTATCTCTGTTTTTTCAATTATGAATTTATTTGCTAACTTGACGTCATATTATTTCGATTTTCTATATGGCATCCATTAAGATGAGAAATATGTTTACTCATCGTCAAAGGATAAGATTAAAAAAAAAATAGGAACCAACATTGATCAAATCAAAGTTAAAAATAGTAATAATAATATAGAAAACTTGATAAGTTTAGGCAGAGGCTATACATACCCCACTTTTTGCTTCATTTACCCCATTACTTCTCACTGTACCTCATTTTTGAATTTTTATTAGTGCTTTTACCCCACTTTTTTTTGTAAATTATTCTAAAACTACCCCTCATCCTTAATGAATGTTTACCCCATCTCATACCCTCATCCCAACACCCCTCAATCTTCTCCATTTCTCGATTTTAGTCATTATAGAGCACTTGTACTAAGTTACCGAGTGTGATATGAGTGTTTTTTCATTGAACAAGGTCAGATGTGGTCGAATCGTGTCCTAGAAGTGAAGAAGTGTCGTCTGCGGGGTTCGGCCGCATAGGGTCGAGACCTTTAAAGAGGTATCGACAGACTACAACTGATACCTTCAAAGAGGTAACGACCGACTCCGACCAAGGCCTCTTTAGAGGTATCGGTCGACTCCGACCGAGAATGCAAAGAGAACTCGGTTTTAATGGGTGACGGAAGGATCTAGCCGAGACCTCTTTAGAGATGTCGACCCTGTGTCCGACACCTTTTCAGAACTGTCAGCCTTGTGTGGCCGACACTGCGGGTAACAAGAACGAAAAAAAATAAATTTCAAAACTCCTAAAAAATACATAATAATGACAAAAAATAGTGGGTTTTACTCGTAATCGCTTGATGTTTTTGATTCCATCGAGACTTTGTACCCAAAATGCAAGAGTTAACCCATAAATCGAAGCCCTAAACTCAACAACAAAACCACAAACAATACTAACTCAAAAAATAAAAAAAAACTCCAAAAAATTTCGAAATCGACGCTAAAAGAGATGATGAATGCACTCATGGCGTCGAATCGATGTGGTTTTGCTCGGATTTTCGGATTCGGGCTGATGGTGAGAATGCGATTTGAGAGAGGGGCGACGGGGGTATGCGTGAGTGGGGTGAGTGAGATATGTGTGAGTAAAAACTCTTTTATATAGAGGGGTAGTTGGGTCATTTCACTAGGGGCTGAAAAAATTCGAAAATGGAGTAAAAGGAGTAAATGTGAGGTCGAATAGCCGTTGCCCAAGTTTATGGACGTTTTTCTAAAAAAATGAAAAAAATGAAAAAAAAATTGGTAACACACAAAAAGAATTGCTATGTTTAGAAGATCTAGGGGTTGCTTTTGGATCTTAAGTTTGAACATGAAAAAACGCGTTTTTATTTGAAAACAAAGCAACTTTGAAGAATTTTTACTAGATTTGATTCATTTGAAAGCTGACAGCATGCATGCTTCAAAAATCTTACCTTGACTTAAATTTTATCGTTGTTTGTGGAAAGGTGGACCGTTGACTGTGAAACAAGTAGTGGACCGTGACCGTTGCAACTTGCAACCATACTCTGATAAAAAAAAATAAAAAATCTATTAATGCCGGCTCTACGAAGTCTTCGCGCGGCAGTTATAGGAGTATATGATATGAATCAAACTTAAATGTACAGGTTTCCTTAAACTAAGGATGCAAATGTGTAGGGGAATATTCATGGGTAAATAGGGATGGATATGAGGATGGATATAAAATCTCATAACCATACGAGTATAAGTACGAGTATGAATAATAAAATATCTCCACGAAGATCCTCACGGGTAATCTTCACAGAGATCCCCATGGATAATTCCCATAGGGATACACACGTGTAATCCCCATGAGGATACCCATCTACCCATGGGGATCACATATATCAATTTATACACTATATGATATTAATTATTAATTATTTATATATATACCATATGCTATTTATATATAAATATTACATAATATTACATAGTTTTCACTCCAAAACGCTTATACATATAACAAAAAACATCTTAATGAGATTTATAATTTTAATTTATTTGGTTAATTAATAACTATATGTTTTGTTTTGAATTGTTTGCAACTATATTTATATTTTAGAATTTTAGGATCAAAAGTACTGAAAAAAGTTGATGACTTGGTAGTTTTAAGAGACAGTGACTTTAATGAATATTTTGAATTTGAACTTTTCGTTTTGCATATGCCAATGATTTTGAAGAAACTTAATTATAAGTATTAGCAATTAATAGTTGGAATCTTCATTGCATGATATGTTAATTTTATTTTTTTTATCAGAATTTCAACAATTGTGTTGTTATGTTTATATATTTGACACCTTATTTGTCACGATTTTTTTTTGAGAATCCCCAATGAGGAATGGAATGTGGAAAAAAATTTCCCGACGAGGATTCCCCATCCCCATAAAAATCCTCATGAAAATCCCCACAAGAATCCATAATAGAGAATGAAATGGGTAAAATATTTTACCCATAGAAATTCCCTATACCCACAGAGATTAGATGGCTATGGGGATGAGCATGAGAATTCGACCCCAAATGGGTATGGGTGATAAATTTTTTAGTGGGTATGTGTATTGAAATGAGGTCCCCATCCCTTACCTTACCAATTTGCATCCCTACATTTAACAATATACAATAACTTTCCTGCTTATGCTAATTAGTGTTAGAATAATTGCATCATCCCTTCATGCGAATTCTATGTTGCTTTTCGCATCTTGTAAGTTAATTAACTGTCGCCTGGTTTGGTTCATTTTACTATGTACTAGGGCTAATTATCAGAATGAAACTTTATTTTATTATAGCCAACAATATGTACACGGCGAGAAATAATTAATATGTATCCTTCAAATAGTGGCGGACCTACCTCATGCTAGCTAGCTAGGTTTTTTTTTTTTTTTTTTTTTTGTCAAAGAGGATAGTTATATTGCTAGGGGTGTAACAACCCAATCAGGAACATGACTGACCCAGGTAACGTTTATAAGAAGAGTATTAGCCCTCTTTGCTAAGTTGTGAGCAGGCACATTCTGAGACCTACTTACATAATCAAATTCTGTGGGACCTCTGCATTTACAAAGGTTTCTAATGTCATAACAGATTGGTTCAAAGGAGGCATCCTCCATAATGTCGTTGCTCAGCATATTAATAGGGATCCGGGCGTCAGAGAGAACTCGAAGGGGCCCGTTTATGGCCATGTCCATGCATGCCTTTAATGCTTCCAAGATTGCTCAACATTCAACTACCTCCACACTGGGAGAGTGGCTTATAAATTTTGGTCCTGCACAGTAAGTGTCATTGTTGGGTGAAACAAGTATCCAGCCTGTAGCATCCCCTAACCTGATTAGGGCAATATCCGGCATGAAACCCTAATTAAGCCCATATTACCTTTACTAGACTTAACTAGAGCCGCAACCTTACCACTTACATTTGATAAACACTACTGTATATCGATTATCGAAATAAAACAAATCATATACGCAGCGGAAATTTAAAACCTTTTTTCGATAACCAAAATAAGATATACAATATTAAAACAAAACCAGAATAAACCTCGGTTATATAATCAACCATCCCATGTGATATTAAAAAACTGTAAATCAATACAAATATATAAGACTAGAGAAAATGATTACATCAGAGAAAAGTTCAAGACTCCTATAACTTCTCCATCCCGTAGTCACAAGCACTTGGCGAATCTGCCTGTAATGTTAATTGGAGTGAGCGCTCCAACTTGCTAAGTAAATATGGATTCACATTAATCATCAACATTCCATATAGTAAAGAAGGATATCATGCAATAGCAACATGCACCAATGATATCTAACAAGAATATGGAAAACATATAGATTCAATACATTATCAGATGCAAAGCAAGTAATTTGGACTATTACATTGTGATTCCCATTTATTTTATAAAACTAGGGTCGATTACCTACCGACGCTATTAATACAATTGCTAGACTAACATATTGGCGATATGCTCTCTAGCCCATCCATTAATGCCCAACGGTTCTATCCCAAACGCTTTAATGTGTATGTAATCCTTACAACCTATTGAATTGAGCAGGAGTTATATATAGGCCGGGAAAGGACCCATCTCCTATAAACCTATTCTCAAAACCACGAATTATAGCATGGTCACATTACATACCGTTTTCCATTTATTGAAATCCATCACAGGGTACCATTTCATTCGAACAACTATATGAGCTATATATACTAAATAGCCAGACAATATTGATAAATAAGCGAATCTGTACTTACCTCGGTCTAAGTCCTTGTCTAATTTCCTAACTTTCCGGTCACCTCACATTTCCTCGGTGTTCCTCAACCTATCACCAATAATTTGGGATCAATTTAGGTTTATTATACTGCATTTAGAACCCCTAGACTAGTCCCTAAGTCCCCCGAAAATTATTCATAAAACACAACACATTTGCTGGTTTCAAGGGTTTGGTAGCGCGCCACATGACATGGATAGCACGCTATCCATAAGTCAGTCATCTTCCCCAGAATGCGTAGCGCGCTATGGCCAGTGCTTAGTGCATTATGTGCACCGTACCTGTGGCGCCCCAAATCCCGAGGCTGCCACGTGGAGCGTCGCTGCCCCGTAATCCTATCAGTTCATTGACCCACTTGGTCCCACGCGCCACTGACGTCCGTTTCCATGTCACTACTCCTTGATATGCGCATTAATTCATTTCGTTCAATTAGTTTAGTTATACAGTTGAATACATTTTAGCATTTAAAACAACTGAAGTCTTAAATTTCGAGTAAGTAAAACAAATAAGTTCATTATCATGTAAAACATCATTTATAAGAGCAAGTCCTACTGTGGAAAACCCGGGAAAGTACTATGTATACAGGCGACAATACTAATTAGCAGTAATATATACAAGTATAGTGTCTATCTAGTCTCCCAATACCCCAAAAGTAAAGCAAAATATCAAAATAACATATACTAGTAGGTCCTCAACCGCGGGCAATCAGATGAAGTCGCCAAGAATCCCATTGCCCCTACTAGTACTGGGATCTGCACTCGACCATCACAAAAAGCCAGATGGAGAGTACAGTCAGTAAGATTCCAAACGAAGTACAATGAGCATTTATAAGAAAATAAATAGATATCAATAATCATGTTAAATAATCATGCGGAAACTAAACGGACAACTGTGCTACGATCATCACATGAATAGATAACACGAGAGAAACAAAATGTGTACTCGTCCCGGTCAGACTAGACTTTACTTCGGTCCTAGGATCCTTTCGGTGGGTGCCCGCACTTCCTTTCACCTGGTTCCTTGCGGTGCGTTTCCGACACGTGCGCCCTTAATGCAAGTCGGGTTGCAATTCACCGAGTGCTTGATCATATGGCTACAGCCTAGTGTGCCATAAGTACACTACGAACATCAGGTGGGAGTAACTCAACCACCAACCCAAATGTATCACGGAATAGAGTACAATAACAAGGAATAGGAAATCAATAATGGAAAAGTAAACCCTCAATGACTTTCAAATGGATTCTTACGTGCATCAAAACTAGGGCTGGCAATTTGGGTCATGAAACGTTTAACACGACACGACACGACACGTGATAAACATGTCGTGGGTTTGACAAAAATGTATGTGGGTCATAAACAGGTTAACCTGTTTATACACGGTTAATAAACGAGTCGTTAACGTGTTAACCCGTGTTACTCGTTTATGACTCGCATAATTATTTACATATAAATACAAATTTTTCATTTCCAACCCTAAAAACTTTCAAAAGAATCAAAACCAAACAAAGTTCTCTTCGGTTGTTCTGTTCGGCACTTCCAGTTCCACTGCTCCAGACTCCAGCGTTCCACCACTTCGGCTGGTCGACGACGACGATGACGACGCGGAAGAGCCAACAAGGAAGAAGGAGATTGCCTCAGGTAACAAAATCTCTCTCACCTCTCTCTCTCCCTCTCTCTCTCTCTCTCTCTCTCTCCACCGATCAGTGATGATGATCCACGGTCAACAAGTACAACTACGACGTGGAAACCCTAATAAACAAGCTAAATAGTCACTGGTTTGGCGAGAGGGTATGTTAAAAAAACCCTAGCTTTCGATTGGTGTTATTGATTATCGTGTTTTGAATGTCTCTGAATTGTTGAATGGTGTTTTTTGGTGATTGATTGAGTTCATGCTTTGTTGTTTGGATTGTTCGAATTGCGCTTGTGTAGTTTTTATGATTCTGTATTCGTTTCGTGTAATTAGTTTGGAGAAAACCCTAACATTGAGAGGGAATGCTTTGTCTCGTTATTTTTGTTCTTATCGGAGGCGGTAGGCGTTTGCTTGGGCCGGTAGCTATCGTCGGAGTCATTATGTTCAACATTTGTTTTGAGTGTCTCAAATTACTTTTTGAATGTTGATGTCTTGGTGGCGAATTCCTTTATCCGACTTTAAAGACTTGTGCCAGAATTTTGTTCATGTGAGGAGTTGGAATCTTGTTGTCTCCATGTCTGTGATTTTTATTTTCTAACAATTGTTATTTTTATTTTTATTTTATGAAAGCAACGATAGTTAAGTTTTGGGTATGGCATAATCTGCTAGTATTTATGCAGAGTTATCTCAACCTTTTAAGGCAGGTTTTTATTTAAAAAAACACTTGACATTGAATTAATGAGACAAAAATGATACAATCGAATCAACGCTGTGAATGATAATTTATAAGAGTTGGGGATTATAAGTTATAACTTAAATTATCTAAATCTAAGTCTAAAAGACTAAAAGTGGGAACCATCTGTGATAAAATTGGGAAGGCACCGCAACTGTGTAACTGATTTTTTTTTAATTCTTCTATCCGGCCATTTCATTAAATGAATAGTTCATAATTTCTCGTTTTTTTTTTGACATACATCATATATATAACCTTGTTTGTTTTTTGTTCCTACCAAGTTGTACCAACTGTTTTTTAATTAGGGATATATGATTTCATGAATTTTTATAAATATTGTGTTTGTGTTGTTGATTTTAATTTTTAATGTGCTGCAGTTGAACAACATTCTTGATGAGATCAATGATGATGAGTTTGACACCAACAGTATTGATGATATTGAACTTGAACACACTAATGATGATGCTGATACTTGTGATAAAGATACAAATCTCCAGGGAAAGAGAAAGAAAACTTCTACTGTATGGCGTCATTTTGAAGAACTTCCAAAAGGCATAGATTGGATATGTGCAGGATTAGAATGTTATATTATTTTTGACATTTATACTAGTTATTTATCTTTAGTATCTCAAGCTTTATAATTATTAATAAACTCCATTTTTTATTTGTTGTAGGGCAAGATGTCAAGCTGGATTTGGAGAGTATTACAGAAGATGTACTTAACTTGAGTGTGAGTGATGATCCACGGTCAACTACTTGCTCAAACTCTGTTGGAAACTAGAGAACTCGAAGCCTTTTTTGTTTATTAACCTTGAATTTATCTCTTACTTCTATGTTAACTTCATATAACCTTGTAGTTGGGTTATTAAACTTGAACTTGACTATTTGAGAACTTGTATTTTTAATTTTTCCTTGTATTAGATGGGTTTATAATTTTATATTTTATGTTGTTTGTATTGATTTTGTAGTGAGATATCATTAATCTAGTAGCATGTTTAACAGGTTGATAAACAGGTACACAAACGAGTCGAATTAAACAGGTTAAACATGATCTGTTTGATAAACGTGTTAAACATGTACACAAACGAGTCGAGTTAAACAGGTTAAACATGATCTGTTTAATAAACGTGTTAAACGTGTCATAAACAGGTTACCTGTTTATTAAACGTGTCGTGTGTCGTGTTTATAAATAGTGACTCGTTTAATAAACGTGTCGTGTGCGGGTTTAGGATAATTATGACACGACACGTTTACGACACGACACGTTTACGACTCGCTGACACGAATTGCCAGCCCTAATCAAAACGCACTCCAGAGTTCCGCTCACATCTCGAGATACGCGCTCGACTCCCTACTATAGTCTCCTAACTCCCTAATATCCAATTAAACCATTTTAACTAGTTTAGAGTCAAATTAAGTGAATTTATAATGTGTGGCAAAAAATATTGAAATTTTATTCCAAAATGTTTGGTTTTGGCACACTTTTCGAGTTATACCGGGTGCCGAATGCCCGAAAAATTCTCGAATACTATTTTTTTCTATCTTTTCTCATTTTATATTTTTCCTGATTTTTTTTGAATTTTTCCATAATTCTCTACCTATTTTTCTTATTTTTCTGTAATTTATTTTATTTAAAACTATTTTTAAATTAATTTTTAATAATTATTTTCTTTAATTAAAAGGGTGGGTCCCTGGACCGGGTTTGGTCCGGTCCAACCGGGTCGACCTGACCTGGTCTCGGCCTAGACCAGCTCGGCCAGTCAAGGGGACCGCTCGCACGCCCATAAGTGCGTGCGTCCTCCCCTCCCCCAGTTTTTCTTTCTTCTTCTACAAAGAAGTCTCTGTTTTTTTTTTTTTTTCTTTTTCTTCAACAAATCAAACAACATCAATACTTCTCCATCATCAACAACAACCAACAATCAGTAACACCTCTTTTTCTCCAACATTAAACATCAATCAACCATTACCATTAAAAACTCATTTAAGCTTCATTTTAATGGAAAATTGAAAGAAAATAAAGATGCTCACATTGATCACTTGCTTGCTTAATCAAATCACTTCCAAGTCTCCAAGGATCTCATACAATCTCATACTCTCAATGGTTGTTCAATTCTTCAACAATTTCTCTATATTAAATACACACTCTCCTTTTTTATAGGTTGAAGAGTGTAGAGAGGGAAAAAAACGTGGAATGAGAGTGAGGAATGGGTGTTAACCCTCATTTTAGGGGTATTAGGTGGTATATGTGGCATTTTCTTATTTGCTCCCCATTAGTCACAAAATATTTAGTCTTGTTCAATTATCTTCGGTTACCCGGCGTTCTGCACCTTGGCACGCATAACAAGGGGCGCCATAGTCGCCTATCTCGATCAATTGGCCTAGACTGTGTTTATCATTAATATTTGTCACATTTAATTAATTTGATTATCCAATTTATTTTTCGGACCTAGTGTACCCACATTTCGCTCGCTCAACACCCGTATTGACACACTTTTTCGAGGTGAACGCCCGTTACACTATCTCGATCGGTTCAACGATATATATACACACATGCGATACTAGGTAAAATAATTTAACATACGACATCGCAAATAGGCAAACATCAAGCAAACAATCACTATTTACCTAGTCAGGCGCGTCCTGACCTATCTGCGGCATCTACGCGGATCTGAGCTGGCGTCCGAATATGAAAATAATCAATAATAATGGCGTAATTAAAATTGGGCCATTAAAACTCTTCCCAACTAAAATAGAAATTGCGTCATGAAATTTTAAATAACTTGAAGTGTCGTTCCATGAAATAGCTGAGGGTAACGCTCCCGTAAAATAGACTCGAGCTCCTGAAGAGTAGTAGCCCCTGTCGAGACTATCGCGTTTGCAATCCACTCATCAACACCACGGACAAAAAAATAAACCTGAAGCATCTCTAGTGCCTGCAACATTCATCGAGAACAACAATATGTATCGGTACAGCTCCATGTACTGCATCAATGAGCGATTACCCTGTCGTAGGGCCAGAAAATCCTCCCTCAACCTCAGCCTCACCTGCATGGGAATGAACTCGTCATAGAAAAACTCTCAATACTCCGCCCATGTCGCTAGCTCCAGGTGGATATCCAGATAAGTTGTCCATCGACCGCTGCATGACCTATCAGATACACTCCGGATAAATGTGCGTGTATGCTCTCGTCGTTCCGCATAAGCTTATGGAAATGCTGATGCAAAACTATCCACTTCCCTGCTGCCTCAGGGTCTCAACCTCTGTAGAAGTATCTCGGGTGAAATTTCATAAACTCTTTGACAAGCTTCGCCTCGGGGTTAAGACAAATACGGAAATAACAGCAATTGTAGTAGCGACCGGCTACTCGGTAGTCATAGGTAGGGGCATAAGATTTGAAGTCTCTAATGGTATCACAATCACTGGCAAAACCCCGTGTCTCTGAGACTGCTGTATCAATAGGCACCTGTGGTGTAGCCGGGGAGACTGTTGTCTGTATAGTAGGTGCGACAAGAACTGTGGGGCTAGTGTTGCTGCTGTGGCATCTGCCACGGCCTGAGCCCTAAATAACTGGAGAATCTCCACCAACTAAGCATCATGAACAGCAAGTCGGTCGTCAACGCTCTAAGTAGAAGCGGTAGTAATAGTGGGGTCCCTAGCAAGATCTCCAGTCTGTCCTATCTCAGGTTGTGTAGAGGGTTGTCCGTCTATTATGATCTGCATCGAGAAGCGTGCATCGAATCAGCCTTAGTATATATACGCGTATAATACATCATTTATAGTAAAACATAACACGTATACAAACCCTAACTCTACCGCCTCACCATCACTTGCCAACTAGAGTTCTAAGGCAAGTACATCGGGTTTCCACATCCAAGGTTTTTTTAAGTTTTATGCTCTTTCATTTAATTTCCCGAGGTTCCTAGAACTCTCGCTCTGATACCACCTATGGTGGCCCCAAATCCCGAGGCCGCCGCGTGGAATGTCGTTGCCCCGTAATCCTGTCAGTTCATTGACCAACAGGGTCCCACTTGCCATTGACGTTCGTTTCCACGTCACTGCTCCTCGATATGCGCATTAACTCATTTCGTTCAATTAGTTTAGTTATACAGTTGAATCCAATTTAGCATTTAAAATAGCGAAAGTCTTAAATTTCGAGTAAGTAAAACAAATAAGTTCATCATCATGTAAAGCATCATTTACAAGAGCAAGTCTCACTGTGGAAAACCCGGGAAAGTACTTTGTATATAGGCGACAATACTAATAAGCAGTAATATATACAAGTACATTGTCTATCCAGTCTCCCAATATCTCAAAAGTAAAGCAAAATATCAAAATAACACATACTAGTGGGCCCTCAACGGCGGGCAATCAGATGAAGTGGCTAAGAATCCCATTGCCCCTACTAGTACTGAGATATGCACTCGACCATCACAAAAAGCCAGATGGAGAGTACAGTCAGTAAGATTTCAAACGAAGTACACCGAGCATTTATAAGAAAGTAAATAGATATCAATAATCATGTTAAATAATCATGCGGAAACTAAATAGACAACTGTGCTACGATCATCACATGAATAGATAACACGTGAGAAACAAAATGTGTACTCGTCCCGGTCAGACTAGACTGTATTTCAAGAACCCAGGATCCTTTCGGTGGGTGCCCCCACTTCTTTTCACTTGGTTCGTCGCGGTGCGTTTTCACACTTGCACGCTTAATGCAACTCGGGTTGCAATTCACCGAGTGCCTGATCACACGTGCTACAGCCTAGCGTGCCATAAGTACACTACGAACATACCAGGTGGGAGTAACTCAACCACCAACCCAAATGTATCACGGAATAGAGTACAATAACAAGGAATAGGAAATCAAAAATGTAAAAGTAAACCATCAATAACTTTCAAACGGATTCTTACGTACAGCAAAACAAACTCTAATGTCTCGCACACGTCTCGAGATACGCGTTCGACTCCCGACTATAGTCTCCTAAGTTTTTGGGTGCTGAATGCCCGAAAACGTTTGGTTTTGGCACACTTTTCGAGTTATACCGGGTGCTGAATACCAAAAAATTCTCGAATACTATTTTTTTCTATCTTTTCTCATTTTTTATATTTTTCCTGATTTTTTCTGAAATTCTCCATAATTTTCTACCTACTTTCTTATTTTTCTGTAATTTATTTTATTTAAAATTAGTTTTAAATTGATTTTTAATAATTATTTTATTTAATTAAAGGGGTGGGTCCCTGGACTAGGTTTGATCCGGTCCAACCGGGTCGGCCTGACCTGGCATCGACCCAACCGGGTCGGGCCCGATCCGGCTCAATCGGGTCGGGCCCGGACCGACTCTGCCGGTCCAGGGGACCCACGCGTGCGTCCTTCCCTTCCCTCAGTTATTCTTTCTTCTTCTACAGAGAAGCCTCTGTTTCTTTTTTTTTTTTTTTTTCTTCAACAAATCAAACAACAACAATACTTCTCCATCATCAACAACAACCAACAATCACTAACACATCTTTTTCTCCAACATTAAACAACAATCAACCATCACCATTAAAAACCCATTTAAGCTTCATTTCAATGGAAAATTGAAAGAAAATAAAGATGTTCACCTTGATCACTTGCTTGCTTGATCAAATCACTTCCAAGACTCCAAGGATCTCATACAATGTCTCACTCTCAATGGTTGTTCAATTCTTCAACAATTTCTCTCTATTAAATACACACTTTCCTTTTTTATAGGTTGAAGAGTGTAGAGAGTGAAAAAAACGTGGAGTGAGAGTGAGGAATGAGTGTTCACCCTCATTTTAGTGCTCCCCATCAGTCACAAAATATTTAGTCTTGTTCAATTATCTTCGGTTACTCGGCGTTCCCCACCTCTGCACGCATAACGAGGCGCGCCATAGTCGCCAATTTCGATCAATTGGCCTAGACTGTGTTTATCATTAATATTTGTCATATTTAATTAATTTGATTATCCACTTTATTTTTTCGACCTAGTGTACTCACATTTCGCTTGCTCAACACCCGTATTGACACGTTTTTCGAGGTGAACGTCCGTTACACTATCTCGCTCGGTTCAACGATATAAATACACACATTTGATGCTAAGTAAAATAATTTAATATACAACATCGCAAATAGGCAAACATCAAGCAAACAATCACTATTTACCTAGTCAGACGCGCCCTGACCTATCTGCGGCATCCACGCGGATCTGAGCAGGCATCCGAATATGAAAATAATCAATAATAACGACGCAATTAAAATTGGGTCATTACAAGACCTGCTACAACAACATAACTCTGCTGATCCAAATAGATCCAAACCACATCCAAACTCAACAATTACACTCCCAAATGATCCGGGAGGACCTCTAATGAGGTTATAAACCAATTCAAATCAACAACAACCTCAATTCACAAGTTTTGATCATCACCACCAAATTGAACTTCAACAAACTTGAAAACCAAACTTACCAAAGTGATGATCACTAGCTTCTAATCCGTTTAAGCTCCTCAACTTGGTTGAATTTGGCTTCCGGAATGATCTCCCTCGATCTGAAATCGAACCCGAGCCTCATCTCTCTCGAACGTTCGAATTGAATCGGATAAGAATGAATTTTTTGTTTTTATATATGGATTTTACTTGAGATACGCATTGCGCTATCTCGAGACCAATTGTGTGGTTGATACGTTAAAGTGACACCCCTTAAAGTGACATGAAATTTGACACATCAAGCACTTACGTTTCGTTCGAGACGATCCGATAATCTATATATTTTCAATATTATTTTATTTTCCAATATATATATTTATATATTTTAAAACATATAAATATATATATCATGTATTATTCACCAATCAACTCACCGGACATGCTTACAAGTGTCCTTGAGCGTGCACACTCTTGCCATGACTCCCTCGTCACACTTAGTGTCCTGGTAAACCATAGTTTATTGGGTATTTTCCGTTTTATAGGCTTGTGTATAATTTTCATATTATACGACAACATATATATAAATTGATTTAACAATACAAACAAATGTCATACATCATGCAAACGCACACACACGCTAATCGAGGTACACCGAACTTAACCACGAGCCTAACCCAGGTTAATTATGATTTGGATTAGTACTAGCTTAAGGTAACGAGATGTTACACAGCTGAAACGACCCTCATCCGAAATAGGGTCGAGTCGCCCGGCCCAGACCATTACTCAAGCCTGATACCTGAACTAGGCCTAAATAACGGTCTGACACGCCTAATTCAAACTGCGAAACAATATACTACCATATAGGACAATAAATGCGGAATTGAAATCAACACTAAAATTCATGAAATCGCCAAATCAGCGTGATAGGAATCCAACAGTCTGATCATCTCAATAAGTTTCCAAATCAACCTTAAAACTTTTATAATGATATGAAAATAGATAAGGAGGGTTCAACTCTACCCTAAGTAAAACTACCTAGAGTTACAACCCAATTTATTGTTTTGAAAATCAAACAAATATATATTTATAAAATAATCATGCAAATTCTTACAAAGCAAGGAGACTTCAAGTAATGGCCTTCCCCTTGCCAAGATCGATCGCACTCGTAGAGGAACCTGCATTATAAGTGGGGGTAAGCTAAAGAACCAACGAAGCCCAGTAAGAGAAGAACTACGCTCAAATATTAAACATGCAAGTAATACCTATAAATCAAAATATAACTAGCAAGCATTTAAAATCAGGATACATTAGCATGACATCAATTTTATATAGAGTAAGCATATCATAATCATAGAGCAACTTAGACAGATATATGAAGTATCAAGGATTGGAAAAACATAAGAAACTCAACTTTTGCATGCAAAGGGGTTCCAGAGATATACGTAGAATGTAATAGATATAAATGCAAGTTCATGTCACATTTTTCATTACCTTCCCTTGTTGACCAATCATCGTAATATAATATATATGCGTGGGTGACTTGATTCCACCGTGTGTCCACGGCTCCTCAAGAGGCCCGGGTGACTTGGTTCCATCGTGCATCCATGACTCCCCAAGAGGCCCTTGCAGAAATGGGTGACTTGGTTCCACCGTATTACTACGGCTCTCGAAAAGGCCCTTAAGCATGTAAGGTGACTTGGTTCCACCATATGAGTATGGCTCCCAAGAGGCCTTACATGAAGTCAACCAAGGTAGGTAACGACCCCATCCCAAGTCATTTTTGTTAAAATAATGAATTCCTAATTATACTAATAGCATGCCATATTTAACAAATGAGCGAAGCTCCCCACATACCTCGACTCGCCAAGCTAAACTCCCTCGGTTGACCTCGCACGCTCGGTGCTCGATGTGAACCTCCTTTCGAATCTAGACACATTTAAACAGTCACATTATTCAACGATTCGAAATCCAAAATTAATTATTATTTAATTACTTTGAGTGGGGCCCATTAGTGTGGTTCCCATGGGTCCCCCGCCGCTTGTGAGAGGGATGAGGGTGGGGGCTCGCCCCAACTTTCCCTCGGGCTCAAGTGTGCGCTACATTTGGAACATATTATTTTTATGTGTTTATATACATATATAATATCTATACTTTATTTCTTTCCTTTTATATTTCACATTTACTTTATTTTATTATATATATATCTAGTATATATAATTAATTAATTAATATTTTTTTTGTTTAAGGGGCCAAATTGGCCCCTGATTTGAGTGCAGGGGCCATGGATCTTGGTACTTGGCACGTACTTCGTACGCACGGGGGAGAAAATGCTCCCCTCATCCCTCACCCTCTTGGGCGTTCTGCCCGAGAGTTGGTGGGGGATTTTCTTGGGATGGGCCCACTTGGAGGCCTTTCCCTCACTCTGGCAGCGATGCACCGACGCCAGCGATAGTGCCACTGCACCCTTCACCGATGGTGATGCGTTGATCGACGTCACTTCGTGGTGCGATTTCGCGTGCCGAAATCTTTACATCTCCTCAAAAAAGGGCTTCGAAACTCGATTTGGGTTATTAGAACATGAGCCCTCCATTAATTGGTGGTTGTGCCGCAAGATTCACCACTAATAATTGTCAAAACATAGAAAATGTGATATTCACCATTAATGGATGCTAGGAAAAATAAAAGCTTACCTACTTGATGTTCTTTCGAGTACACGTGCTTCTTTTCCCCCTTTCCAATCCTCTTCACGATCTCCTTCTAACTCCCTGATTGATTTGTGTTGAGATAATTAGTGCATTACGGTGGCTCACTAAATTATAATAAATATATATAGGGTTTTTAGGGTTAATTTAGTTAGGGTTTGGGGGTAAATTACTAGGTTGCCCCTATAGTTGGTC
Source organism: Stephania cephalantha (assembly GCA_039657325.1). Lineage (NCBI taxonomy): Eukaryota > Viridiplantae > Streptophyta > Magnoliopsida > Ranunculales > Menispermaceae > Stephania > Stephania cephalantha. Next base: position 10,142,464 of record CM077567.1, read on the forward strand.
AACTTAATTTATTGGGTCGTCACAACAACCCACACCACATTGGACCGAATGGTGGTCTCTCGCAGCATCAGTAAACAAGTAGTATGATGGTATGGATGGAGGGTTGGTGGAGGTGAGCCTATCACCATCATGAGCTGGCTAAAGTTCTTTACTCTCTCGGTACTCAGTAATCCGTTGTATTGAGAATTGAACAAGATGTATTGGGCTTAGGGCTTGGTGGCCAAACATTCGTGCATTTCGGTTCTTCCATAAGCTCCACATACCAAAAAGACACCATTGCATATGATCGAGGTCATTAGGGTGTGTGGAGAGAGCATCTACCAACTTCGTTCAACTATCTGCCAATGTTGACGCCTACAATCTGCGACAATCTAGCCCTCCTAGCGAGGTGAACCAAAAGAGTTGAGCTTGTTCACAATGAAAAAGGATGTGATTGACCGACTTAACTTGTTGATTGAGATCATCTTGGGAGGAGCATCCCGTGCAGATGGTTCCTATATCCATGTGCCTTTAATTCAATTGTTCTTTGATGAGGAGGGCGTTATGGAGTCCTTTCTAAAGGAACATTTTGAGTTTTATGGGGGCATTAATTTTCCATAAGGATGATTACCACATGTCTGCTTGGGCAACCTGTCAGTTGGGCTCTCCTGAGTGGAAAACTTCTAATTCTTCATCTCTAACCATTTGAGTGGCGGCCTTGTAGGTCAATTTCACTAAGAATTTCTCGAATTTCTCATAATGCCAAATAAGCTTATCTACACAACTATAATGGCTCGGTAGTGTAGCCAAGATTTTTGAGGCAATAGAACCATGAAAGAGGGAATTGACTAGGTCGATCTACCAACTTCTTGTGCTTTGGTCAATTAGCTCCGCTACCATGGTGAGGTTAGAATAGTTGTGTAGCATAGCTTGGTCGGGGTAGGGGTAGCAATCTAGCCATCATTCCATATATGAGTGAAGAGGCCGTTCCCAACACGGGATCCGAGTCCTTGAGCAAAGATTCTACGTCCTTGAAGGAGATTACGCCAGCAATAAGAGGGGTGTCTGCCCAATTTTGCCATCAGGAAGGAGGAGTGAGGGAAGTTATTTGGCTTGCAAGAAGCTCTCCAAGATAGGGGATTCTTAGTTAATAGCCTCCAACATTGTTTCACCAGTAGACTAAGATTAAAAATTCCATCTCCTTGAAACCCAGCCCACCTTGAGTGGTTGGGGCAGCAAGTCGATTCCATTGCATTCAATGGACACCTTTCTCTTTTGTGGGAGATGCCCACCAGAATCAAGCCATAGCCTGCATTAGTGAGTGACAAGTAGTTCGCGGTAGGGTGAAAACCATCACTTGGAAGCTAGGGATAGCTTGGGCTACTGACTTGATCATCACCTCCTTACCTGCAGATGATAGGAGTTTTTCTTTCCATGATAGCACTTTGTTTTAAATTCTATCAAGCATACCTTAGAATTGAGTCTTTTTGGTGTTGTCTCGTGTTAAGCGTGCCCCTAGGTAACGTCCTAGTCCTAACGTGGTTGGGATACCAAGAATAAGAGAGATTTGGCTTTGAAGGATGGGTGAAACACGTTTGCTGAAGGTGACATAGCTTTTAGCTCTATTTATGTTTTGTCCCGATAGCTTAGAATATCTTTCTAAGAGGAGTTGGAAGTTCTGTGCGTTCTGCACATCAGCTTTGCCTACAAAGAGGGAGTCGTTTGCAAAGAGTAAGTGCGAGATAGGCGGGGCTCTGTGGTTGAGTTTGAAGCCTCTCAAAAGATTTCTACTTTCGACCTTAGTGAGGTGAGAGATAGGGCCTCGGTGCCTAGGAAAAAGAGGAAGGGTGAGAGGGGATCACCTTGTCGTATATCCCTCTTAGGGGAGACAAAGTCCGATAAGGCTCCATTAGGTCACAGAGGAAATGCATGATTTCATCCATAGACACCATGTCTTATTAAAGCCTAGACTTCGCATACTCTCAAGCAAGAACTTCCATTCAATTTTATCGCAGGCTTTCGAGATGTCAAGTTTGATAGCAAGATTCAGGGATCTCCTTTTTTATCTTCCATAAAGTGCATAACTTCTTGGGCCAAAATGATATTGTCCACTATCTGTCGGCCAGCTACAAAGGCATTTTGTATGGGTGAGATGACTTTATTAAGAATGTTCTTGAGTCTGTTAGCCAGGATCATTGCCAGTATTTTATACGCCGAGTTGCAGAGACTTATGGGACGAAAATCATTTACTCTTTAGGGGCTATCCCTTTTAGGAATCAAGGTAATGAATGTATCATTTAGCCTCTAAAGAATGGACCAGGTCGAGTAAAATTGGTGAAGAACCCACATAATGTCATCCTTTACCAGAGCGAGTGTTTTTGGAAGAATTTGTTGGTGATACCGTCCGGCCCTAGTGTCTTGTTGGGGTGCATACTCTTAAGTGCTATAAGAGCTTCCTCTTCTGTGAAAGGGTTAGTGAGGTTGGCATTCTCCTCCTCCTGTACCCTATGGTCCAAGTCATCCAAGAATGAGGGATCCTTTGGAGAGGAATCACCCAATTGTCTATTAAAAGCAAAAAGAATTTTGAAGTACTTTGTTACCTCTATCGATATGTCTGGTTGGTTAAAGAGTTTTGTACCATCCTCGGATTCGAGACCCACGATACGATTGGACCTTCGTCTTCCCTTGACCACTGCATGGAAGTATGTCATATTTATGTTTCCTAGTTTAAGCCATTCAAGGTGGGACCAGTCCCTCCGATAACGTTCTTCCTCTTTATAGGTGAGTATTAGGTGGTTTTCTATCTCCCGAATATGGTTTAAGTCATGGGGGAGTTGGTTGTGTGCCATATCTAACTCAAATTTAAGCTTCTCAATTCGCCTTCGAGAGTTACATTGAGGATTTTTCTTTCTCCAGGTCAGGACAATATTTGAAATCCTTTTAAGTCTCGTTATGATCATGCCTTCGGAGTAGGTTGTGGGCAGTAGCCATGAGTCTTTTATGGCATGATTGCAATATGCACTCTCAAGCCAACGGTTGTCCAGTCTGAAGAACTATTTAGGTCTTTGGATCCAATTATTTATATCAAGGGATAGTAAAAGGAGGTCTGAAGTTGGAAGAACTTGGTGCCAGAGCGATGCCATGTGGTACTTTTCTAACACTGTAAAGTTTTTAAGGCTTTTTCAAGACGGGCTTCAATAAGATCTTCACTCGTGCGTCTATTTGACCAGGTAAGGGGGTGACCTATGAAACCTACATCGACTAGGTTCATTCTCATATTAACTGGACAAGTTCATCGTGATCATCGCTTGACCACGGATTGCCCCTCATTTCTTATCACAGGATAATAGGGAATTAAAGTCACCAAACACGAGGACATTTTCCTTGGAGTTGAGGAATCCATTAGTGAAATAGTTAAATTGTGATAGAAGTTTGTCCTTGACGCAATTGAAATAGACCCCAAACAATCTCCATACAAAATTTTGATAAGGGTCGACAATTTTCAGCTCAAAACAAAATGAAGAGAATTTAACGACCTGAACTCAGCGATGGTCATTCCAAAAGATGGTGAGGCCCCCCGACGTACTAGAGGGACTCACCGTTAATAGACAACTAAATTTTAATCTACTTTTTAGTACTTGCAGAAACCTATTTTGTTGCTTTGTCTCACTGAGTAAGAGAATATCTGGGGAGTAGCTACGAACGAAGTCCTGAAGACTTTCGATCGTTAGGGGGCCTCCCATTCCCTACAATTCCACGCCGCAATTCTCATGGAAGGGGTGGGCCCTGTTGTGGTCGGCGCCACCTTTGAGATTGGTGAAGATAAGGGAATTGTCTTGTTCACCAATGGAGAGAGCTTGGGTTTCTTACTTTTTGGCTCCCCCACACTAGTGGAGCCCTGATAATATAACTTTTTTGGGGGAGACCAGGCCTGGTTAGGCACTGATTTGGCTGCCAATCATGGCATTTGACTTCCTATCCCCTTGGGGATCCCGAGCCATATTCTTCCAGGAAGTACGTCTTGACTTGTCCTTCACTCGGGTAGCCACTGAGCCCGATTCCAGGTGTATAGAGTCTGACGAGCTTGGTTTCATGACCAATTGAGTTCCGATCTCCCTAGGTTGGGTGAGTGCGGCAGGGGAGGGTCTGGGCATTTTGGAGTGGGGTCATGTTTTCGGAGGGGGTATCGGGGATCGCGGTGGGTTCAGTCACTGCAGTGGGGTTGCCAGCAGCGGGGTCCTCTACCTTCATCCAATCCGTTTCGGGGGTATCCTTGACGAACACCTCAACATCGAAGTCCAGCATTTTTGGTCCGATACCCTTTGGGTTGGATTACATGAGTCGAGCGCGACCATCGATTTAGGCCTCACCATCACCTAATAAGGGCTGTATGGGATTTGATATTAATAGGGCTCCACCAGGGCCCAACTTTGTCTCCTCTTCTTAAGTTAGGACTTGACGAGAGTTGGGCTTGGTTGTGAATGTCCCCTCTCCAGGGCCTATATCTTTGAACCCGCAAAATGAGAAATAGAGGCATTTAGCACCTCGATTCCTGAACCTTCGCCTATAAGAATTAATTGCGCCATTTAGGGCTCACCTTCTCTAGCTCCGCAGCTGTCTCCCATCTCATCTTCATTTAATGGCCCATAGTTCCCACCTTTTTTGTTATTTTGACGGGACTAGTGACTTCCTTATCACAACACGTCGTGATCTAGAGATCCGTGGAACCTCCAGATGCACCGCGAAGTGCATATTTTCTTCTTGATAGGAGATCCACCGAGAGCGAGCCCCTTCTCCTAGGTGGGTCAACCAGAAGATCATCGTCGTATTGAAAGTGTTGGCCCTTAGCCCATGACTGGTGGCAAAAAGATCGCTTGTGCGTTAGACTCCTACTCGCACTGCAGATTATCTTGATTCGTTCAAACTGATAGGAAACCCATTCTGAGTTGGAGTTATTGGTGATTATGAGTCCTCTCATCACAGGACCATCTGTATCGAACTCTACTTTCATTCGTATATACTTTCGAGATTGGAAGAGCTTTATTCTAATCTCATCCTCAACTGTGAGCATTATACCTACTTTTTGCTCGATGAAGGTGACTGCTTCAGCATTTCTACAATCAAGAGGCAAATTATGGACTCGCAGCCATAACTTACATTTTGAAATGTGTAGACCCGACAAGCAAATATCCTTAGACCATTTCTGGACTAGCACTAGGTTGTCATCGAAGAGCCAGGGCCTTTGCTCTAAGACGTGGTTGAGCGTATTTGGAGATTCGAAGAATATCTGAAAGATGTTGTCGGCTATCTATGTGAATGTAATTTTGTCTTTGCACGACCATGCCTTGAGGAGGGCAACCTTAAGGCCAACTTTGAAGATGCGATGGTGTGAAGCCACCCGTGCCAGAATGCTCTGCTGGCATGCCTGGACATGTTTTTCTTTCATCTCATCCGTGACCACAAACCCATCTTGTTCGCTCTCTTTAAGGTTGAATTTCACTAACCGTGTGGAGCAGCTTGCCAGAACTTCGAGACATTAATTTACTCCATTATGAGGGACCATTGAAAGGACATAGGCCAACTAGAACTTGGTTTGGCAAGAAGCTCTTTAATGCTGGTGCTAGGGTTGTAAGGGTAACTGTAGGTGGGGGAGTAAAGGCGGGAGATGTAATACTGAGGGGGTGTGGTTAAAAGCTAGTAGCTAAGGACGAAATCTAGCTCTTTTACCCAGTCTCTCGATTTGCAGCTCAGGGAGAAGGGAAGGGAGAAGAAAACCCACTGCCGAGACGCAGGGAAGAAACGACCTCTCTCACGCGGATTCAATGGACTACTCTACTAGCTAGCTAGTTAGCCCAGGGCAAACACCCAATTTTTTTTTTTTAGTTATAATTGGCCTAAGTTTGCTCATAGCCTAGCCCAAAAATACCTCACAACCCACCTTGATCTAAAAAAAAAAAAACGACCGACCTTATTGTCTCGCGCACACGTATAATGAAAACGCTGACATGACACGAGACGTAGTAAACTTTTGTTGCCATTTTTTTCTAGGTTCATTCAACGTACCGCAGTATGACAACATATCTTATGTCTTTTCTATATGCTTTAATGTGTTTCTAGCTATCTTCTTTTTCACATTGATTGAACTGTAAGAGTAAAAAAAAGAGGTTGATAGCTAGCGTGTTTCAAGTGCGACATGCAAGTCGAACACCCATTCAGCGTGCGCCCATGCGGTATGCCTCGTGCATGCTTGAGACGTATTGACAATGCACGTCGAGTGCATGTTCGACTTGCGTGCACCCTAGCATTTTTTTTTAAAAAAAAGCATCCACAACTTTGATCATTAATGAGTCATTTTTTTAAGGATATCATACTAACTTGGGACTATAGACTATAGACTATGGCCTTGTTTGGTTTATTTTAGATAATTTATAGTGCTAGTTGGGAGTTATCTCCTTAGAGTTAACCCATTGGAGTTAATATTTTCATGTTTAGTTCAACTTTAAACTTGCAGGGAAGTTTCAAGTTTTTAAACAATAAAAAATATGAATTGACAAAAATAGCCTTGAAACAAGAAAGAGATGAGTAATAAAAGGGTCATTAACGAGGGGGTGATTTTCTCCACAACACCTGGGAGATAACTCCTTGGGGGTGGTAGGGAGATATCTCACACCTTAGGGCGTAAGTTGGGAGATAACTTACAAGCAAGTTGGACAACCAAATAAGATTAGTTCCTAACTCCCTTTGAGTTATGTCCTTAGAGATATCTCCACCTCATACCAAACAAAGCCTATATAAATCATCTTGAAGCAAAAAAACCAAAAGTCTTTTTATTTCTTTAAACTATGTGGTTAAACATCGATTGTTGTTGGACGCATATGTAAATTAATGTGGTATAGTTTATTTAAAAAGATTAAAAAAATTGCTAGTTTTCTGACGAATCACTACAGAATGATCACGATCGCAGTCACACGAATACACCCAAAGATAAATAAACCATAGAGAATAGATGAACACAAGAATTTATGTGAAAAACCCCAAAATCAGGGTAAAAAACCACGGGCAAGAAACAAGGCAATCCACTATCAATAGTTTAGTACACAAAGGAAAAACCTCCTCTATCTAAACCCCAATACAAACCCTAACAAGATTCAATCTCACAGTGTCCGTACCCGCTCGGAGGCCTATACGCTGGTTCTCACAAGCACCTCCTGTAACACTCTATCGCCATGACCGCATACACCTATTTATAGGCGTTACATGTTTGTACACATAAACTAATACAAATATTAACTTCTAATTAGAATACAACACATAAATGTATTTTATATCTAATTACTAATCAGTCCCAAGTGTAATAATTGTGTATGCATGAATCCATGTAGGATACTAATTTGAGTCCAACTTAAATTACAAGTTTGAACCACTTAATTAAACAATTCTTCACTTTGGTAAAAACTCACTGCCTTGCTTTTGCCACACCGCCCTCTCGAGCCACCATTCTCAACACCGAGAATGAACCAAATCCAATCCAGCCTTTTTGGACTTGCCAATAACCGAAAACCACTTCTTGATCAACTCCCGATGCTCATATCTTGCTCCATGTTTATGCGCCAACACAAACAAGTTTTTTTCCTCACGCCTTTCATGACCAACGAAGACTTCCGAATATTTTCAATACTCCACCTTACTCAGAGTACTTGCAACCCTCAAAATTTAATTTGGAAAGAGAAATTATATTTTGAGAACAACTCGACACATGTCGAACATCCCGAAGCTTTATGAAACGTCAATCAAACGACTTCAGTTGAACTTCGACTCCCAATATCGGTCGCAGAGAGTTGTCAGCCATCGACATAACTTCGCCACCTGTATAACTTGCATAATTACCAATCCATGCCTTATGTACGCACACATGTCATGTGGCCCCGCTGTCAATTATTCATTCTCCCTTCTGATCACCAATCATATTCTTTGTTGGACACATATGATAATTACTATTAGTCTTGAGAACTAACAAATTGTCAGCGCCATCATTTTTGACATCAGAATCCCTTTTGTTGAACCGAGATTCTTGCCGAACGTGTTCCTTCACCGTTCTTATTCTCGCAGCCTCTCCTGAGATGTCATGCTTGACCGCATCTCTAATAGATCGCTTTCCCGTACCTTTTGGAACCCTTCCAAGAAGCTATTAAACATGAGCTTTAAGATGAACCATTGTTTTCACTTTTCATTAATTTCTCCTTAGATATTAACATGGCAGTGATCTCTGCTAAATTGATGGTTTCCATCCCGTATATCAGTGTTGATTTCATGTGCTTGAACGAAGGCAGAAGTGACCAGATGAGTTTGAGCGATTGATCCTCATCACTGACTCGCTCTCCCAACTCCTCAAGTTCCGAGACAATCTCGTAAAGAGCACTAAGATGATTAGTAATACTTGTAATTTCATCCATCTTCAGGTGATGGTACTGCTCCTTCAGGTAGAAACGATTTGACATATTTTTTGTCATATACATAGTCTCCAATTTATCAAAAAGACATTTTGTCGAAGAAATATTCCTCATGTTCGAAAGAACATTCTTTGTCAAATTGAGTCTTATGACGCTCGCCGCCCTCAAGTCTAACTCTTCCCAATTCTCATCATCGATGGGAAGATAAATTTTGGCTTATGGCAAATTCAAGTCAAAGAATTGTTGATTTAATATGTGCTATGCCAAGCATTGAAAGGTCGTGGGAAGGAAAGTGATGAGAATTGGGAAGAGTTAGACTTGAGGGCGGCGAGCGTCATAAGACTCAATTTGACAAAGAATGTTCTTTCGAACATTCCTTCCCACGACCTTTCAATGCTTGGCATAGCACAAATTAAATCAACAATTCTTTGACTTGAATTTGCCATAAGCCAAAATTTATCTTCCCATCGAACTTCTCCACATCAAACTTTATCGCACTTGTGTACTTCGACATCTCTTAAAACTTCACTTTAATAGTGTAACCCCATCAGATCTGAATCTTGGTTGTGATACCAATTTTTTGTGACGAATCACTACGGAATACCCAAGATCATAGTCATAGGAATACACCCAAAGATAAATAAAATCACATAGAAAAGATGAACACAATAATTTATGTGGAAAACCCTAAAATTAGGGGCAAAAATCACGGGCAAGAAACAAGACAATTCACTATCAAAAGTTTAGTACATACAGGAAAAACCTCATCTATCTAAATCTTAGACAGAAACCCCAACAAGATTCAATCTCACAGTATCGCGTACCAGCTCGCAAGACCGTACGCTACAACACAACTCTTGGCTCTCACAAGCACCTCCTGCAACACTCTATTGCCATGACCACATACACCTATTTATAGGTGTTACATACTTGTACACATAAACCAATACAAATATTCACTCATAATTATAATACAACACATTAATGTAGTTTGTATCCAATTACTAATTAATCCCAAGTGTAATCACTGTGTATGCACGAATCTATGTAAGACACTAATTTAGTTCAACTCAAATTACAAGTTTGAGCTACTTAATTCAACAACTAGACAAATTATAGCCCGGGTTTATTAAAAATCTTGGGTCTGCCATTGCCCTCAAACAAAGTAAAAAAAAAAAATGTTTAACGTAGTAAGGAAAAACGCGTCGTCTCTGTAAATAAACTTCATTCCTTAACGTACATTGAAACCGAGCCAATAATATAAACTAGTCATAACATGGTGTTGCACTCTCACCAAATCAACTGAGGTGAACTCGTGTCATATTCGGTCGGGATATACAAAAATAGGGATAAAAATTACATCATTGATTGCCTCCTTATTAGTTAATTTAAATTGCAAACATCAACTTATTTTAGAATTTAATTTGGTGAAGCCTTTTCTTTCAAATCATTAGCTCACGCTTATATATAAGGGTGTTTGTAAAATCTACGAATCCGCAGATCAAGTTCGATCTAATCCGTTTACCTCTAATTGGTTCATAATTTGAGTTTGTTAAACTGAATAACACTACAAAAGTTGCAATCTGCACGATTTGGACTAGATTACAAATTGAGCACTTTAATCCGCAGATCCAACCCCAAATTTGATCTAATTGACATGTATATACGTTACATTATATATATACACATATACTCTTACAATCTTGAACTATATTTAGATGGGGTTTGTATTTTTTGTCAGTAAATATGAAAAATGATTGGGTTGGCACACCTATCAAGGTGCGCCGTCTGTACATTTTGAGATGCACGTTTGAGGTGTATTGAACGACACTCTTTAGTAGGTCCGCCGAATTAGGTGCCTAAGATCTTCCTTCACCTATTATTTGTTGCTATACATTTGAAAATCTAAATTTTCGCAACTTATATAATTAAGTTTATTCATTTCATATTCAAGTCTAGTCAAATAAATGTAGAAAATGTTAAAACTAATATATTTGAATTATAAGTTATAATATTTTCTTATTAATCATAACTTAAGTTTTAATTTAAAATATTAATTTTATAATCGTCATTTCACATAATTTTATCGAGTTCGGTCCGCATTTTGTAGTATAAGTTGGTAGGATCAATCTAATTACAAGAGTGCACACGAATTTTTGCAAATGCAATTTTTCAATTCGCAATAATTGGATTGAATTATGGATGGACCCTAATTGCATTGGATCCGATTTGTGTGCACTCTTGTAATTGGATATTGATCCTAACAACTTACAAAAATTAGGATACGACGATACGAGAGTCGAAGTGGCTTAACCACTCATGAAGATCTAATAAGAAATTATAAGTCAAGTCATAATTACGCTATTTTTTTTTTTTTTTTTTGTCAATCTTTGTTGCATTGATGTTCCTAACACCCAAATAGGGTACAACAATCTATTACATCGAGCATAATAGATATTACAATCCACTAAAGCTTGGAACAACATCCTTACTAAGAGGGCAACAACCCCGCAAGGGGAACAATAACCTCACAAGGAGGGCAACAACCCCTAAAGGGGACAACATACCCATTCACCAACGAATGAGGACAAAAAAACCTAAATTTCTAGATCAAATGGGACAAGAAAAACAAGAGAACTCAAGCCACCACGAAGACCAACGCCTCATTGATGCTGCTTGCTACCGCATTTAGTTGGTCGTCGACGTTCGCCTCATTGACTTGAAAACTGCCACCACATCTCTCCGTTATTTTTCTATCGATCAAGAATTTAGAGCAAAAAAGGGCAGTCAACGTCTTGGCGTTGAAACCCAACAGCTACCATCATTTTTCGGCTGTCGGAAGTTGCAACAAAAAAGAAAGAAGAGGGAGTGGAAGAGAAAAATAGAAGGAAGATATGGGGAGGGAAAAGGAAAGGGGGAGATAGTGGTTGGAGTAGATGGCGGATGGAGGAACAATGAAGAGAGCATCACGGGTGTGGGGGCCACCGGCACGCTCGCGGCCTCCGAAGCATGCCGAGGCGTCGTCGGGAGCCCCAATGATGGCAGATGTGGAGAGAAACCTTAGAACAGTGAGGGGGGTTTCTTGTGCCGCTCAAAGGCTCGTGTGAACTTTCTCGAGACTTCGCTCTTACATAGTAATACCCTATATAACTAGGCTAATGTTGGAGTGCTAGAAGGGGAGTGTTGAGAATATAAAGAGTTAATAACAATTAAGTTTAAAAAAAAATCTAGTTGGACTTTTAAAGTCCGGACTCAAAAATGTTTTTTTAGTCATTTAAAATATTTACATAAATAAAAAGACTTAATTACCCTCATCTTACCAATACACACAAAAATATTCACATCCTCTACCTCTTCCACTGTCACGATCACCCCCGACGACAACTGCCGCCGCCGACGACGCCTTTAAACGAGAGTCTGCTACGCCGGCTGACGACGCCGACGAGTGCCGTCTGCCGCCAAACCACTGACGATCAGTCGTTGCGACCGCCATCATCTATCGCACACCTTCATTTGCCCTCGGCCTCTCTCTCTCTCTCTCTCTCTCTCTCTCTCGGCATCCATGCTCTCTCTCTCTCTTCCTCGGCCTCCATGCTCTCTCTCTCTCTCTCTGTGGGCGATCAGATCTCTCTCTCAGCTAAACTCGGTCACTCGACCAGATCTGGCCGAGAGAGGCGACCGGATCTGACCGGGGTTTCCTCTCTCTCTCTCTCTCTCTCGGTCAGATCTCTCTCTCGGCCAGATCCGGTCGTTCGACCAGATCTTGCCGAGAGAGACGACCGGATCTGGTCGTGGCCTCCATGCTCTCTCTCTCTTTCTCTCTCTCTCTCTCTCGGCGGTCGGATCTCTCTATTGGCCGACGGTTGAGCGGCTGAGAGAGATGAGAGGAGAGAGAGAGAGAAAAAGAGAGAGAGAGAGAGAGAGTGAGACGACGAGAGAAGATGAGAGAGAGAGAGACAGAAAGAGAGGAGAGAAGAGAGAGAGAAGAGAGAGAGAGACGGAGGAGAAGGAGAGAGACCGCGGGGAAGGGAAGAAGAAGAGACGGCGCAGCTCCGGCTCATGAAGCGGGTCGAAGTGCGGGTGCGGGCCACCGAGCAGCAGCAGCGCGGACGGCGGCTCGCATGGCGACGCGGAGGCCGCGGACGAGGTGGCGCGGCTGTGACGACGACAACGACAACGACAACGACAACGACGACGTCGGTGGCCGGTGGTCATGGCAGTGGCAGTGGTCACAGGTAAGTGGTGGTAAGTGATGGATTGATGAAGAAGGGTAGTTAAGTCATTCTGTTAGGTTGAGTCCGGACTCATTGAGTCCACCTAGCACTATTTGATTAAACACCAGCTTAATTAATTACCTTTACATCTTGGTGAAATCTCGTATTTCAAATTAATCACAAGCCCAAACTCAATCTCTAATACTTCTCTAAATATTAGGTATTGGCGATGACAGCATACACTAGGATATTATTGGTCCAACTTCAGGTAGGTAGTCCAATTGATCTTCACTCTAGTGTCTCGGAAAAGAAATTGACTTGAGACTTCGATTGCTTAGTTGATCAGGAGTTTATTTTCGAGCACTATATGTATATCAAGACCACGGGGTCCAGCTGCTTGACTTTAAATATACACCCACGTTAATTGAAATGATAGGCTAACTTAAAAGTACTTTTACAACATAAATTTCTTATGAATTTAATGCAGTTCATTAGTAATATACGTACATGAACATTGATAGATTTCAAAGAATAGACTAAGAATTGTATTAATGTATGCAAACTGAATAGTGCTCTTATTTATAGAGCTGAACAAAATATAAAATAAGGAAATTTTCTTAATAATACTTAAATACCAAAATATAGAAACTACATAAATACCTAAACTACGAAAATATAGCAACGACTATAATTTCTTTAACACCCTCCCTCAAACTCAAGTTGGTTCAACTCGAGGTTGTCAATCGAATCAGTAAACTTGACAAATCTAAGGTTTGTTGCGGAGCAGATCAACGACCACCCAAGACGAGAAATCTAAGGTTCGTTGCGGAACATATCAACGACCACCGAAGACGACAAATCTAAGGTTCGTTGCGGAACAGATCAACGACCACCTAAGATGACAAGAAACAGATTCTGATATGGCGAGTCGAACAACGGCTCAGAACAGCGGATATCAGAGTCGACGGAGTCGACGACGGACAGATAGCAAAGTCGACTGATTCGACAGCGTACAGAGAGCAGAGTCGATAGAGTCGACGACAGATAGCGGAGTCGACGTAGTCGGCGGCAGGCAAGCAACGGAATCGACAGTCGATAGCAGATAGCAGATGATCACGGGACAGATCAAACGAGCAAGCGTCTGGTGGTGACAGATTGGACAGCGATCAGGCTGGACAGCGCGCTGTTGCAGACGGTTGGCGAGTAGACAAGCGTCGAGATGGCAAACGCGGCTGGTAAGCACTTTGCACAGGTGGTTGGTGAGTGACACGTGGCATACACGGATGCGTTTAGGTGGAGCAGGTTGCGGCGCGGCAGGCAGACGGATTGACGGTTTGCAAGCGGACACGCGACAGCGTGCAGACGGAGGTGACAAACGAGTGTAAAGAGACCGGGGGACAGATGGCAGACGTGACATACGTGAAACAACGTTCACACAGAAAACAGTGTTGTGTCACACACAACCAGATGACAGATTGAAAACGAAAACCCACGATTAGGGCTCTGAAAAACACAACCCAAAACGAGAGATCGAAAGAGACACTACGAATTGGTCGTCGACTTGAAAGTCGACCGACCTAATACTAGAAACCAAGCTCTGATACCATGATAGATTTCAAAGATGAGACTAAGAATTGTATTAATGTGTGCAAACTGAATACAATATGATGTTCTTTTTTATAGAGCTGAACAAAATATAAAATAAAGAAAGTTTTCTAATAATACTTAAATACCAAAATATAGAAACTACCTAAATACCTAAACTACGAAAATATAACAACTACTATAATTTTCTTACCAAACATAAATTCCAATTCAAAATATCTAATATATATCTCATATGGTCATATACTCCACACTATAGACTCTTAAATATATTCTCCGATCCTGACTACTTGACACAGAGTTAGCACTTAGCAATATATTGATAACATATGCGGACATATGCGATCACGATCCTATAAATTCTTCTCTAAGGGTCAGGACAACATTGAGGATGAGACGGATGGATATTATTGATCGAATTCGAATCTAACCATATATATATATATATATAAAGAGCATAAATCTTGAGTGTGTCATGTGACGGTTTTGAGCTTTCTTGTAGTGCCACGTGGCATGTTTGAGATATGGTATGTGACACGTGGCGTTCCGGATCATTCTCGACGTGCCACGTGATATACTCAAGATGTACAACCTTTATATGGTATATACTACGTGGCATTTTAAAGCCTTCTCGATGTGCCAAGTGGCATACTCAAGATGTAAGCTTATTATATATACGTATCATATATATGATATGTATATATATGGTATGTGTCATGTGACATTTTTTATCATTCTCAACCCGCCACGTGTCAAACTCAAGACATCATGTGTGTGCCACATGTCAGTTTCGAGCCTTCTTGTAGCACCACGTGGCATCTCAAAATGTAGGTTTCGTCAAACTATATATGGTATGTGCCACGTCATATATATATATATTTCATATCTATAAACTCAATTGGCAAACTAATTAATATACAAAATCGTTTTCAAATCTATATATATATATATACACTTAATGACCTAAATGTATAAAAACTAAACGTTTCTAATTGGCCACACTATCTCAACTAAGTCATCCACACTTAATCAATGTATATAAAATTAAACGTTTCTAATATAATTACATCTTGAGTGTGCCACGTAACGTTTTCGAGCCTTCTTGTAACGTCACGTGGCATGCCTAAGATATAGTATGTGACACGTGACGTTTCGGATTCTTCTCGACGTGCTACGTGGCATACTCAAGATGCATAACCTATATATATAGTATACAACGTGACATTTTGGAGCCTTCTTGATGAAGTCCAAGAATTAGTTTGCAAATTCTTGACAGGATAATGATGAAGTCCAAGAATTAGTTTGCAAATTCTTGGAAAAATATGAAAATATATGACAGGATGCCATTTTGGTAATTTCGGTGAAGTTCGGGCGTTTGAGTTTCGACGTCCCGAGGGCATGGGTTGATTGGAAACGGCGTGGAGATCACGGGTCATGCTATGCTGTGTCTACGACGTTTTTCGGCGAAATTCCATCGTTTCGCCCTCAGAAACGGCAAATTTGCTATTTTAGGAAAGTTTTATTTAGCTTATAACTTTCATTAGGAATTTCCGTTTCTATTGCCGTTTGAGGCATTTGTTTCTATTTTTCGTATAGTTTCCAGTTTAGGGCTTTTAGGGCTTTTTGGATTTTTTACTATTTTTGGCAAATTTTAGGGTTTCGCTATTTAAGCGACCTATTGGATGTAATTCGCGGTTTTTTTGCTTGAATAAAAGAATTTTCGAACTTTGGCTTAAGTTCTGACCTAGATCGAGTTGTTCGTGGATTCGTTCAACTGGTTTAGAAGATCTCCGCTGCGTCACTTCTCGACATGCCAAGTGGCGTACTCAAGATGTAGGCTTATTATATGACACATACCATATATATGATATGTATATATATGGTATGTGACATGTGGCTTTTTCTATCATTCTCAACGCACCACGTGTCAAACCCAAAACATCTTAGGTGTGCCGCATGTCGATTTCGAGCCTTCTCATAACACCACGTGGCATACTCAAGATGTAGATTTTGTTAAGCTATATATGGTATGTGTCATGTCATATATATAAACGTTTCATATCTTCACATCTAATTACCGTTTCATATCTATAAACCTAATTAGCAAATTAATTAATATACAAAAACGTTTTCAAATCTATATCTACTAAGCCATGCACACTTAATGACCTTAATGTATAAAAATTAAACGTTTCTAATTTAATGCATACACTTAATGACCTTAATGTATAAAAACTAAACGTTTCTAATTGGCCACACTATCTCAACTAAGCCATGCACACTAAATCAATGTATATAAAATTAAACGTTTCTAATATAATTACTAAACATTTCAGATCTAATAAAATAAAAGGTTTCAAATCTATCTATACATCTATAAATGTCTTGCCACAATGAGATCAATGTCAACATGAACCATTGGATTAGAGACACCAACAATGATTTTATGGTTATTCTTCTGGACCAGCAAAGTTCATATTTCATTTTTTTTATTCCTACTTTTTCTTTCCTTTGTTGATCGATATGATTCTTCCATTGGATAATCCAAATTCGAATTTTTCCATAAGCTCTCTAATGGAGAAAGATTTGAATTTTATTTATTTTATTAACAACTAGATTATTATTTAAGCATTTGTTTTTATTTTTTTGTAAGGAAATTATATGATATTCTTCTAATCTTTGAGTTCATCAAAGACTACGTAGCGAGCCATTGATTTATTTGTTCACTTCCTATTCTCATCAAATTTATTTTTGTTGAATTATATATTGATGTATTTTTATGTAATATACAATGGCTAGTTTAAAATATTGAACAAGTTTTTTTTTTTGGATGAACAATATTAATATTGAAAAAGTCAGTTAGCGGATGAGACACTTTTGAGCCTTTTGACTCCCAAAACGGACAAAAAGCATCTATATATGCAGGTACAACGGAGTTTTTACTTGATTAATACGTTTGGGAGAAAAAATTAGCAACTTAACACACCCACCAAACTATTTCCCAATCTAACACACTGTTGCCACGTAAGCGCCTAATCACCACCACGTAAAAATTTTTTTTGTCATCGGAAAACGTGACTTAGAGTCACGTTTTCCATTGACATGGATGTCGTGAGTTGCGATCACGACTTCCATCGAATAGAAGTCGTGACTGCAACTCACGTTTTACTAATTAGTATTTTTTGTGCTTAGTTATTTTTCCCTGCATTTTTGGTAAATGAAAAAAATGTACTAATAAACATCTAGTGAGTTGCAGTCACGACTTTGTGTGAATGGTCATAAATGAATCAAAAATTAAAATTAAATTTCTGTTTCCAATTTTCAACAAAAGCTGGCAGTGGGTAATTAGCGCGCTAATTCTGGGACCTAGCGCGCTAATTCTGGACTTAGCGCGCTAATAAACTTATTAGCGCGCTAACTGCAGGGACCTCAAAATAATTATTTTGGCCATTTGTGTTACCGACCCTTATACTCGTCCGGGACCTAACCAACCCTTATATAACATGTTATTCATGTTTATTATGAGTCATTAAGCCTAATTGGGTGGTCCGGATATTTTGGCCCTTTTGATTAATTCTGGGACCAATTTGCTCTTGTGCTCCCACGCAACTAATTCATGAAAAATGATGACAAAGCTATTTATGATTCATGAGAGGAGACCATTGACAATCCAAATACTTTAGTACCTTTTTCATAAACATAATAGCATACACAACTTTTGAATACAAGAGGTTAAACACATCAAGAAAAAATTAGTTAAAACTCAAAAAAAATAAAGTACTTGAAAGTTGAATTGATATAAATGATGAAATTGGTTGGTGATCAACTACAAGACAAAAATGAATAAAGAGGAAATGACTTATAACAATATAGAAAAAGTCCTAGTCTGACCCCAAATAATGACTTCCAGTCCCACACCGTGTTCTCTTGACGACTCGGACATTACGTTTTCGTGCAAGTGGAATATCCGAATGACCCACATCAGCCGGATTTTGAGCATCTTCTGGTTGAATATCATCGTTGTCCCGCATTCCGCCATCCTGAGTACTTGTACTCCCAGATAAATTCATCATTATTGGACTTGCATGAAAATGACGCGAAGATGTAGGTGCCGTGTCAAATGGAAAGGCTTCCATAGCCTCGAATGTCATGGTGGGAGGAACTGAAGGAGTATGTGGAGTCACAAACTCGTTGAAAGGCACTGATGGAGTATACAATGGAGTGTCATGCCTCGAAGGTGTATCAGCATGGGAAGAATGATGAGAAGCTTGAAATGAATCGGGCACATTATGCATCCGATAATGCGTGTCTTGCGATCAAAGTCGATGCGCTACATCTCTAATACGGCAATAGATACATCATCACCCAAAGTGTCAACCGATGAATTGAAGTAATGCCATGTGCCTACATATGAAATATTGAAGAAGTTTTATGCTAAAGTACGAGGAAAACAACAATTTGGAAAGGATTCAAGAATGAAAAAAAATCAAATTGTACTTACCAAGGCCTCAAAGAATAGCTCCACGAATTGGCGCATGACTCTATCGGGATGATACATTTCGACTACACAGAAAAAAATCAAAGGTGCTCTCGTTCGCCATATAGCACGACCACTGCTACAATACGCAGGTAGGTCCATTATCACTGCCTCAGGATACGGTTCCCATATTACCTGTAGTCAACAAAAACATTTTGATATGAATAAGAAACGCATATTAGATGATGTAAGTGTAAGGCACTACGTGGAGAAGTAATTCTGTATGTCTCTTACTTCATCCGGTTTTTGCATGTCTATCATTTCTCTGTACTATTTAAAAATAAACTTTCTAGCTATTTACTTAAATATGCAATGCATCAATTAGAATAAATATGCAATGCATCGAAGAATGATATATCATACACAAATTGAAAAAAAAAAAATGGATCACTCCGCCAATAGAAGAACATTCAAGTATGAGCTGCTAGAAAGAAAAATTTCAACAAAAAATTGCACCTAATCAAAAATCTCAGAGACACATTATATTTTGAGGTTATTTAAACATCCCCGGAGAAAATAACAAATAATTTAACACACAAAATCTCCAACCAAATAGATCTTACCGAGTTGAGGGAATGAAGAGTGGAGTTGTTCGTTGGGGGAGTTGAAGGACTTCGGATCGATTGTTGGGAGTTGAAGGAAGTAGGAAGGCAAGTGAGAAATGAGGGCAAGAGAACCAGATCTGGATCTATTTTGCTCTCTGGAGACAAAGTGAAGTCGTGAGGTGAATTCACGATTTCACTTTAAAGTGAAATCGTGACCCTATCTCACGACTTCAATTTGAGTGGACAACACAAAAATCAAATTACGAAATACGTGGCGCTGACGTGGCTACAAGTGTGTTAGATGGGGAAATAGTTTGGTGGGTGTGTTAAGTTGCTATTTTTTTCTCCCAAACGTATTAATCAAGTAAAAAGTCCCAGTACAACCGACATCAATCCCGGCCCATGACCTCGTCAACGGTCCACCAAAGATAATTAAAAGCATCTTCAATTGTAAATGATAGGGCAAACCGCGGTTTGGTGGTGAAAACTACCAAACCGCGATCAAACTGAGGGTCTACAGTTTGGTGATTTTTCAAACCACCACCAAACCGCGAATCACCAAAACCGCAACCAAACCGAACCGCGGTTTGCGCGGTTTGGTCGGTTCGGTTGCGATTTTGATGCGACCCATTTTCAAAAAAAAAAAAAAAAAAAATGAGGTACCGCAATCCCGACAATGCGGACGACGATAGGTGGTGCTCGGAGGCAACGGCGACGGGTGTTGGTCGCCCCCAAACCGCGACGGCGAGTCGGCGACAGTGGAGGCGGTGGAGGCAGGACTGGTGGGAGGAGGCGGTGCACGCAACAGTAGCGAGTTGGCGACAGTGGAGGCGGCGAAGGCGGGCCGGTGAATGATGCGTCGCACCGCGGCGGTGCGAGGCGGCGAGTGAGCAGAAGAGAGAGGAGACGGCGAGTGAGCAGAGACGGCGAGTGAGCGAAAGAGAGAGCGACGCGAGTGAGTAGAGGCGGCGATCGGCGCGGCGAGTGAGCGAGAGGCGCGGCGCGAGTGAGCGAGAGAGAGAGAGACGGCGAGTGAGCGGCGAGAGCCGTAGAGAGAGAGAGAGGGAGTGACGAGTGAGAGAAGAGAGACGAAGCGGCGAGTGAGGAGATGAGAGTGACGACTGATGAGTGAGAGACGACTGATGAGTGAGAGAAAGAGATGGTTTTTTTTTGTTGTGTTTTAGGGTTTTGGACTTGTATTTACCAAAATGCCATCGGTTTGGTTAAACCGCGGTTTTCCCAAAATGAAAACCGCGACCAAACCGCGATTATGCGGTTTTTACGTTTTGTAAACCGCGACCAAACCGCGAGTTTTAAAAACCAGACCAAACCCCGCGGTTTGGTCGGTTTGGGCGGTTTGGGCGGTTTTTCAAAACCGTTGCCCACCCCTAGTAAATGTGCATGTAGTTGTGGATTCATTTCACGTCAATAGCATAGAGAGGATAACTATTTTACGTGGCTTAAATAGATATTAAAGTCAAAAAATGCTCTCCAATGCACAATATGAATTACCTCCTTTAATTAATGAGGTGGCAATTTTTTTAAAAATATCATAAATAATCTATTCACATGTGTGTACGTATTTGGCACATCATATAATTTGAAAAACCTTATCTTATACTAATAAATTAAAAAACGTATTATGTTAAATATAACAAATAGATAGCTAAAATTTGTTACTTTCTATTTATCTTTCCAAATTTATAATAATTATCACCATATATATATATATATATACTAGTTTCTGAAGCGTGCTACACACGCTTGATTAATCTAATAATCTATTTTTATAATTTTAAAAGTATGCTACATTTTTATTTTGACTTTTTTGACAATTAATTATAACTATTTGGATTTAATAACGGGAAAGACCTTAATTAAGGGTAGAATAGTAAATTTAAGTGAATGTCAAAAGACTTATTCAAAGGTAGAATAGTAAATTCAAATGATGGTTGAAAGATTGATTATGCCCTTAATTAAGGATAAGATGGTACATTTAAGTGACGGTTGAAAGATTAATTAAGGGTAGAATAGTAAATTTAAGTGACGGTTGAAAGATTGATTATTCGTGCTTATTATTAAGTAAGTGTATATATATATATATATATACGAAAAAAAAAATAATTCGAAGAAAAGGAAACAAAATGTGATTTGTAGTGCCGCTTTGGAGTTGTGATATTTTTAGTTTTTCTTTTCGGTTCTTTTGATGAGTTGGCAAGGTAGACACTATCTATTGCACCTTCTATTTCTAGAGGATGTGATAGACATTGTTCTACTTTTTTTTATGCTATGTCACATGCACACTCTCAATTCACATCCCTATTGGATAAGATTTTTTCACACCAATGTGCATCCTATCCTAGGTGGCACACATCTTCCCTCAATCAATAGCCCTATTGGAGATGCTCTAATGATCTTATAGTGAGGGCCTTGTTTGGTTAGGGATGGAGTTAACTCTCGAGAGATATCTTTTAACTCATACTCAGGTGTGAAAGATATCTCCCACACCCCACCTTAGGGGAGTTATCTCTCAGGAGTTTGTAGATACAATTACCCCTCATTAATTTCATTTTATTACCTACATCCATCTATTTTGTTTGAAGGATATTTATGTCATTTCATATATTTTATTATTTAAAAATTTGCAACTTCCCTGCAAGTTTAAAGTTGAACCAAACATGAAAATATGATCTTTCATTGTGAGTTAACTCCAATGAGCTAAATCCGCTCGCACTGTAATTCGGAAAAAAACAAACCAAACGAGGCCCATAGTGATCATGAACAATACTACAAGTACTAAGTGATCCAAATGAATAATCGATGGATATGAGGTAATTATGTTTAAATGAGTCGATTGAGCCACAACTAGGGATGCAAATGGGTAAGGTATGGGATGAGAACCTTATTCCCATACTCATACCCGCTAAAAAATTTATCACCCATACCCATCTGGGGATGAATTCTCATACTCATTCCCATACCCATCAAATCCCCGTGGGTATGGAGAATTCCCATGGGTAAATTATTTTATCCATTTCATTCCCCATTAGGGATCCCCGTGGAGATTTTCATGAGGATTTTTGCGAGGATGGGGAATCCCTGAGGAGAAATTTTTTTCCTCATTCCATTACCTATTGGTGATCCTCGTTGTAATTCTCAAAAAAAGAATTGTAACAAATAAGGTGTCAAATCTACATACATAACAACACAATTGTCGAGATTTCAACAAAAAAAAATCAACATATCATGCAATAAAAACTCTAACTACTAAGTGCTAACACTTATAATTAAGTTTCTACAAAATGATACTTATACGTGTAATATACATATGTGTATAGATATTTTTATGAAAGAATGTATAGAACTATAGATATTTTTAAATGATACTTATACGTGTAATATACATATGCTAGAATAAGCATATTCTAATATGATATATAATTATATATATAATGTTTAGTTATAAAGTTATAATATAACTAAATATTAACAAATATTATATTATAAAGAGTTTGACCATGTAGTTGATCCATGTAATTTGAGAATTGAGAATTTGATATTAAGGGTTGAAGTTTTTTTTTTTTTCTCGAAAAGGGTTAAGTTTTGGTGAGACTACTGACCAATGTATATTTTTTTTCTTTCCCAACACTTACGAGTTAAGAAACAATAATGTTGTGATACATAAAAAAAAACAATAATTTCCATAAATTACAAATTCATAACATGTATATATAAATATAAACTATATATAAAGTCAATAACACCAAGGGGCCCCCAAAAAAATTAGGAGGATTGTATAAAATAAGGTTTTGCAATTTTCCTCATTTGATCATATTTTTTCAGTACTTTTTTTTTAAATAGGAAAGAAACTTAACTTGCTCTCGTTGGGACTTGAACCCCCGACATTTTTTTTAGTACTTTTGATCCTAAAATTCTAAAATATAAATATAGTTGCAAACAATTCAAAACAAAACATATAGTTATTAATTAACCAAATAAATTAACAAGGGTGTATTCAATTGAGATTTTAATTGACTTTTGGTTACTTTTATAAGTGAATGATTTTTTAAAGTTTGTATATTTTCGTAGACTTTTAAATACTTTGATAAACTTTTATGTAGACTTTATTTTGATGACTTTTATTAACATTTAAGATTTTCAGTGACTTTTGTGAACTTCTTAAACATAATTTTGATTAATACTAGTAGATTTTTGGGATTTTTATATTGAAAAAATATATTTTGCGCTTTATTATAAAAAATAGATAAATAATTATATATTTTTCTTTTTCTTAAAAATGATTACTAATATTTTTAAAAAAACTTTTTTATTTTAAAAAATCATATAGACATATTATGTGACGGCCCCAAATTCCGAGGCAAACCGGGTACCGCCACGTCGCCGGACACGTCACCAAGCCATGCTACGTCACTTGCACACATGTCTATGACGGCCCGCGAACTATCTGTCTTGTAATCCGACTTAGTAAGTTTCGATGTTTTAAAAGATTAATATTCTATCGAAATATGCTAAGTTAAGAAGTTTACAACTTAATTTTGTTTATTTTAATTCTTTTCAGGTTATTTTTAATAGCGGAAGTCTTAATAACATGCATATAATTAATGTAAACAAGTTATGCATTAATTAACAACCTATGGGGTGGAAACCCAGCAAAATGATACCATGTATATCAGTTAAGGAGATAAAAATGTATAATAGGTGTCAATATACATGTATCAGGTGAAAAAGACTCCCAAAATGATCCCAAAAAAGTATGTATATGTAAATACAAACACCTACGAGTAAGCTAGTGGAGGCGCTCCAGATCCAGAGGTAGTCGCCAATCACCGCCTTCCCCCGGCTCGTCGTAGGATCTGCAACTTGCCACCAACAAACAATGCAAGTTCCAATCCCAGAGAAATTCAGTTAGTATTCACAAGAAATCCAAGAAAACGGCTACAATTCATGCATATAAGGTAAATGAACATGAATGTAAAGCATGAATATAAGTAGTGAGATAATCAAGAATATGGAATGCGAGTGTGGTGTATAGCTGTCGAGCCCTAGGACGAAAATACTAAACCGAGAAGGCCCTGGAGGTGAGGAAATCCACACCCCCTCTTCAAGGTCGAAGTGAGGAACTCTGTTGGTCGAAAATCTGTGACGAAGGTCATCGACTTGCTGATAGATATCTCACAAAGGAGACTTCCGCCCAACGCCTCTGAAGGTAAACTTCCGCCCAACGCCTCAAAGGAGAGGAAATATGTGACGAAGGTGAGCCTCACGTCAACTCGCTCTCGAGATCATCGACTCGCTGAGAGATATCTCACGCGTAGTCTAAGGTATGACCAACACCGTAGCAACAATCGGATCAGCATCAATGAGAGAGACAGAAAGGGATCACACCGTCCCTTCGACCATACACAGACACACGCGGGAATAAAGTAAACATGCAAGTTGAACTGACGAAAAGTAATGTGAACTAAATAATTTACAAGAAAAATAAGTAAATTCTAAACTGACTTTCTCGTGGGTTTACTTACCTCAAACAATCGCAAATATCTCTAAAAAATGTCCCGCTCACGCCTCGAGATACGCGCCCGATATTCGACTATAGTCTCATAAGTCCCTGTTATCCATTTATACCATTTAGGGCTCATATTTATTCTCAATTAAGTTACTTAAGTCATTCAAATAAAAAAATCAAACCACTTGAAGTAAACAATATCGGACTTGACTACAAGATTTATCAATTAGTCTTGTAGTTGAAATCAATGTGGTTTAGAACCTCACCATGGCCTTCAATGGAGGTCTCAACTTCAAAATCTACACCTTTCGTCTTCTTCGCGAGCAATCCATCGCGTCATCGAGCTTCATCGAAGTCACGCCTCCTTGTCCAATGTTGTTGTGTCTCGTCGGGGATCGATCGGTTCGGCAACGCGCCACCGTGCCGTTGCTCCACGTCCTTCACCGCGCCGGTGCCGCTACTGCTCCTCCTCATTGCCGGCGTCACTACCCCTCGCCGGCGTCCTGGTCCTCGCCGACGTCGTGGACCGTGCCGCTGCTCGTCATCTTCCCCCACAGCCGCTTTACCTTCTGGTCCGCCGCTGCTCTGGCCGTCCGCCGCCTGCTGGTGCAACGGAGGCTCGCCGACCCTCGCCAGTGGTGCCACTCATAGTCGTCGCTGTCATCGTGCCACCGCGCCTAGTCGCTGCCAGTTGTGCGCGAGCTCCCCTACGCGTCGGTCTCCTCGTTGGCTCGCCGCTGCACCGATAGTCGCCGCCTGTGAGTTGGAACTGTCGTCTGCGGTTTCCGCGTCACTTGCGAGCCACCGTCCACGCTGCTGGACCAAAGAAAATCAAGTTATTACTATGGCTCATCTTCCAAGATTGACTCATCACTCAAATCAGTCGATGGAGACGGCATCTAGCCCTCTCCCCTATGTGATTAAGACGTGTTCAGGGAAAAAATTACATAAGTACATAGCTTTTTACTTTAAAAGAGGAAAATGAGGTTCAAATGTTTTTATTTCCCGGAATAGGCAATCCCGCCTATGCAAAAGGCGATATCACAGTGGCAGCAAATTTTTGCTGACGTGGACACATGTGTTCGGGCCACGTGGGATGGCATACACTGATAGCGCCTTTTCAAAAGGCGCTATCAGTGTATGGCTGAGCCACGTAGGACGACCTTACACTGATAGCGCCTTTTGAAAAGGCGCTATCAATGTATGGCCATCCTACGTGGACATTGAGGTGGACAATGAGGTGGAAGACAATTGTATAGATAGCTCATTTTGAAAAGGAGCTATCAATACAAATTTTTTTCCCCATGAACGACACGTGCATATGGAGATGGACGACCCGCGCCACTCGCGTATGTCGAGGTAGACAACCAATGTAAACAACGCGCACGCATATCGACGCGGACAACTAATGCAAATGTCACCCATGTATGCCGAGGTGGAGATTTCATGCAAATGTCAGGCACGTCTGTCGAGGTGGGCGACCCATGCAACCTCGTGCAACTCATGCAAACGTCACGCACGTGTCTCGAGGTGGTAAAACCAATGCCAAAGTCACGCACGTATCTCTTGGTTGACAACACATGGAAATGCCACGCACGTATGTCGAGGTGGGCGAGCCATGTATTGATAGCTCCTTTTCAAAATGAGTCATTCATAGAGTGTATAGTTTTGTATAGATAGCTCATTTTCAAAAAGCACATTGCCTCGCCACCTCACAACCATGATGCCAACTCATAAGCAATAACGCCTTTTCATAAGGTGTTATCACCTATTTTTGTAAATTAAAAGTAAACTACCCTATTTTGTGAAATAAAATGTAAATGTCCCCCACTTTTAGAAAAACACCCGTGTGTTC
Source organism: Stephania cephalantha (assembly GCA_039657325.1). Taxonomy (NCBI): domain Eukaryota; kingdom Viridiplantae; phylum Streptophyta; class Magnoliopsida; order Ranunculales; family Menispermaceae; genus Stephania; species Stephania cephalantha. Next base: position 10,169,176 of record CM077567.1, read on the forward strand.
AGGAGGAAGAATACGTAATACATTTACTTCGTGACTGTCCTACCTCCAAATATCTTTGGCATCACTTGTATGCCTCAATTCTACCATCTACTTCTTCTTTGACTCTCTCCATTCTTGGCTCGAGACTAATGTACGCAAGGCTCCATAAGAGTGGCAACTGAAGTTCCTATACACAGTTTGGTTTTTATGGTGTCATCGAAATGAGCAGGTCACAAGGGGTTCCAACCCCAATTTCTAAAAATAAAAACCCCAATGGAAACTCTTACTTCAAAACTACTGACTTGCATTCTCTTCTCATGATGCCGTGCACCCAAGTTCCTCATGACGGGTGTGGTGGGAATTCTCGGATCCGGGTTGGGTCAAATTAAATGTTGATGGGGCGGCAAAGGGTAACCCGAGGACTGCTACAATTGGAGGGGCCCTCCGAAACTCTTCAGGCGGGTGGATCGTTGGGTTTTCTGGCTATCTAGGTGTTTCTACCAACATGATAGCAGAGCTTCAAACTATCCGATCGGGCCTTAACCTTGCTTGGGACAGAGGATTTCGACATGTTGTTTTTTAGTTTGACTTCATGGTATCTACTAATCTGATCAAACAGGATATTGATTCTTGACACCCTCTATTTTCCTCTATTATAGATTGCATGGATTTACTAGAGCGTGCTTGGTGGGTCCGTCCGCAACATCAACATGTATTATTGGAAGGCAATTAGGTGGCAGATCATTTGGCCAACTTAGCAGTTTCTTCTCCAACATCGAAGTTGCAAATTTTAGAAATCCCTCCATCCTTAGCTGGTCCATTTTTGTCTGCGGATCTAGCAACAATATTTTTTGAAGGCTTATAATGGTTGTTATTCCTTTTACCCACCAAAAATAAATAAATATCAACAAAACAGATAGGTAAATAAATCATCTTTTAGTGGCAGAAAAGAACCAGTAAGATCATTGCAAATATTAGTGTAAAAATTTTGCACTTTATTTTTTTGGTATTCGTAGATTTAGAAAAAGCATATGATATGGTTCCTAGAGATATTCTTTGGTGGGTTCTAGAAAGAAAAATAGTGCATGCTAGATACATAGACACTATTAAGGATATGTATGATGGAGTAGTAACGAGTATAAAGACATTTGGAGGAGCTACAAAAGAATTTCTCATTACGATAGGATTACATCAAGGATCGGCTTTAAGCCCATATCTATTTACTTTAGTTATAGATGAACTAACTAGACATATTCAAGAGGATATACCATGGTGTATGCTATTTGCAAGATGATATTTTCTTAGTGGATGAAACTAAAGATGGAGTGAATATGAAATTAGAACTCTGGAGGAATACATTAGAATCTAAAGGCTTTAAGTTGAGTAGGACGAAAACCGAATACATGCAATGTGAGTTTAGCAACACTAGACATCGAGATGACGAAGTGGTAAAATTAGAAGAAGTAGAAGTTCCTAAGGTAAACCACTTTAGATACATAGGATCAATCATACAAAATGATGGTAACATTGAGAATGATGTCACACATAGAATTCAAGCTGGATGGAAGAAATGGCGGAGTGCAACAGAGGTGATTTGTGATCGAAATGTTCCTACTAAGTTAAAAGGAAAATTTTATAGGACCGCAAGTAGGCTAGCTATGCTCTATGGAAGTGAATGTTGGGCGGTAAAGCAACAACAATTACATAAAATGAACGTAGCAGAAATGAGGATGCTTAGGTGGATGTGTGGTAAAACTCGTAAAGATAGAATAAGAAATATAGAAATTCAAAGACAAGTAGGAGTAGCACCAATTGATACAAAGATTACGGAAGGGCGGTTGCGGTGGTTTGGTCACCTGCAAAGACGGCCTACAAATGCCCCAACTAGAAAACTTGACTCAATATAAACTGTAGAAATTCGACGAGGTAGGGGCATACCAAAGTTAACATGTGATGCATTAATTAGGAGGGATTTGAATGGTTTGGAAAGCTCACCATCAATTGCACTTAATCGAGCACAATGGAAAAGTTTGATCCATGTAGTCGACCCCAGTTAATTTGGGACTCGAGGCTATGTTGTTGTTGTTGTTGTTGTTGTTGTTGTAAAAGTGTTTCGGAGTGGAAACTATGTAATATTATGTAATATTTATATATAAATATCATATAGTATATATATAAATAATAAATATCATATGGTGTATAAATTGATATATGGGGATCCTCATGGGTAGATGGATATCCTTATGGGGATTCCCGTATGGATTACCCGTGGGGATTGTGGGTATATTTTACTACCTATACCCGTACCTACCTATCCCCAACCCCATCCCATTTAAAATCTTCATACCCATACTCGTTAGGATAAATCCTCATCGCCCGTGAGTATTCCCCTACCCACTTTCATCCCTAGCCACAATGGACCCTATAACTATTAAAATATATCCATAAACTATCAACTTTAATTTATAAAAAAATATAGTACGTTAAACCTTAATTAATTAGCTAGTAATTCTATATGATAATTTTGTATGTATTTGAATTATTTTATTTTCACCTGATATCTTGCTGATCCAGTTAAGACCCAGCATAACTGAAAAGAAAACGCTAAGAATTAAAGAAAGAATAATAAGACTAATTATAAACTAAATGTAAAATTTCTAAATTGTTCTTTTATTTTTTTATTTTTTTGTTTGTCAAAGGTTCTTTTATTATTTGATTCAAAACTTCCAAGTACACAAATTAAACCAAACGGGACAGAATTCTCCTTGAAACAATACAAAACAATGTAAAATGACAAAAGAGGTGACTACGTCAAACCGAAAACGTGTTGTCCATTGAGATCGAGCTTCACTAATAACAAATTAGGGTAATGCTAAATGGACTCAATGAGTCTGGACTCAAAGAATCGAAAAGACTTAAATACCCTTGATGCAAATTTATTATCTTCAATCAAACCTACACCATTCACCGCCGACGCAGTGAGCACCGACCATCAACAACGTCGCGTCATCATCCACCGCCGGCCACCCTCCTCCTCCTCCCTTCCGGCCAGCCTTTCATTTTCTCCTGTGGCCACCCTCCTCCTCCTCCCTTCCGGCCAGCCTCTCCTTTTCTCATGTTCAGATCTGGCCAGAGAGTATGGCCAGATCTGGTTATAGAGGAGGTGATGGAGATGGGGAGGTCGAGGGAGGCGCAGAGTTGGAGGCGGGAGGCGGCGGGGGCGCGCCAGTCGGGGAAGCCGGGGGAGATGGGGAGGCCGACGGAGAGTACGACGCGGAGGTCGGGAGGGAAGGAGAAGCCGAACTCGGCCTCGGCGCGGACGAATTCGTAGTTGGAGAGGCCGGGGAGAATGGGGATCGAGGAGTTGCGGAGGTGGGTGATGACTTTGTGGGCGAGGTTGTTGAAGGAGGGGAGGCTGGGCGCGGTGGAGGAGGCGGGGGTGGCGGCGGCGGCGGCGGCGAAGGTCACCTCGGCCGAGAGGCGGCGGGGCGCTCGGCGAGAGGCGGCGGAGGCCGGCGACGTGGGCGGTGTAAGACGGGCGGTCGGCGCCTACGATCGTAAGTGGTACTGGTCGACAATGGCATGTTGGCGGTGGAGGAGATGCATAGGTCTATATGTATTGATGTTAGAGATGAGGATAATTTGGTCTTTTTATTTAATTAGATATCTCTCATTACTAGTAAAAGCTCTTTGAGTCTGGACTCAAAGAGTCCAAATAGATTTTTTGAACAAATTAATTAAGGGGCTTGCTAAACTCAAGTGATTAAATAGTCATCCTTGAACGTTAGGCAACTCGGAAATCTACCGACTTTAAATTAGGGCTTTGACTCTTATACCATGTCAATGTAATGAATTTGTATTAATTAGGGCAAATTGAATACAATAGATGTTTTTATCTATAGATTTTAACAATGCATAAATAACAAAAGTAATTAAAACATGAATATAGTAATAAATAAATATCGAAATCACGTAAATATAGCAACTTTATATACGTTCACTACAGTTGCGATGTTAGCTTAATTTGCAGGAAAAGTGCAAAGAAAATACCACCCCTGGTTGATATAATCTTCATTAGCAGGAAAGAGTAAAGAATTCTGTCAAAAAAACCCAATTAGTGCAACCAGTGTTATCATGACCTTCTAAATACTTCATTGACCTAATCTCAGTCATAACAAGAAACGACCAAATGAATGATCTGTCTTTGCTTGTACTTGGAGATTCTCTTACAACACTACTCGCGCGTCCACCAAACACTGATATTAATTGTATTCAAATTAATTTCAACACAAATAGTTAATTAGCTACTTTGATTAGTTAATCCGAACTCGACCACTTATGCATGTCGACTTGCGTGTTTGAACATAGAACCGAGCCCCTAATCAAAGAATGAGGATATTGTTGACCTGAGGAAGATTTTGGACCATCAAATACTTAAAAAAAAATAAAAAATAAAAAAAAATCGTCTACGATCAATATATATACATAAATATCTCAAAATATAAAAAAATAAAAATAAATTGGTTGGCTCAATTATTTGCTACAGTGATTGGGAGCAAGAGATCATGTGTTTAAACTCTAGTGAAGACAAGTTTCTTTCTTATAAGAAAATAAAAAATGCTTTAATAACCCAGCACAGATAGCTCATTGATTTGGTATGATTTTTTTTTTAATAAAGTTTGGTATGAAGCAGGGGCGGACCCAGCCTCTCGTCGCCGGGGGCAATAGTTACTTTAAAAGCTTATAAGTAAATATGTATAAAAAAATAGTATACGATCATTATATAATTGAAAATGAATGATAACATAAAATGAAAATCATGTAATGTCTAACTCATAATTAACTATTAACATTTGAAAATAAATTAATCACATAAAAAACTAATAACAACCTAGTTAAAACTGAGATCTTATTTCCTTCATATCTTGGAAATCTTTTATAAGAGAGTCCATGTCAAACTTTTTAGCAATTCTTTTCTCAATGTACACAAGCAAAGAGTTGGAAAGAAAGTCATTTTTCATCTTGTTAAGCAGCATCGTTTTGATTATATTCATAGCTGAGAAAGATCTTTTTGTTGTAGCCGTAGAAACTGGAAGAGTGAGAATTAGAGTCACAACCCTAAACACAAGTGGATAAACTTTTGATTTTCTTGTTTTCACCAACCATTAACATAAATCAGAAAGAGTGATTAAGTTTTGAAACTCTGGGAGTTGTCTTATATAATTAAAATGTTCTAGTTGAGTTCACATTTGCATCATTTCATATTCTTGAAAATCTTTTGGGTAGAACTTTTCCACCAGCTTGCAAATGTCATCAATCATGAATGAAGTGCGCAAGTGTCTGATATCATTAAATCTATTATCCAATTCTTCCAATTGAGTGTCTATTATAACATAGAAAATGTCAACTTTATAATGATGCTCCATCGTGAATTTATCATGTTGATGACGAGCCCTTCCTCTTCTAGCAATATATTGTGCATTGAAATCTGGAACATGAAAAGTCCTCCATATACTTTTGTTATTTTGACTCACACACACATATATATACACACAACAACATTCTAATCTAAAAAAAAATGATAACGGTAGATTAATTTGGTTTGTGCAATCAAATTACTATTGTGAAAACAATATCATACTAGTAATTTATTATTTTTCACTTTCATATTTATCAATATTGATACGACCTAAAAAATACTAGACTAGTAATTTATTAACAAAATATAAAGGATTTTATATACCTTTGAGACTTGAGCGAGAACTTCTTATTGGAGACTCGTAGTAAAGAATGATAAAAATCAACAATAGTTGCAATAGGCAAAAAGGTGGAAGAGTTTTTCTAATGGTCGAAGACGTAGATGAATATGATGACAAAAATATATATCTTCTTGCTTTGCTTTAATTATAAGAGACCGTAATTTTTATTTTTGTAATATATATACTGTTGGGGCATGTGCCCTAGGTCAATCCATTAACTGTCTTTATGAATACTTTTTGTTAATAAAATAGAGGATTTCATTTGTTGTTTATTATAATTAATTTGCATGTTTACATTATAATAAGATCCACGGGTATTTACAGAAATATCCTAAATGTCCCTAGTCGATCATTATACTGAGAACTATAATGAATTAAGACTAGTGAGAGTCTTGATTGATGATCATATGATCATTATACGTATAGGGATACGAATCAAGATCACGAGTACTTGTTAGGGAACAAAGTACTGGACCGACCATTGTGAACATCACATGGATTAAGTCATAGTTGTTTCTCATGATAGATATATTTTTCAGTCATCTGACTTGAGATTACCAGAGACTTCAACATTATGAACACAATGATTTGACACAATCAAACGTTGTCTTTAACCGGACGATTATAAAGGTTGTGATTGGTTATTGTATGAGCAATGTGATGAAGTTATGTAATTGAGATAAAATTTGTCCCTCTCATATAAAGAGAGATATCCAGTGGATCCCTTGATGTGTTAGACTGTTAAAAGGCCTAGTCTAAGTGAATTGATATTGATCAATGTCACTTGGATATTTTCAGTCTGCCTAGAGATCGAGACTAGTACGATTGAACATGTTGGATGACAATTCCATGCTTTATGTTTGATCAAAAGGATATCGTGTGACAAAAGGATGTTATATACACTATTGATTAGGTTGTATCGATTTGATATTCGTACAACTTGGGTAGTCATAATGTCTTGCTAGAGGTCGCTTATGACTTGTATACCAAAATGTGTTTTGGTACACTGCCAACGTTGTATGAGCCTATTGGGTCGCACACTAAGAATGGTTTTGCGAGATTTTAAGATGGTCAAGAAAAATGAATTTTATATGATAAAATTCATGACAGAAACGTCCTTGTGGTGTATTACACTTATACTTCTTTAAGTAGGGGTATATGTGTAATTTACTTAACCGTCTATATACAAGGGTTGTATAAATAGACGCTTTAAGTTAGAACACACGTATGAAAAATTAAGGGCTGAAACTCTATTTTCGTTTCAGAAACGAATTAGGGTTTTCTTGTACGCTCTGGATCGTTTTGGAGAGAAACAAAAAGGTTTGGTATTCTCTCGAAGCTGGCACTTCGAATCTCGGCCGCCGCCGTTCGTGTGTGGACTGCTGGTAGAGGACGTTCGTCGTTGGCAGCGCCTTAGAAATCGATCAACCTTCAGAAAGGTATATTGCGACCGAGGTATGATTAAGTTTTCATGGTTTAAACGTTTTTAATGGAATTAGATTCGGATCCTGTTGAGGTTTTTGTCAAAATTGTTTTGTAATTTCCTCTGCGTATGAACCCCAAAAATCCAACATTTACATGTATGTATCCTTATTTAATTCCAATAAAATCTCTTATTGTAGAAGGAGCAAAAAAATAGAAAGTATATTTATATGGATGTAGTCTATTAAAATCCCTTGATTATAGGATATAGAGATATTGTGACGGCCCCTCTCCTAATCTAGGGCACCGCCAGGCCTAATCCCATAATTAAGCCCTTATCTTATCCACGCAGGACTTAACTACATATTAGTCAGCCTTTACAACCTAGATGCCTATTTTCTCAAGTTCAGTGTAAGTAATACACTAGTCCTACCAGTTTATAAAATTTAGAATTAATTAAAACTTTTTATTAAATTAATTAATTAGCGGAAGTCTTATTGATTATGCAGAAGCAATTAGTAACTTATGCGGAAGCCATTTATAAAATTCTAGATGTGTCAATGTGTATCTCTAGACCAATCTTATGCTTTCCATTTAATTTACTCAACTATAGGCCTTTAATTTGATTTACATTAACAAACACAACCATAGGCTTATAAGTAATTCCTTATTTTATATTAGTATTAAATAAGACTTACCAAAATGCTAACTACCCGGTTCCCCGACTCGCACGCTACTCGAGGCGTGTCCCCGCTCTCGTCTCGACGCCTACAACTGTACAAACCGACTTAGTAAGTCTACACAATACATAACACTAGGCATACATCAATACAAAAATACAATATACCTCGGCCACGTGCCTCGGTCGGTGCACGTATCACGGTGTAGGTCCCGCGTCAAGGGTCGGTGATCCTGATTAAGGAATTAAAACGGGGGTTAGAGATTTGGGCCGTGAAAAATATTCCCAACAAAATGAAAATTTCGTCCTCGAAATTAAGTTTAAGTTACAGTTCTACCTAACTCGAACAGGTACGGGAATCTATCTCGCATGTAGTCCTCCCGCTCCCAAGTGAGTTACGTGTCATCGTGGAACTGCCACTTGACGAGTACCTTCGGGATGGACTTGCTCCTCAACTATTGTACCTTCCGATTTAGGATCTGAATGGGCTGCTCCTCGAAAGAGATGTCCTCTCTCAGGTCGATCTGACTCAAGTCAACTATCGGTCGCACGCCTGCCTTCGACTCGGCTAGTCGAAGCATCGAAATGTGGAACACTGGATGGACCCCTGACATCTGTGGAGGCAATTCAAGCTCGTATGCCACTTTCCCGACCCGTTTCTTAATCATGAAAGGCTCGATGTACCTCGGTGCAAGCTTGCCTTTCACCCCAATCTCTGAAGACCGTTCTGAGGGGAAACCATTAAATATACAAAGGCTCCATCGGAATACGCGAGATCACCGCGATATTTATCTGCATATCTCTTATGTCTCTCATGTGCTCCTCTGAGTCTCTGACGGATCAGTTTGACCTTTTCCGTGTGGTCAACAACAATTTCAGCCCCACTATCTCCCGGTCCTCTGGCTCAGCCCAACACGATGGCGAGCGATACGGTCTGCCATACAAAGCCTCAAATGGTGACATCTCAATGCTAGCCTGATAACTGTTGTTGTAAGGGAACTCACACACCGGTAAGTACTTCGCCCAAGATCCGTCAAACTCCAACACGCATGCCCGCAACATGTCCTCAAGGACCTGAATCAATCTCTCAGTTGGCCCGTCGGTCTGAGGGTGGAAAGTCGTACTGAACTATAGGCGCGTAACGTACTGCTCTTGCATACTCCGCCACATCCTGACGTATACGTAGCATCTCGGTCTGACATGATAGTCAATGGTACCCCGTGCAGCCTGATAATCTCTTTCTATAACAGTACGCTCACCTGATCGAACGTGTAATGCGAAGCCACTGGCAGGAAATGAGCAGACTTCGTCAGTCAGTCAACTATAACCCAGATTGAGTCATGTCTTTTCGCGGTCCTCGGCAATCCTCTGAAAAATCCATAGAGATGTCTTCCCACTTCCATCGAGGAATGGGAAGCGGCTGTAGTAATCCCCCGGGTCTGCGATGCTCGGACTTCACTTGTTGACAGATACCACAGTTCCTGATGAATCTAGACATGTCTGCCTTCATCCCACGCCACCAGAAATGTCTCTTCATGTCGTGGTACATCTTAGTCCTACTTGGATGTACTGTAAATCTGAAACGGTGCGACTCTTGAAGGATCTCATCTCTCAGCTCCGGTACCTCTGGTAACCACAACCTGCCCCGGTATCTCAGACACTGATATGTCGTCTCTGCCCAATCTGTACACTCTGCACTCTGCGCTAATGTCACGGCCCAAATCTCAAAACCCATTTTAATTCCTTAATCAGGATCACCGACCCTTGACGTGGGATCTATATTGTGATACGTGCACCGACCGAGGCACATGGCCGATGAATATCGTATTTTTGTATTGATGTGTGCCTAGTGTTATGTATTGTGTAGACTTACTAAGTCGTTTTGGTACAGTTGTAGGTGTCGAGACAAGAGCGGGAACACGCCTCGATATGCGTGTCGACGCGGGTATCAGGTAGTTAGCATTTTGGTAAACCTTATTTAATACTAATATGAAATAAGGAATTACTTATAAGCCTATATAGTCAAGTAAATAATATGGAATATATATATTGAGTAATTACCGACGCGGCGGTACGCGGATATCACGATTCGGACGTAAAAATCGGGAGTCGAAACGCCCGGAAACACGGGCGAGTGTCCTAGCGGTGTCACGAACAGGTGTCACACTTGTCCCAACTCAAGTCACACTTGTCCCAATTCAAGTCACACTTGTTCAATCACAGCAACACATGTCCAAACTCTCCCACCACGTGCCACCACCCCCACCTACCCTCTTACACCTACATCACATACACACACAACACACATGCAAACACAAAACACAAACACAAACGATCGGCCAAAACAGGGAGAAAAACCGAGAGCGAGGAAGAATAAAAGGAGAGGAGGAGGAGGAGGAGAAGTGACGCGTCGGGAAGGATCGAGGTGAGTCGTTGTGGTTGTTGTTGTTTGGGTGTTGGCGGTGGGTGGCCAAGAGTATCTTGGGGGTTCGGCCTCCATGGCCGAACCCCATGACCGCGGTGGTGATGGCGGGGGTGCCTCCCCGCCATCGGCTCCACCGGGGTTGGGGTGGAGAGCCACCCCAACCCATCACCGATTTGAAAAAAAAAAAAAAAAAAAAGGTTTTTCCTTCCTCCCGATCAAACCGGTCGATCGGGAGGAAGGAAGGACACACGCGCGCACCGCGCTCGTGTGCACCCCTTTGGGGGCCGAGCCTGGACTGTTCGCCCAGTGCGGGTCGGGTCCGACCCGTTTGGGTCGACCCGACCCAACCCAAACAAAACGAAAAAAAAAAAAGAGAAAAATGGGAGAAAAATGAAAGAAAATTTGGAAAAATTCTGGAAAAATTGGGAAAATTATATTTAGATAAAATAAAGTTTATTGAACCAATTTGAATACACAATAAACCCACTATACTTGAACTAATGAGACACCAAACTCAGGAACCTAGGAAAAAGGGTACGGGAGAGCGAAGGCAAGATTTGGAGTTACGGGAGGCCAGTAAAGCTAGGACTTTACTTTGTTGTTGTGAGTATACCCATTGACAATTTTACTTGGCATTTCATTCCTATTAATTATTATCCTTGCATAGTCCTTTTGACTATTTGCCTTTGTACTCTTATATCATGTGTTCTTTGTGTCTATGCTCATTTGATGAGTCTAGTTTGCATGATATCCATTCATTTGATTTAATTCATTGATTTCATTCCATGCTATGTATATTCTTGTTGTTTTAAATGTGAAATGAATGATAAATAGCATGCTATTAGGCTAGTGAATATCTTATAAATGTTTAAGAGGGCTTGTATTCATTATTTGTTTAGGTGTGTAGATGTGCCTATGCCTTGACAATCCATACTTGGTGTTTCTTGAAATTTAAAAAGTAGTTTTTGCATTTAGGTCCCGTACTCGATCGAGGTGTGCGCGAATCACGGGGTTAGAGTCCCTGGGGATGTCGGCACATGTTACTTGACATTGTACGACACTCGGGGTTAGAGTCCCTGAGGTGGTCTACACACCGGGGTTAGAGTCCCTGGTAACACTTGGGTTAGAGTCCCTTGTGCTATATGATTATTGACCCGGGTTAGAGTCCCTGGTAACACTTGGGTTAGAGTCCCTTGTGCTATATGATTATTGGGTCGGGTGACACGTTTCACTGCCGACCGGACCTAAATCACTACTACTTAGCCTAGTGTCAGTATCACTTGTTTAACTCTGGTATTTACTCGCATATGATTTATTATTCAGTTTTCCAATTTATATGCTTTTAAATACCATTTGAATATTTGGAAATGCAAATTAAACTTGTCATCGGGGATTACTGTTTTATTCTTGTACTCACCGTCCTTTTTATGACGGTGGGTGCAGAGCCGTCTACTACTAGGCGGGCAAAGAGAAGATCGGCGATTATCCCTGAGCCCGCGGCGCGTCATTGGATCGATTGTAGGTCTTCTTTTGATATTTTGATTGTATAGTTTATATATGTCTTTCAGATACTTTTGGGGTTGTGTATTGGGTTGAGCGTTACTTCCCCGACTTGACTTAGACCAGTTTATCGTTTCAATGAATTTTGAAGACTATATATATGTGATGGCATTTCCTGGCTTTCCACACTTAGGATATTATAAATGGCTTCCGCATAATCAATAAGACTTCCGCTAATAAATTCATTTAATAAAAGGTTTAAGTTGAAAGGCTGACTAATACGTAGTTAAGTCCTGTGAGGAGATGATTAGGGCTTAATTACGGGATTAGGCCTAGGTGCCTAGATTAGGAGAGGGGCCGTCACAGCTAACTCGCTGAATCTCGAGTACAATCGGTCAGTCAACTGACCCTCTGACACTCGCTGTGTAGACACGGTCTGTATTCTCATCTGTGCGCAAATCATCACCTGAGTATCGGTAGGAACCTCTGTTTGACATCCTGTCGCCGCTGCCTCGAGTAATCCATACTCATGCATCATGTGACATCTGACCACCTCAGAATCTCTACTCGGTCTCCTACTCAACGCATCTGCGACAACATTCACTTTTCCTGGGTGATACTCTAAGGAAAAGTCGTAGTCCTTCAAGAACTCCAACCATCTGTGGTGTCTCATGTTCAGCTCTTTCTGTGTGAAGAGATATTTCAGTCTCTTTTGATCAGTGAAGAGTGTGAATCTTTCTCCATACAAAAGGTGTCTCCAAGTCTTCAGCGCAAATACAACCGCTGCCAACTCTAGATCGTGCGTGGGGTAGTTCTTCTCATGTATTTTTAATTGTCTCAATGCGTATGCCATGGCACCGCTGCCCTGCGTCAACACACAACCTAAACCCGTATGAGAAACATCTGTGTACACTAGAAATCTATATCCAGCCTCTGGCAGTACTAACACTGGCACGGTAGTTAATGACCTCTTCAACTGAGTAAATGCAGCCTCACACTTCTCAGTCCACTCATAAGCAACATCCTTCTATGTCAGCCTCGTAATCGGTGAAGCCATATTCGAGAAATCCTTCACGAATCTACGGTAGTATCCTGCTAACCCCAGAAAGCTCTTGATCTCCGGTATTGATGTCGATGTCGGCCAATCTGTGATCGTCTGAATCTTGGCCGGATCTACTACAATCCCTGCTACTCCTACAACGTGCCCCAAGAACTTGACCTCTGCAAGCCAAAATTCACACTTGCTGAGCTTAGCGAAAAGTCGGTGTTCCCTCAATGTCTACAACGTCTCTCTGAGGTGCTGCTTGTGATCCTCACGTGTCCTCGAGTATATCAAGATGTCGTCGATGAAGACTATCACGAAGCGGTCGAGATATGGTCTAAGTACCCGGTGCATCAAATCCATGAATATGGCGGGGCGTTGGTCAGCCCAAATGGCATGACCGTGAACTGGTAGTGTCCGTATCTGGTGTTGAATGTTGTCTTGGACCTATCCTCATCTCTGATCCTAAGCTGGTGATACCCCAATCTCAGGTCTATCTTGAAGAAAAAATGTGCTCCTCTCAGCTGATCAAATAAATCGTCTATCCGCGGAAGTAGGTATTTGTTTCTGACTGTCACTCTGTTCAACTGCCTGTAGTCGATGCATAGTCTCAGACTGCCATCCTTCTTCTTCACAAACAGAACCGGCGCTCCCCACAGTGACATCGAAGGTGTACGACCTTCTCCCCCAAATCCTTAAGCTGAGTCCTCAACTCCTCTAACTCCCTCGGAGCTATGAGGTATGGCGGTATCGCGATCAGCCTGGTACCCGGTACTAGGTCGATGATGAAGTCTAGCTCTCGCAGTGGCGGTAATCCATGTAAATCCTCTGGGAAAATAATTGGGAAGTCTTGAACAACCGGTATCTCCATTAGTCTGGGTCCCTGACTCTCCACTACTGCGTACAACGCTACCTGGAGTCTTCATCTCTCTACTAGATGCAAGTCGAACTCTCGTAGTGCTGAGTTTCATGGTCAGGGGTGTTGTAGTAGTAGTTGTGGTGACGGGGGCGGTCGAAACCAGTGCAGTCATCTGCGCCGACATGTAAGCGATGAAATCGACAATCTGTCGCTCCTGAGCGGTCGTCTGGTCAGACATCCTCTAAAAATTGTCAACTGATACGGTAGGAGGCTGACTACCGCTAGCTCCAATGTCTCCAGCCTCTCGCGAATCCCCCATCGGTGTCTTCAAGTGGATAGCGAACGTGAATCAGCTACTACGTGGCATAATGCATATATATACATATAGAAACTAACACGTACATATAAGAAATCCCCATCTCACCTTCACTCAATTCCCAACAAAGTAGTTCCTAGACAAATATCATCTGGTTTCCACTTCTAAGGTTTGTGTTTTATACGAGTTCGTGTTTTTCTTATTTATCCTTAAGGTTCTAATACCTAGGCTCTGATACCAACTGTGACGGCCCCTCTCCTAATCTAGGGCACCGCCCGGCCTAATCCCGTAATTAAGCCCTAATCATATCCACGCGGGACTTACCTACGTATTAGTCAGCCTTTACAACCTAGACGTCTCTTTTCTCGTGTTCAGGATAAGCAATACACTAGTCCTACCAGTTTACAAAATTTAGAATTAATTAAAACTTTTTATTAAATTAATTAATTAGCGGAAGTCTTATTGATTATGCAGAAGCAATTAGTAACTTATGCGGAAGCCATTTATAAAATCCTAGATGTGCCAATGTGTATCTCTAGACCAATTTTATGCTTTCCATTTAATTTACTCAACTATAGGCCTTTAATTTGATTTACATTAACAAACACAACCATAGGCTTATATGTAATTCCTTATTTCATATTAGTATTAAATAAGACTTACCAAATTGCTAACTACTCGGTTCCTCGGCACGCACGCTACTCGATGCGTGTCCCCGCTCTCGTCTCGACGCCAACAACTGTACAAACCGACTTAGTAAGTCTACACAATGCATAACACTAGACATACATCAATACAAAAATACAATATACTTCGGCCACATGCCTCGGTCGGTGCACGTATCACAGGTCCCACGTCAAGGGTCGGTGATCCTGATTAAGGAATTAAAACAAGAGTTAGAGATTTAGGCCGTGACAGATATGTTTGTACGTTGAACAATAAAAATAAAATAAAAATCGCAAGAAAGTAGGCTGCATTACTGGAGAAATTAAGGGGGGGTAAATTTGCAATCTGAAAAGTTGTGTACGTTAAGGGGAGCCAAGTACAAAATTGCTTATGAATTAAGAAGGTGTAAAATTGTACTTTCCTATACCTCTATTGAAAAACAAAAAATTTGGGGGAGAGGGGGGGGGACTTTGTACGAACACGCATCTAATTGTTGCTTTTATATCAGGATGTGGGTGCATGCATTTTATGTGCATCGCACAAATGCTTACAAGTGCATGCGTGTCCATATACTAGCTAGGTTACTATAGTAGGCCTTAAAAAACAAAACAAAAAAAAAAAATCAACAATCGATTGTCTTAAGTGGTAAGGGACTTGGTATCCCTTAAGCAAGGTCTCGAGTTTGAATCTCGTGAATAAAAAAATTGAGTGAAAGAACTTAGAGCATGAATTAGATGGTATGGTTAGTGCCCTACATCAAGTGGGCCGGGAAACCAAAAGAAGAAGAAGAAGAAGAAGAAGAAAAAAATAAAATAAAAAAATAACCGAAAAATGACAACCAAATTCCAATGAACCGATACGGCCCCATCAGATGAACCTCGGCTACCGGTCACACATCTCGAGGCATAATGTATTACACCATCGCCGGGATCTGCATATTACTTTATTTTATTGTATAAATATTGTAACTTGTAAGTGCACTAATTAAATGCAGCTTCGTTGATGGTTCAAAGAATTAAGGTGAGCCACACACAATTGTCAACCCTCGATTCATCCGCGTAGCTTGTTGTTCAAATTTCAGCCCCATCAATGACATGTTGAAGAACTGATTTTTGTTACAATATATATATGGACCGGATTGAAGACCTTGACTCGATTAAATTACGCCAGCTCTTAAAATATTAGCCATAATTAATGGGCCCATGCATATGCGGTGCAACCACACCTTTCTCCTGAGAAATCACTCTTAAATTATTTACAAGTTCGGTGGCCATATATGATCGATAGTCGAGTACTAATAATCTATCTATTAATTAGTTTATAAATTAAAAATCTCTCAGCTCTCTCGCTCGAGCCACTATAAATACAGGTACCCACATTGGTGTGGCTTCATATGCACACAAATATAACAAGAGGTTTAGTTAGCTTCCTTTGTACACTGAAAAAAAAGAAAAAAAAAAAGTTTACACACACATACAACATGGAAATATTCCACTACTTAGCCTTGTTTATTTCTCTCTTGTTCATCCTCTCCAAGTACTTCCTTAATAAAAATAAAAAATATCCATCAGGCCCTCTC
Source organism: Stephania cephalantha (assembly GCA_039657325.1). Lineage (NCBI taxonomy): Eukaryota > Viridiplantae > Streptophyta > Magnoliopsida > Ranunculales > Menispermaceae > Stephania > Stephania cephalantha. The sequence continues at coordinate 10,185,402 of CM077567.1, forward strand.
GCCCTCCCCATAATAGGCCATCTCCACCTGGTCGCCAAGAGGCCTCTCCATCGAACCCTAGCTAAACTCGCCAACAAATACGGCCCGGTCCTCTTCCTCCGCTATGGGTCTCGCCCGGTTGTCCTGGTCTCCTCCCGCGCCGCGGTGGAGGAATGCCTAACCACCAACGACATCGCCTTAGCAAGCCGGCCCCGCCTGATCGCCGGCCAACACCTAGGTTACAACTACACTAGCCTAGTATGGTCATCCTATGGAGACCACTGGCGCAACACTCGCCGCATCATCGCCCTAGAGCTCTTCTCCGCAGCCAGGCTCCAACAGTTATTGAGCCTTCGACTGGAGGAGATCCACGGCTTTCTTCGACGGTTATCGAAGAATGCCGACTACGATAAGCTTCAGAAGTTGAACTTCAAGACTATGTTCTTCGAGTTGATGCTTAACATTATTATGAGGATGATTGCGGGGAAGAGGTATTATGGAGAGAACGTCGAGAACAAGGAGGAAGCGATGAGGTTTCGGCACATGGTGTCCGAGACATTTTATTTGATGGGCGCCTCGAATTTTGCCGATTTTTTACCGTTCTTGAGGTGGTTTGATTTGCAAGGGTTGGAGAGGAGGATGGCTGTGGCTCATAAACAGAGGGATGCTTTCATGCAAGGTTTGATTGAAGAGAGCCGAGAGAGGGCTATGAATAAGACTTATGTTAACGAGGAAGAGATGAACAAAATGGAGAGTAAGAGAAAGCAAACACTGCTCGATGTTTTGTTGGAAAATCAAGTTCATGATCCCAAATACTACACTGATCAAACCATCAAAGGCATTATTTCGGTACGTGCATCTCTAGCTCGCTAGCTAGCTAGCTTTCTCTATTGTTTTTTTTTTTTTTTTTTTTTTTTTACATGATAAATACTTGTTTTCACGCAGTAATTAAAATCACGCTTTTGGGCCCATTAGATATTCATCGAGATAGGTGTGCATGCATCTCGAATATATGAAGCAAGTGACTTAAATGAGTCAAAACAAGTTTTTATCAATAAATTGGATGTATTGACTTTCATTTATGTTATAGTTTAATTAGAGGCCATCTTATCAGTAAAATAAAAACACCCACACGTTGTTCGCATATGTGTGTCCTACCTTATTAAAAATATAATTTGAGCTGGCCACATTTAATATTTGACTACTCATGTATAGTCTACTTTTGTAGGAATCAATCTTTGAAAAATATATATACATTGCCGTACTCAATGCATTTTTTCTTAAAAAAATATTTTCCAAAAAAGAATATATGCTACTTTTGTTGACTTCAACTAATGGGTCGACATCGATGAATCAAATATCCAAATGGGTATTGTTAGGTGGACTCAAGTCCTGACCCAAATAACAAGAAAGACTTAAATACCCTTTATATATATCCTTTACTTCTTCAATCTACCATCCACCCTTCCGCCGTCGTGACCACGGTCGCCGTCGACGTCGTCGTGATTAAGGGTGGGCAAACCGCGGTTTGGTGGTAGAAACCATCAAACCCGACCAAATCGAGAGTTCGCGATTTGGCCGATTTATAAACAGCAACCAAACCGCGAACCATCATCGCAAAACCGCCCGCGGTTTGCACGGTTTGGTCGGTTTGGTTTCGCGGTTTTCATCCAGCGACTAGAAGGAGGCGACGGAGGAGGCTGTGGGCGAGCAGTGGTTCGCGGTAGGAGGTGACGACGATAGGTGGTGGTCGGAGGCGACGGCGAAGGGTGTTGGTCGCCCCCAAACCGCGACGGCGAGCGGCGACGGTGGAGGCGGTGGAGGCGGGATCGGTGGGAGGAGGCGGTGGACGCAACAAAGGGCGAGTTGGCGACAATGGAGGCGGCGAAGGCGGGACTCGAAGAACGATGCGGTGCGAGGCGCGGTGTTAGGCGGCGGCGGCGGCAGCAGCGCAGCGGGTTCGCGCGGTGGAAGGCGACGACGATGGCGATGGATTCGGCGGTGGCGGTGAGACGGGGAGTGAGGAGGATGAAGGGCGGCGGTGCGGCGGCAGTGAGACGGGCACTCCGCGACGGCGGTGAGAGTGTTCGAGAGAAGAAACAGGGAGTGAGAGGAGAGAGGAGCGGCTGAGTGAGAAGTGAGAGGAGAGAGGAGCATCTGAGTGAGAGGAGCTGAGCTTTTTTGTTATGTTTTAGGGTTTTTGACTTTTGAAGTTGTATATGGTGGTTATTTACTAAAATACCCTCGATTTGGTGAAACAGCGGTTTTTCAACCGCGACCAAACCGCTAATTATGCGGTTTTTACATTTTTCAAACCGCACCCAAACCGCGAGTTTTAAAAACCAGACCAAACCATGCGGTTTGGGAGGTTTGGGCGGTTTTTCGAAAACCGTTGCCCACCTTTAGTCGTGACAACTTGTTACCGGCGGCGCCGCCGTTATCATCCAACCTCGCGGCGGCCGCTCTCCGGCCCCTTTTTTCGATCTCTCTCATTGGCATGACCAACCTCCTCCTCTCTCTCGGTCAGATCTAGCCGAGAGAGAAGGGGAGGAGGGGTGTCCAAGGGGTGCCCCTCCTCCGTGAGAGAGAGAAATTTTGAATTTGAAATACACAACAGGGGTGTGGTATTTGAAATATGGATTGAGGTTGGGGAAGGGTGAGTCAATGCGTGACTAAGAGACAATACCTCTTTTATTTTGCTGTGTAAATATTTTGTTGGGGAAGGGCCCATGGGAGGAACGAACAACAGCTAATTTATTTTTATTTTGCGGCGGCCGACGGTTGGCAGTCGTCGGTGGTCGACCGTCGACGGCAGTCGGTGGAAGTGGAGGTGGTGGAAGAGGTAAATGTGTTATTGGTGTTAGAGTGAGGGTAATTATGTCTTTTTATTTAGTCATATAAATTAAATTATTAGTAAAAACTGTTAAAGTCTGGACTCAAAAGAGTCCAATTAGATTTTTTGTATCCAAATTTAGAGACTTATGTGTGGTTATAATATCTAAGCAAATTAATGTCATCAACGTGATACATTCATTCAAAAGGTCTCATTTTATTGCTATAATTTAGGTGCAATCATCGATCAATGAATGCGTTACAACAAAATTCAACTCATCACCAATCCACATCAACATGCATGAATCTTCAAGTAATACATTGCATTTTCTGAAAAAAAAAAAAAAAAAGTAATACATTGCAATATTTGTTACAGAATTTGTTAACAGCTGGGACAGACACATCTTCAGCCACCATGGAATGGGCCCTGGGCCTTCTGGTCAACAACCCAAGAGTCCTAAACAAGGCCAGAGACGAAATTGACTCAATTGTTGGGAACCAACGCTTGGTCGAGGAGTCAGACTTGACCAAGCTCCCCTACCTCCATTGCGTCCTTAATGAGACCCTCCGTCACTACCCAACCGGCCCCGTGATCATCCACGAGTCCAACCGCGACTGCGCCATCGACGGTCACCATGTGCCCACCGGGACCATGATCTTCCTCAACTTATGGGCCGTTCATAGGGATGAAACCGTCTGGGACAAGCCTTACGAGTTCAATCCCGAGAGGTACGTACGTACTAATTAACTAGTCTACCATCAACAGCAAATTAAATATCCCTAGCTAGTCACAAAAAATATAAAAAAAAATGAATAAATTCCTTCAAAATAAATAAATAGATAAAAGAAAAATAGTCAACGAAATAAAATTAAGACTACTATAAACAATATTAACAATATTGAATATTGTTGCTAATTAAAGTTGCACACTATTTAACAACAAATCTCTATCAAATATTTTCGTTGCTAATTAAAAAACATATTCAATAAAACGAAATAAAATTAGTTTTTAGCATTTCACCAAAAATAAATACAACAACAACAATAACAACAACAACAACATAGCCTTAGTCCCATGTTGTTGTTGTATTTATTTTTGGTGAAATGCTAAAAACTAATTTTATTCACCAAAAATAAATAAAATAAATAATTTTCACCAACTATGTGGATAGCCTAATAATTCAATATGTGGTTACTTGTGTAAGAGGTTGGGGGGTTGGAGTCTTAATTAATTAATGAAAACAAATTAAAGGTAATATATAATAAGTTGGTTTCTTTCTTATAAAAAAAATACTGGAGTGGTAGTTTATATGATCCTAATTTGCTACAGAGCAAGTTAATTGTAATTGAAAATCAAGTCTTTAATTAGGTCAAGAGACGTATGTCATACCAAACCACACAATTTCAAATTTACTATATATTGGCCTGCAAAAGCTTCTTAATTGCATCTAGATGTCATGAATTCTTTGACCAAGAAAAAAATTGTATGCAGATGTCATGAATTGAAATAAATGTGAGGTACTACTTTTAATAATTTTAATTGAACAAGAAAAGATTACGAAAAATTCGGAACAAATTAATCTAGTCTTTAACAACATTCTTTAAAGTAAATGCTAAAAATTACAATCATTAATATTTTCTTACAGTGATTTTTATAATTAATTATAAATTTTAACATAATGAAGTTGTACTTAATTAAATGTTTGTATAATTAACAGGTTTGAATCACCGGAATGGGAGAAAGACAAGGGGGTGAAGTTGGTCCCATTCGGGTGGGGAAGGCGAAGGTGCCCCGGAGAGAGCTTGGCGTGGCGAATGGTTGGACTCAGCTTAGGGTTGCTCATCCAGTGCTTCGAGTGGGAAAGAGAGGGAGAGGAGCCAGTGGACATGACTGAAGGTGTTGGGCTCACCATGCCAAGAGCCAACCCTCTGCAGGTCATGTACAGGCCTCGACCGGTCATGAAACAAGTCCTCTCGCAGCTCTGAACATGCATGCATATCTAATGATCAATTGATCATTTGAGTTGTTTAGGTCAATATTTGTCATGTGTATTCACTTATGTATAACCTAGTTTATTTTTTATTTATTCTTTTTGGCTTAGTTTGATAGCTAGGGAGGGTGTGTGTTTCCGCTAGTGCATGCATACGATATGGATGAGTTGTGTTGTATCAGTATATATATTGCTAGATTCCTAGCTAGCTATAGTCTTCTCTTGTATAACAGATGTACGTATGAAAAGTTATGTAACAAACAATTAATAATCAAGAAATTAGAGGATCTATGTATGTTTTGATACAGATCAATAATTATTGTATTAACTAGGACTAATTGAGCCAATCCGGCCATTAATTTGTGTCTTTTTTTTTGGAAAGAAAACTAATGATTTATAATGTGATGCAGTAGTGGCCAAGCTATAGGAGCCAAGGTTCGAGTCTCGTGGAACGTAAAATAAATGTTGTTTTGAAAAATAAAAAATTAACGTAGCGAGGATCTTTCAAATCAAATGTTTCAAATCCACGAACAAGCTAGCAATTTAGGGCAAGAACTTAAACCAAAATTCAAAATTTCTTTAATTCATCAAAATCCCAAAATTACAAAAATAAGAGTGCTTTATATAACAAACCATAATTTTTATCAAAAATAGTAAAAGTTTAAAATGCTCTAAACCATAAACTAGACGAAATATATATATAAGAAATCCAACGCCACAAACGAAAAATCTTACTAAAAGTTATAATCAAAATTAAAATTTTCAAAAATAGTAAATTTGCATTTTCAGAGATCTAAATGAAGAAATTTGGCCAAAAAGCGTCGTTTTCACAGCAAAGCGGCATGTATTGATTGCTACGTTGTTTCCAATAAACTCATATCCTCGCAACTCCAAAATTCTTTATTCCGGCCTCCTAAAAGTCAACAGGAATCAATTCCAGTTAAACTTTTCCAAGAAAGCGTTTGTCACTTCTTGGACTACATCAACAATTATATCAAGAAATTATAGTAGCTATAACTACTCCAAGTCCATTATGAATCTTAGTAGAATAATATTCTAGATTCTATATGGACCGTAGTAGTTATGTAGACCCGTAGGGCCAATTAGATTGATCATCTATGGATTTATTGTGACCCACCTATAAGTTATATGACTCTACTATGGCTAATTATGTACGTCCATTAAATGTCAGTAAGTCTTATAACTCTACTATGGCTAATTAGGTATGCCTATAAGTTATATGTAGTTCTACCGTCACACCCTCAATAGTGTGACCGGAGTAAGGTGGCTAGGCAGCGGGAAAACCTAGCAATATACGGGTTTCGGTGGGCTCGGAAGGTTTCATGGGAGTTAGTTGCTTTGGATAATGCACCTCGGAGCGCATGCGGACGGGTAAATTGTATGCGGCATAGATGAGCCAGCGTGTATGGGCGTGGACAAGGTCGCGCCTAGGCGGAGAGCACAGTGGCGCCTTGGCACAGGCCTTGGCACGAGCACGGTTGGGCCTTGGCACGTTCCTTAATTGGCACATTCCTTGGCGGGAGCACAGTAGCGTCTTGGCAGGTTCCTTGGGCACGAGCGAGGCAGATTCCCTAGGCACGAGCAAGGTCGTGCCTTGGCATGAGCAAGGCAGGACCTTGGCAGGTTCCTTGGGCACGAGCAAGGCAGGTTCCCTAGGCACGAGCAAGGCCGCGCCTTGGCACGGGCAAGGCATGCCTTGGCAAGGGTTGACAAAGCTTGACTTGGGCGTTGACCAAGTCAAAGTACGCTTGGTCTCATTTCGTGATGTTTCCTATTGGAGCTGAGGAAACGGCTTAACATCTACTATAAGGAGAGGTGGTCTCTCCTAGGGGCGGCATGAGTAAGGGAGCAAGGAAGACCTTAGAGCATGCCTTGGGCAGGCATGCGAAGGCAAGGCCCATGGACGGACCATGGTGCCGGCCACCCCGAGCCGGTGGGACTCGGATCGGACCGAGCCCCGGCTAGCACCCCGGGTGCCTAGGCGCGCAGCTAGGCACCACGAATCAGACCCTGTCCCTCGAGCAAGGTGAATTTTAGGCTTGGACGGACCAAGTCAAGAACAGTTACAGGCGGTTATGTAACTACCTTAGTCATGGCTCATAGCATGACCAAGGCACGTCCTAGCAACTACCAGGCACTTTGAGCATGTGCCTATTGACCAGGGGGTCAAGACGGTTATGGAACCAGGTGGCAGCAAAGGAAGGAAACAGTTAGGTGGCTGTTTCAAGCACTACATGGGTGTGGTGGTTTACTTAGTCTCGTGTAATGTACATAGGACATGTGTCCTCGGTAGTTATGTAACTGATTTGGTTGTTTTGCTATAAAGCCAAGGTATGTAAGCTTGAGAAAGCACACGAGATTTCATGTATGAGATGCATGAGATGCTAGAGTTGTAATTGCACTGAACTAAGTAATAAACTTCCTTTGTTCCATTGTTGCTGTTCAATCACGTTTTCATTGGTGTGTTGAACTAAGGCGGTCCTTAGGCACCACGGGTTGGGTTGGGTTGGGTGAGAAAAATTTTCCTTAGGGTAAACCCCTTACTTAACGGCCCCATGACAACTGGTATCAAAGCCTCGTTTCGAAGACGGTGGCGACCCGAGCAGCAAGTGATCTAAGTGAGAGGGTAGCTCACTTAGAACACATGATGGCAACGACTGGTGTTCGGTGGAAGCAACGGAGTCTTCAACGATGGCGCAGCGCGTTGAAGGATTGGAGATGGTTTGGTAGCTTCCTTGGTGGCTAGGACAGAGTCACAAGAAGCTTTGATATCCATGTGGGAATCCAGGTTCGAGGAGTTTGTTGCTGATGTTCGTGTGATGGGTGGACTCACCATCGAGACAGTTGAGAGGATGGCTGTGGAGGTGAATCTGCTCAAGAGAGTCGTTGGAGGAACCTCGGAGGTTTCTGTTGTGGCGAAAGTGAGACCTAAGGTGCCGAAGCCAAAGAAATTTTCAGGTATGCGGAGCGCGAAGGAGCTTGAAAACTTTCTTTGGGACATGAAGCAATATTTTGCTACTGTCCGGACGGAAGAGGACCAAAAGGTCATACTTACTTCCATGTATTTGGAAGGCGATGCGAAACTTTGGTGGCGAACCAGAGTTGACAATATGCAGCTGCTGATTGACCAAGGATTGTGGAGTGGGAGGTGCTAAAACAGGAATTGAATGATCAATTCCAACACACGAATGCGGCATGGCAAGCACGGGAAGCCACGAATGCGACATGGCAAGCGCGGGAAGCCTTGCGCCAATTGAAGCAGAAAGTGACGGTTAGAGAATATGTGAAGGAATTCTTTTCCTTACTGCTTGACATTAAAAATATGTCCGAGGAGGACAAGTTGTTCAATTTCACTGCAGGATTGCAAGGATGGGCGCAGTCGGAGCTGCGAAGGCAAGGCGTGAAGGACTTGACGAGTGCAATTGCGGTGGCGGATAGCCTTGTAGATTACAAGACTAGTGGTACTTCTTTTGAATCAAAAGAAAAGAAGTACAAAGAGAAGGATCGTGTTGGTGGATCCAAGAAGGAGGAGGAGTCTTCTTCAAAAATTGATGCTAGTGCCAAAACATCGACGTCAAAAAGAGGTTGTTTCATATGTGACGGTCCTCACCGGGCAAAGGATTGCCCAAAGAAAGAGAAGTCTGAATGCGATTGTTGCGGATGATTCGGAGGTACGGATGAACCCATTACAATTGCTTAACACGGTGCAGGTGCATAAGGCCGTGGGATCAGTGGCACTGATGTTTGTGGAGGCTCGGATCAATGACCAAACAGTGAAGGTGATGATTGACTCGAGAGCCACACATTCGTTTGTTGCAGAGAACCTAGCTCGGAGGCTTGAGTTGCAGCTTGCCGAGAGTGCAAGTATGGTGAAGGCGGTTAATTCAAAACCAAAGAAGGCTATGGGCGTAGCCTTGGACGTGGACATTCGAATTGACACTTGGGAGGGCAAGGTAAATTTGATTGCTGCTCCGTTGGATGATTTTGAAATCATTGCAGGAAATGATTTCTTGTTGGCTGGGAGAGTCGCTGTGATTTCATCACTTCATGGCTTGCTGATCATGGATGAAAAGAGGTCGTGCTTTGTTCCAGCAATTCGAGGCGGGGGCAAAGGCAGTGCACCAAGGTTGGTGGCGCTACAAGCATGGGATCAGTTAGAGATATGTTGCTTTGGTGGGCAGCAGTCTGGTGAACAGCCAGAGTTGGAGTGTTCGATGAGGGCATCGAACAGTTCGGAGGGGGGATGTTTGTCACACCCTCAATAGTGTGACCGGAGTAAGCTGGCTAGGCAGCGGAAAAACCTAGCAATATCCAGTTTCGGTGGGCTCGAAAAGTTTCATGGGAGTTAGTTGCTGGATAATGCACCTCGGAGGGTTCGCTGCGCAGCGCGCGGAGGCTCGCGCATGCGGACAGGTAAATTGTATGCGGCATAGATGAGGCAGCGTGTATGGGCGTGGACAAGGTCGCGCCTTGGCGCGCGCCTAGGCACGGCGCCTAGGCGGAGAGCACAGTGGCGCCTTGGACAGGCCTTGGCACGAGCACCGTTGGGCCTTGGCACATTCCTTGGCGGGAGCACAGTGGCGCCTTGGCACGGGCCTTGGCACGAGCAAGGCAGGGCCTTGGCAGGTTCCTTGGGCACGAGCGAGCCAGATTCCCTAGGCACGAGCAAGGTCGTGCCTTGGCATGAGCAAGGCAGAACCTCGGCAGGTTCCTTGGGCACGAGCAAGGCAGGTTCCCTAGGCACGAGCAAGGTCGCGCCTTGGCACGGGCAAGGCATGCCTTGACAAGGGTTGACAAAGCTTGACTTGGGCGTTGACCAAGTCAAAGTACGCTTGGTCTCATTTCGTGATGTTTCCTATTGGAGCTGAGGAAACGGCTTAACATCTACTATAAGGAGAGGTGGTCTCTCCTAGGGGCGGCATGAGCAAGGGAGCAAGGAAGACCTTAGAGCATGCCTTAGGCTGGCATGCCAAGGCAAGGCCCATGGACGGACCATGGTGTCGGCCACCCCGAGCCGGTGGGACTCGGATCGGACCGAGCCCCGGCTAGCACCCCGGGTGCCTAGGCGCGCAGCTAGGCACCACGAATCAGACCATGTCCCTCGAGCAAGGTGAATTTTAGGCTTGGACGGACCAAGTCAAGAACAGTTACAGGCGGTTATGTAACTACCTTGGTCATGGCTCATAGCATGACCAAGGCACGTCCCAGCAACTACCATGCACTTTGAGCATGTGCCTATTGACCAGGGGGTCAAGACGGTTATGGAACCAGGTGGCAGCAAAGGAAGGAAGCAGTTAGGTGGCTGTTTCAAGCACTACATAGGTGTGGTGGTTTACTTAGTCTCGTGTAATGTACATATGACATGTGTCATCGGTAGTTATGTAACTGTTTTGGCTTTTTTGCTATAAAGCCAAGGTATGTAAGCTTGAGAAAGCACACGAGATTTCATGTATGAGATGCATGAGATGCTAGAGTTGTAATCACTAGAACAAATTAGACATTTTATAGCACCTAATTCATAGAGGTTTTCAAAAACCCCTATGTATTACTTTTTATAACACCTAATTGATAGAGGTTTTTAAGTAACCTCTATGTATTAGATGATTAGACTTTTTATAACACATAATTCATAGGGGTTTTTAAAAACCTCTATGTATTAGGTTATTAAAACTCAACGTTTCATTGAGGCTTAGGTACTCAACATCTCATCGAGAACGACGACTCGCTCAGTGAAACTGAAACATCTCCACAAGAAGAACGAATCGACGCACCATCTTCGCGTTCTTGCTGTTCAAGATTTGATGATTAAGGTTTCTATAACACTTAATTCATAGAGGTTTTAATTAACCCCTATGAAATAGTCAAGTAAGACTTTTAATAGGACTAATTCATAGAGGTTTAGAAAACCTCTATGGAAAGTTGACCCAAGAACAAAATTCTCTCGCCCCACTCTCACTCACTCGTCTCGCTCTCTCGCCCCACTCTCACTCACTCGTCTCGCTCTCTCGCACTCTCACTCACTCGTCTCGCTCGCTCGCATTGGTCTCTCCCTCGCTCGCTCGCACTGGTCTCTCGCTCGCTCTGGTCGCTCGCTCGCTCTGCTCGCTCTGGTCGCTCGCTCTGGTCGCTCTGGTCGCTCGCAGTCGCTCGCTCGCAGTCGCTCTGGTCTCTCACTCGCCTCGCTCGCGCGCTCGCCACGCTCGTCTCGCGCTGTGAGCGGTTTTGCTTGATTTCTCGCGCGAACGAAGTTCAGCTTCTTCTAGGGTAAGGTATCCAATCCTCTCTCACGTCGTTGTGTTCTGGAATCTTCATTTCTCTGGCTAACGAACGACCTCATTCATGCCTGTGCAGGCTTTGACAGTCCACAGATCGTCGACATTTTGGTTCAGTTAAGTGGATTCAACTTCTTAGCTGCTCGTTTTTGTGTGATTTTGATGGTTCTAGTATGTTGACTGAATTCGGTTCGTTGTGTGGATATTTTTTGTGAAATTGCTCATTTGAATGTAGGTTTTGTGGATTTGATGAAGTGGATGATTAATTGATGATGTTGAATCGTTGCAAAGTGTTCAGAAAAGTAGGAAAGTGAAATCTCATTTTAATTTTTCAGAACCTTTGAAATGAAGCTATGTTTAGGTAAATCTAGGGTTGATTTTGACCTAGGAAAGGTAGATTTGAGTTTAAATAATGAGAATCCCCTGATGTTAGGCACTGAATCAGAGAGCTAGTACTGAATATTTGTCTACTGTTTGCATTTTCCTAATTACTATCACTACTAATCGCTTTTGTCTAAGGTTGAGAAAATGTGTATATACTTTGATCTCACCGAGGTGGAAAGATATTGATCTATTCCAGCAGTAAAAAAGACTGCTGGAATAGGTGCCCCTTGTTCAATGGATTAAAACCTATTATCATAGATAGCCATGGCTTCTCAGGAGTTATCCTAATCATGCTTGCTGTTCTTGGATCCATTGGATTTTTTAGTGCCATTGGAGTAAAGTCCACCCTAATCATAATGGAAGTAATCCCTTTTCTTGTTTTAGCTGTAAGTTCTTTTTCTTAAAACGTTTTAGTTTTTACATTGATTAACATAGACTACTTTTAACTCTAGATACTTTAAAAATCTAATGTGATGTTCCATATTTTAATGTATTTCTATAAATCAACTTTCCTTTCAACTATCAATTAAAATTGAATGTTTCCAACCTTGATTGATATGGGTTCTTAGATATGCTTTGTCTACTACTGCTTAAGCTTGGAAATAACACCTTCATCTCTTTTATTGTTCTTTTATTGTTCTTTTGAAGAATGTTTACCCTTTTAAAATCATACGAATTACACTTTTGTGTTTTCTAGTATGTGCGTAGTGAGTAAGCACTTGATACTGCATTCTTATAAAAGTGCTTAATAATACAAATTTCCAATTTGTTATGTGACCTCTGACCATTTACGCATCTAAAAAGTACTTTTAACAGTACTTGCTGCTATAATATTCTTAGGCTGTGATTTTGTACAGGTGTTCCCTACAGTGAGCACTTAAGCTTCTTGGAACTCAGAGAATTTGTTCAGGTTTGCTTTTATTGTTGTTTCTTGAATTCCACTTAACACATACGCCTCTAATAGTTATCTTAGTAATTTGTATCAGTTCTTTCTTGTTAATTATAGAAGTAGTTTGATGTGTGAATGCTTGTGTTTATAGGAGAATGTTTAATAGCCATCAGTCACCCCTGCTCATGAATTCTGGTTTTAAAATTTCGTTAGATGCGCCAAGCACTTGAAGCTCGACTTGTGGCTGCTGAAGAAATAAGGAAAGTAGTTGAGCAAGAGAAGCTAGATAAGGAAGAGTCTATAGATTTGGTGTGTTATTATTTATAGTTGGCCCTTTGATATGTTGTGCTTGTATTAAATATTTCATACATGATATTTGACATTGCAGTTGTTCCATATGAAGCAGAAACAACAATTGCTAATATGGTGAAGATGTGGGTGAAGACAAGGGTAGATAGGCTGAAGGAATGGGTTGACAGGAATCTGCAGCAAGAGGTTTGTGAATGTTTGCTATTATATTTATCATGCTCCTTGAATTTCTCATATGCTTCTGTTGTTTTTTATAAGAAACCAACTCTTAACTTTCAATCTTGCACATGGGTAGACTTGAACTCTCAACCTCAGATATAGATGACCAAGCTGCCTTTCATTTCCTTACTTTCCACTCTTATGAAGCAAAAATAGAAACAACACTAGCTTGTAGGTTCTGATTTTATGCAGATGCCTCTTTTCAGTAATGCTTCAAACTGGACAACTAACAATGACCAAATCGATTTATTTCTAGAATGAAATTTTGTAGGTAAAAGGAAATAATAAATATTATTGGGTTGAGGCCGGAGCATGAAAAAAAGTGCCACTTATCATCATATATATATATATATATATATATGATGTATTACTTTTCATAAAGGTACATAGATGAGGATCAACTGGTTATTAACTTGAAGAAGCAGGATTCAGACTTGAATTGGCCTGATATCATGGAGTCATGGGAATCTCTTACTGCTGGAGCTCCCCAGATTCTTAAAGGAACGTCGGTTTATATTGTTGGAGACTCCACAGAGATCAATGAGAAGGTCGCTAGAGAACTCGCAGTAGGCCTTGGGTATGTATTCCTCTGCCTTCATTATTCTTATTAAGCTTTAGCTGAAAGTTTTTGTAATCTTTCCATCTTGACATTTTTGTCATGATCATCTTGTCATTAGCTATTTTTTTTTTTAAAAAAACTTTGTTCTTCACTAGGAAAGAAAATCTTATTAATTATTCAAGTTGGATGAACATATAGAGTTACAGGCTAAAGAAACATTGTCCTTTTGTTATCCTTTGGTGAAGATGCTATGATATGAACTTGAATGGGCATTTTGAATTAGGCGAGGCTGAAGTATTTTCTTTTAATCGTTCCAAATAATTCACACAGGAAACGTTCTCCACGTCTAAGAGATATAATCAAATGTTTTGTTTTCAAAATGAAGGCTCGAAATCATGATTGCTTTCAAAGAATGATTATATAAATTTAAGTTTGTATTACCTAATTAGACTTCTTCGTTCGTGGCACTTTTTTTCAGGTACACTCCACTAAACACTAGGGAGCTGCTGGAAACATTTGCATGAAAAAAATATTATTGGGTTGAGGCCAGAGCATGAAATCTTGTTAAGTAACAAGTTTAACTCATTTTCTCATATGGGTATTTTTTATTTTTCTGTTTCTCACCATTTTTGATGCTCTAAATCACTATTGTTTGATAAATGGCTGATGGGGTTTTCAGGGAAGATGTTGTTGATGTTGGTGATTATGAAATCAGGGACTTGTTTAGCGATTCATGCAGTGATGAGAGTGAGAGCAGTGGCATGCATATTTATGCAAGACCCTCAACAACAACAACAACAACAACACCAACCACCAGTGTACAACATCAACAAGAGCGACTTCAGAGACGTGGTACAAAAACTCACAGGCTGCCCCTTATCATCAACATCAACAAGATTGTTGTTCATATGTTGCCATCTCTCAGGCGGAGTTCCATTTTTGAGAAGAACAATATCCCTCTCTTTGGGAAAAGCTAAATGTTTCTTTTAATATAAGTTACTTTGTTTCTTGATTGAATAATAATATTGCGAGTGGAATGTAGATTTGTATATTTTCAATTGAAAATGGAAATGGAAATTAATTTTGAGCATTTTCAGCTTTTTTTTTAAAAAAAAAAAATTACATTTGATAGGGGTTTGAAACCTCTATGTAATCCTTTGATGATAATATAGAGGTTTCAAACCCCTATGAAATCACTACAATTGATAGGGGTTTGAAACCTCTATGGAAGCCTTTGAAGATATTATAGAGGTTTCAAAAAATAGCCAAGATTTGATAGAGGTTTGAAACCCCTATGAAATAGTCAAGATTTGATAGAGGTTTGAAACCCCTATGGAAGCTTGGAAGATAAGATAACACCTTAAAAGATAACACTTTTCATAGAGGTCAAAAACCTCTATGAAAAGTCTTTCATAGAGGTTCAAAACCTCTATGAAAAGTAGAATTTGTTCTAGTGAATTGCACTGAACTAAGTAATAAACTTCCTTTGTTCCATTGTTGCTGTTCAATCACGTTTTCGTTGGTGTGCTGAACTAAGGCGGTCCTTAGGCACCACGGGTTGGGTTGGGTGAGAAAAATTTTCCTTAGGGTAAACCCCTTACTTAACGGCCCCGTGACATCTACCATGGTGATTGGGAAAAATTATCATATATGGATGGTGATTTTAAACTTTGATCATTAGATTTAGATCCAACAATGAAGATGTTTTCTTAGAACTTGTGCACACATTTAAGAATCATAAATGTAGCTTTCATATTTACCATTGTATCTAAATCTAATGGTGAAAATTTAAAATCACCATTTATGATAATTTTAAAAAGTCATTATTGTTTTTCTTTTGAAGAATGGAGGCGATACTCTTGTAGTATGTATTTATATATAAGTAAATGCTATTACATATCTATATGTGTGAATTTACATAGAGCCAAAAAAAGCAAAAAATTGAGACCACCCAAACAGATGTGACCTGAGTAAGATTCTGTACACTGGCAAAGTGATTCCCTTGTATCCAACAAAAAAGTTACCATTGTGGAATTTCCATATATATATAAAAGAAATTTTACTATAGTAATCATTTTAAATCATCATCTATAGTGATTTTTATTCTTGATCATTGGATTTAAATTTAATGGTCAATTTGATAGCTATATTAATGACACTTTAATGTGTACACAAGTACTAAGAAGTTATATTATTTATTCGATTGAAATTTAATGATCAAAAATAAAAATTATTGTATATGGTGATTTTTCTTCGTCACCATAATAGAATCACCTATATATATATCACAGATATTAATTACGTATGCATATTTGCACCAACATTGAGGTAAGATAATCGTTCCACACAGCTCGTCATCACCCTCAAGTTTTTCAAATATATAGAAGGCGAAAGGAGACTTTTTTTTTTTTTTCAAAGAAGGCGAAATGAGGTTGCTTTCAAGTTTCAACTTTCAACTAATTAAAGTTAAGGCTTCTTTTAAAAATAATAATAATAATAATAAAAATAAAAGTTGAGGCGATTAGAAATTAATAATTTGATAGCTTTATTCATCCAGAAATAATAATTTGATATATATCTTTAAGCCAAAACATTTCTGGAGAGATGGATGATGTATCACTTACGAAAAAACAATATTCGGGAGGTCGTGGCTTCGACTCTTATTGAAGTCAAAAAAAAATGTATAAAATAAAGTTAATAACTTTTTTAAAGTAATTTGATAGCTTTAATTTGTTTTGGTGCATAATAATTTGATAGCTTAACCTATCATTAATTTAGATGTTTGAGGGGTTCGATTTCTACCTGGAGCAAGTTTCTTTCTTATTAAGAAAATCTTAGATTTAATTTGTGTTTTGTTCTAGATTTTTTTCTCCTCATGTACCTCAATTTAATTTTCCAAATTGTGGTAGTTTTTTTTTCATAAAAAATGAGGTAGGTATTATTTTAGTGGGTTAGATGTCCCTTTTAGTGGGGTAGTTGTTTCAAGCTTTTAGTTTGTGATGTGTATCTATTTCATTCCACCTGTTGAATATTTTTTAGACTTGCTTTTTTTTTTTTTTTTAACTTAAATAGGAGTCGAACGTCACATGACCTTTCCCAAACGCCTTTTGACGAGTAATGCCTTTACCATCTCACATCTGAACTGAGAGGCAGAGTGCATGGGTGGCTTACTAATTTAGGTTATACACAAATCAAAGTGCCTTTTCAGACTTCTAAAAGAAATGTATGAAAATAGCTGATTCTGTTCACACGGCCAATACATATACCCTGCGTATAAATTATCATATTTTTTGGAAACAATTAATTATACAGGCCCACTTTTTGCCTCCAAAACCGTGAATCTATTATTTCATAAACTAGTCGGCAATCCGCGCTTAGCGCGCGGCTAAGACCAAGCATCAATATATATTAAATAAAAATATATTTGATGAGAAAAAAGAGAATGTACTATGTGAATATTTTTAATATGTATATTTTTACATAGCTACTTAGTTGATGTTTGGAGAAATCCAATTTCCTCCTTAACGATTACTTCTGAAACTTGAAAAATACAAAAATAATAATTAATGACTCACAATTCACTCAATTATTTTAAAATTTTTTATTACAATTCTCTATTAGGAGAAAAATGGTCAAGAACAATTGAAAAAAGTAGCAAAAAAAATTATAGATAATATAAAAAACCGCTCCAATTTAATTGCAAAAAATACGAAATATATATAGTGGCTCCTGATTAATTGTAGAGTTGAATCCAATATTCTAATTGCATTAGGAAACCACTATGGTGGAGTTATCGATTTTAATTGTGTAATAAGAATCAGAAATTGCTATTTAAACTCCTTATACATAGATTGGCCAATGACGAAATATTTAAAATAAAATAGCCAAATAACTAAAAAAACCCAAAAATAGAAAAAAAGCTAAAAAAGCTAAAAAATGTAAAATATTGAAAAAACCTATAACATAGCCTAAAAATCCTACTATATATTACGTTATTGTAAAATTGAAGAAAAAAAAATCGAAGAAATATGCAAAAACTGAAAAAAGAAACCCCATAAACAAAATACCTACAAACTAGTAAATTAAAGTATCTAAAAAAATAGTAAGTATTTGATGTGTATGCCACGTGTCATCACCATAAAGCTCTTAGTAGAAGATCTTCCTTTATATATATATATATATATATATATATATAGATAGATTTGGATTAAATGTGGGCCTCAGTCATTGAGACTCTTAACTCGTAATCAATTGGGCTCCTCCCTTCGAACGTGTCCGAGTTTATGGGCTTTCAACTTGTAATCAGTTTAACTGAGCATCTAATTAAACATTTTGGGCCTCCTTTTATGGGCTTGGGTTACGAGGATATATGTGGCTTTTGATCACAAACATTTCTTGTCGGGCATGTCAGCTAAAGTCACTCCCATACTTAAGTTAATAAGCAAGCTATATATTGAGAGTAGACCTAGTAGCTAGAGTAACCTCGAGTAATATAGCATAACATACCTTAATTAAATGAGAAATGAAGTAGATATTTATAGGGAGTAGCTGTCGATGTGGTTCGTCGGCTACGTGACACGTGTTTCATTAAATTGGCACACATATCCATTAGATTGGCAACATGTGACATCCCTGTTTTGAGGTTCCTGCGAATTACAAGAGCAGTGCCGATGTAACGACGTTGTATGTTGAATTTGCGACACGTCATGCTCCATTGAATTGGCGACACGCAACATTTTCTTAATTAATTAATATGTGGTAGCATTATATTTGATTTTAATTGGTCCATGAATTTGGGCCTAAGATAGTTGGGCTCAATTTCATGGGTTAATTTATTCAACAGTCTCAACCAAAAAATATACACACAACTCTAACTTTATAATAAAACATATTTTATGAAGGAAAATGCTAGTGTGCACTCACTTTGTACACCCAGGTCGGCAGAGGCGGAGCCAAGGCTTGGCTAGGGGAGGCTATGACCCCCTTCCCCTCCTAATTAATGAGGAAAAGCATATAAATGCCCCCTGAATAAACATATTATGCACACAAATTTTCAATATAAAAATCTTAGCATTTGATAATGTATATATATATATATATATGTTGGCGGAGGCCTACATATATAAAGTTCAATGTGTTGTAAATTGAGTTGGAACTTGCTAAGAACTAAAGAAGGAAATAGAAGACTAAGAAATTTTACTACTATAAACTACTACTACAAAAGAGAAAAGAAGAAATGAGATAGTTGGAATGAAATGTTTTCATTCACCTTGGTGTGTTTTATAATGAGGTTAGCACCCTTTATATAGGACATTTGGTGATGATGATAAATGTACTTTATACAATGTGTACAAGTAACACATACACCCCATGTCATACAACACATTACAAGTAATTTGACAATACATGGAAGAGTTGGTGTACATTGGAAATAGTTACAAGTAACATGACAATACATAGACAAGTGGAGGTACTATTAAGTGAGAAATACAAGTTACATGACTACACAATATGTTGGTGTACATGCATGGTCATCCATACTCCACAACACTCCCCTTGGATGACACTTGCTTAGAGATTGTGCCTCGTTAAAACTTCTACTAAGAAAAACCACATATGGAAAAATATAGTAAAAGAAAAATAATACACTATTCTCATAAATATTAAGATGAGTATAATATTGTTAAGATTGCCTCATTAAAAACCTTGCTAGAAAAACCCAATGAGATAAAACCATAGTTAAAGGAAAAAGAGTGCAATACACTAGGTCATAATCAATAACTCCCCTCATGTGAACATGGGTGAAACTTGTTTAGTTTCTTTACTTGCAAAGTCCTTAAGTTTACGCAAGCCAATACCATATGTAAGCCTTTTAAATGTCGTAGTTGGTAAGACTTTTGTGAATAAATAAGCAAGATTATCACTCGATCGATATCGTCTATATTTCTCATAAATGCTTGGTGTTTGCTAGACATCAATTTCACCATTCTTATGAAGCTCATGTGCATAAAAGAATTTTGGTGAAATATGTTTTGTTCGTGTCCCACTTTTATGAATCCTTCACTTAATTGTGCGATACATTGTAGCGATACATAGTTAAGGAAAAAGAGTGCAATACACTAATCAATAACTCTCCCTCATTATCTTCATATAATATAGTTGAAAAATCTTTTATTGAAGGCAATCCACATGATTCTTGAATATGTTCAATCATGTTTCTCAACCATACACATTCACGACTTGTTTATCAACCATACACATTCACGCTTGCATAAATTGCAAGTACTTCGAATGATTGGAAGAAGTAGCAACCATAGTTTGCTTTACTGACTTCCATGATACAACAGTATTACCACAGGTGAATACATATCCAATTTGAGAACGGACCTTGTGAGGATTAGATAAAAATACAAAGATCGGATAACCTTGAGATTCAATTTTACCCCTCTCGAGTAAAATAAACATATGTCACTTGTTCCTCAAAGATATCAGAAAACATGTTTAACATCATTCAAATGTCTTCGAGTTTGTGAAGAGTTGTATCTTGCAAGTAGGTTGACAACAAAAGCAATGTCAGGTCTTGTACAATTTGCAAGATACATAAGTGCACCAATTGCACTTAAATATGGTACCTCCAGACCAAGTAGCTCTTCATCACTTTCATGAGGTTGAAATGGATCCTTATCCACTTCAAGTGATCTGACAACCATTGGAGAGCTCAATGGATGTGCCTTGTCCATATAAATCTTTTTAACATTTTTTCAATATAATTTGATTGATGGACAAGTACTCCACTTGAAAAATGTTCAATTTGCAAACCAAGACAAAGTCTTGTTTTTCCAAGTTCTTTCATCTCGAATTCTTTTTTCAAGTATTCAGATGTTCTAACGATGTCGTCGTGGTTTCCCACTATATTTAAATCATCAACATATACAACAATAATCACAAATCTTGTTGATGATCTTTTAATGAAGACACATGGGCAAAACATATTATTTACATATCATTCTTTAAGTAAATAATCACTAAGA
Source organism: Stephania cephalantha (assembly GCA_039657325.1). NCBI lineage: Eukaryota > Viridiplantae > Streptophyta > Magnoliopsida > Ranunculales > Menispermaceae > Stephania > Stephania cephalantha. The sequence continues at coordinate 10,205,888 of CM077567.1, forward strand.
CGTTTGTACCACATTCGTACGTATTGTTTCAATCCGTACAAAGACCTTTGTAATTTTATAGAATGCATGTTATGAGGTTTTGATTTTATTTCTTCAGATATTACAAATCCTTCAGGGATTCTCATATATATATATATATATATATATATATATATATATATATATATATATATATATCTAGTCTAGATCCGTACGTATATGTTGTAACGACATCCATTAAATGCATATCAAACCTTCGAAACCTAAGGCTTATCAAGAACCGAAATGTGATTGCATCTATAACAGGAGAATATGTTTCCTCATAATCGATGTCAAGTCTTTGTGAGAAACCTTGAGCTACAAGTCTTGCTTTGTACCTTGTAACTTTATTTTTTTTTCGTTTATCTTTCGTACAAATACTCATTTATATCCAACAGGTTTTACGTCATCTAGCGTTTGAACAATCGCTCCAAAAACCTCTCGTTCCTTAACGAGTCTAGCTCTTGCTTGGATAGCCTTTGCCATTTTTGCCAATCAAGTCTTTTTCGACATTCGTCCACTGATCGTGGTTTTGATCATCATCATTTTCACATATTTCAAAGGACACATTGAAAGCAAATATATCATCAAGAACAATTTTATTTCGATCCCAAATAATTTATTGAGATCCCATTATTTTCATCTTTTTCCTCTTTTTTAGAGGCAGTTGTTCCTCGTCGAATCAACTTGTTCTGACAAATCCTTATCAAAGGATTCTTGTGCTTTCTCATGAGTATTTTGATTTGTATTTATTTTTACTCCTGTTTTCCTCTTTCGAGGAATTGTATCATTTGAACCAACTGGGTCTTCCACGCTTTAAGCGTTTCGTTGGTTCTTGTGCATTTTGTTGACAGAGACATCAATTCTTACAAGAGCATTTACAAATGGAATATGTGATTTTGTCACTTGTTTTGCATCGAGAATGCATCGTAATTGATTTGCGATTTGTTGCAAATGAATGATCTTTTGAACTTCAAGTTCACACCGATTTGTGCGTGGATCATAATGTGATAAAGTTGATGCATTCTAAGCAATTTCGCGCCATTCCTTTTGAATTTGCTTCTTATCTCCCCTAATGGTGGGAAAATTGCTTCATCAAAGTGACAATCAAAAACGTCGTGCAAGTAAATAAATCCCCGTTAATGGCTCAAGGTATCTTATAATGGACGATGAGTTAAATCCAACATAAATCCCAAATTTTTGTTGTAGACCCAGTTCTATTAGTTGGTATAGGGCATACACTCAGCACCGCACAACCAAAAATTTTCAAGTGTGAAATATTTGGTTGTTGACCTAAAATGAGTTGCAAGGGGGAATGTTCATGGTATGCGGTAGGCCTATAACGAATGATAGATGTTGCATGAAGGATTGCATGTCCCCAAACTGAAATTGATAACTTAGTTATCATGATTAAAGGCATAACAATTAATTGAATGCGTTTGATCAAAGATTCTGTCAAACCATTCTGGGTATGCAAGTGTGGAATATAATGTTCAATGGTAATTCCTAGAGACATGCAATAATTTTTAAATGTTTGAGATTGAAATTCTCCGGCATTATCAAGATGGATGGTCTTGATTGGGTTGTCAGGGAATTGTGCTCTTAACTTAATGATTTGTGCTAAAAGTCTAGCAAATGCAACATTGCGGGTTGAAAGCAAACAAACATGTGACCACCTAGTTGATGCTTCTATCAAAACCATAAAATATTTAAACGGTCCACAGTGAGGATGAATTGGTCCACATATGCCTCCCTGAATGCGTTCTAAGAAAACTGGGGATTCCACAACAATATTACTTGGGGATGGTTTAACTATCAATTTACCTTGAGAACAACTAGCACAATTATAATCACCAGCTGAAAATATTTTGTGACTCCTTAAAGGATGTCCATGCGAATTATTAATTATTCTTCGCATCATTGATGATCCTGGATGACCAAGCCGGTCATGCCATAAAATGAATGTCTTTGGATCATTAATTTTCTTATTTAAGACGACATTCATTTTGACATGCCTTATATGAGTAAAGTATAATCCAGATGATAAAGCTGAGAATTTTTCTAACACTTCTTTTTTGCCATTTGAAACCAATGTGACATAGAGAAATTCTCTATTATTTTCGTTCATGGTTTCAATGTGATATCCATTTTGTCGAATATCTTTAAAGCTGAGTAAATTTCTTCTAGATTTTTCAGAGTATAAGGCATTGTCAACATGAATTGTTGTTCCCCACACAACATAATATTTGCTCTTCCAGAGCCATTAATCAAATTAGAGATGCCAGATATTGTTTGAACATTAGCCTCAAATTAAGTTCAAATTGGAGAAATATTCTCTGTTTTTAAGGATTGTGTGCGTTGTAGCACAATCAGTAAGACATATATCGCTCTTATTTGATTCATGATTTGAACACATGATTTGTTGATCCATCTAGACAAATAACGTTTGACAAATTAGAAAAAGAATCATATTTCATTCATAATAATAAACTAGTACATATAACTAAGAAGTATAATAAAAACTAGTACATAGAATTATTGAAATTCATTACATATAATCATTAAAAATATCGAGATTAGTGTTTGGATCATCATGAAAATTCGGGACATCCATATAATTGATGTCCGACGAGCCATTTCCGACAGTGAAGTTCATCTTAACTGTTTTGTCTTTCTCCTTTAAGGAGGCTTGATAAAGATCAATAAAATGCTTAGGCGTGCGGCATACATGAGCCCAGTGGCCTTTTAGACCACACCTGTGACATGGTTGGTCACGATTACGAGCATGCCCATTTTCAGTAGTATTTTTCCCCTTATTCTGAACGGCGTCATTCTTATTCCATTTATTTTGGAACTTATTGCCACGAGATTTAGAATAGGGTTTGCCACGATATTTGCTGATTGATAATTTCTCATTTCCACGTCCGTGATTTTTCTTTCCTTGACCGTTTTTATGGTCATTATAGGATGTTGCATTTGCTTCATTAATTGAAGCGGAACCAGTTGGACGGGGGTTGTGGTTCTTTAATAGAAGCTCATTATTTTGTTCAGCCACCATGAGACAAGAAATTAATTATGAGTACTTTTTAAATTGACGCGCTCGATATTGTTGTTGCAACAACAGATTCGAGGCATGAAAAGTACTGAATGTTTTTTCCATCATTGCCTCATCAGATATATTTTCTCCACACAACCTTAAACGAGAGGTAATATTAAACATGGTGGAGTTATACTCACTAGACTATTTTGAAATCTTGTAGTCTAAGATTCAGCCAGTCGTTTTGAGCTTTTGTAAATATCACTGTCTTTTGGTGATCATATCGCTCTTTCAAGCTTAACCACAAGGTGAGATGATCTTTTATAATGAGATCCACTTTTCAGACCTTCATGGAGATGATGGTGAATGAATATCAGTGCTTTCGCACGGTCTTGCATTAATGTTTCATTTCCTTCTATAATTAATAGTTTCTCTTAAGTCTTTAGCTTTGCGATGTATCTCGGCATCCAGTTGCCATGACAAATAATTATTTCCAGTGATATCAAGAGCAACAAATTCAAGTTTTTGAAGGTTTACCATAGTCTAAAAATATGTCAAGAAATTGAGTAAATAGTTTTTCTCTTTTATATATAATAAATAATATACGATTAAATATATGTTCACAACTTGATTATTAATATGCAAAATGTACTACTTGTATGAGTTGGTGGGACAACTTCCAGGTTGGGTGACGAGACGAAGTCTACTTAAAACCATGCCTCCTCGAACGGGATAACCCGTCTCCCTTTCAATGTTTAGTTTTACCGGGGACAAGGCTTACCCACTATCAACCCAAACTCATAACACTATTTGCAATATAAAAAATCAAGAATAGAGCATAATTAATCATTTGTAGTATAGCGAGAAAACTAGTTATGTCACATATTGACTTTTGATTTCTGATGTAGAAGATCGTACAAGACGCAACTACAGAGCATACTTTCGCAATCGGTGACGTTATAATGCATAGTATATGAATAAAGTATGCATATAGAAGTGATGCATGTAATAAAAGGAAGCAACCATGATAATATAGAAATAAATTGAACTTATTTAAATAACAAAAGTTATATATTCATAGCTTTGTCTCCTTAACAAGCCTTCTTGAACTTCAAGATCTCTTTAATGCTAGAGCAAGCTCGTGCTGATAACGTATTGTAAATTTAGTTGGAACTTGCTAAGAACTAAAGAAGGAAATAGAAGACTAAGAACTTTTACTACTATAAACTACTACTACAAAGGAGAAAAGAATAAATTAGATAGTTGGAATGAGATGTTTTCATTCAGCTTGATGTGTTTTTACAATGAGGTTAGCACCCTTTATATAGGTCATTTGGTGATGATGATAAATGTACTTTATACAATGTGTACAAGTAACACATACACCCCATGTCATACAACACATTACAAGTAATTTGACAATACATGGAAGAGTTGGTGTACATTGGAAATGGTTACAAGTGACATGACAATACATAGACAAGTGGATGTACTATTAAGTGAGAAATACAAGTTACATGACTACACAATATGTTGGTGTACATGTATGGTCATCCATACTCCACAACACAATGTTCTTTATTACCTATTATTACGTACACATCCTTAACAATCTATTTCCATATATGTGCATTATTCTCTATCTTATAGTATTTCTCTTCCAATGCAACTCTTTTATACTTAATTTGGTGACGATTTCCATCAGGATCGACCTACTACACAAATAAGTTTTCTTAAATGTGTTATAAATAAAAATTCGTTTCACCGAAATATCTTCACTTTTAAACTTGAAACACTTTAAAAAGGAACAATAAACTGATTATAAATATATATATATATATATATCTTTTTTCTTAATTAAAAAGAGGTTAGTCAAGGTAGCCGTTTTTAAAATCATGGCCAAATATAAAGTTGGCCCCCTTCACTCTTGGGCATTTGACTCATGATTCCCCTCTATTTGCAACTGATGCCGGAGACCCAGTTAGAGTGCACCATCGATGCGCTTCGAGATATGTGCGCGAGGCGACCACATTGCATAAAATTATAAATATAAACAAGTAGATTGGAATTCAGACTCTTGAAACGAACAAAAGGAAACGCTTTTTATCTTCTATGTGGAGGGGGAAGCATATACATATAAACATGATTCTGAAACAAACATACAAATCATCTCGAATCTTTTCTGCAGCATGCTTCAGGCCTAGATCAATTTGGATCACGTGGATTTTTTTTTTTCAAGACTACCAATGACACCTAAGTCATGCTCCAAAGTCACACAAATATAAATTGCACATATATGCATCATATGTACACATGGAACATGGCATGCAGTATGTTGTGTTTGTTTTTATATTTCCCTTTTTTATGAATTTTTTATATTTCCCTTATTTGTCCACGACCCCAGCTATTTTCCCTCTTGAAGCATAGGACGAAAGAGGAGTCCTCTTGATAATAAGAGAATAGTACTCGAATTAACCAATCCACAACAACATTCCAATATCAGTTTGTCAATGATTTAATGGCTAGAAAACAAATTCTAGTGTAAACGATTCCAATAAGTGGAACTCCAACAGTTTTGTAAGGATAGAGGTAAAGGAAGCTGCGTGGAAGTTGCGGCCTGTGTCATCTTCCAATATCGACATTAAAAAGTCTTTCACAGCGCGCTGTACATCCTTTTCAATTTATTCTCTGCGCAATAACGATGGTCGATAGAAGAGCCTGCACACTTCCTCTATTCATCATCTTTTATTTATTTTCCTAATCGATCACCATCAACGACCTCACTCCCAGCACATCGTGCTTGGACGTACATACGCCTAGTTTGGTTTATTTTTGCCAACTTACAATACGTGCAACGTTAACTCAATTTTTAGAGTTAACTCACAGTGAAAAAGATGGATCTTATTTTCATGTTTGGTTCAACTTTAAACTTGTAAGGAAGTTGCAAATTTTTAAACAATAAAATATATGAATTGACATAAAATACCCTTCATACAAGATAGATAGATGTTGCCCATGTGGGTAATAAAAAGGTAATTTATGATGAGTAATTATGTCCACATGCAAACTCCTAAGATATAACTCTCCTAGGAGTGGGGAAATATATATCACCCTTAGGTGTGAGTTAAGTAAGAGATAACTTGCAAGGAAGTTGAGCAACAAAACAAGATTAGTTCCAACTTCCTTCAAGTTTTCACTCGGGAGTTAACTCCACCCTTAACCAAACAAGATCATAATAAAAAAAATCCATATATCATACTTCTTGTATATTTTCGCACACATTTCAAGGTATGTAATGTCCGATATGTGTGAAGTAAAAGTTAGTCTCGACTTCATTAAAAAATGCCTAAAGATAAAAAAAATATCCTAACATTTACAAGTAGTATCAAGTTATATCCTAATATTTATAATTTATCAATTTTATCATAACCTTTTCGATTTAGTATTAATTATATCATCGTCACGCCAAATTTTTAATCTCGTTTATTATCTATAATCAGGATTACCGACTCGTGACGTAGGACCTGCACCGTGATACGTGTACTGACCAAGACGAGATGACTGAGGTATAAGTTAGATTTTTTGTGGTGTATGCCTAGTGTATTGTATATGTGTAGACTACTAAGTCACTCCTACTTGTGTATATGTGCTGAGACATGAGTGGGGACGCGCCTTAAGATGAGTGCCGACGTGGGACTGGGGTAGAGAGTGATGTGGTAAGTTAGTTTAAGCTTAGTGTAGCTTAAATAGTAGAATTAATATGGCTATAGTTGATTTTATATTAAATGTAACCTAAGTTAGCAAGATAAAACAATAACCATATGATGTTCCTCGAGATACGTAAGGATACATCAAGAGCCAATACAGTTTGGATTGGTGTTAGTTAGGTAGAGTTAATGGAGAGTTTGGCAAATTGTTTCAATATGTAGTCCATTAAATTAGTCTCAAGATACGTGTGTACATAAATGTCAATGGTTATTTATCAACCGTAACTTTATATATAAGATTGGATAGCTCAACCCACGCAATTCATTTCATTTCCGTAACTTAATGTTATGTTCGCTTCATGGTCTTAGGGTGGATTAACCTCACTGGACTGGCTAAGCCAGTGTTCGCTTCGCGGATTAACTAAGCCACGTGATCAAGTAATACTCAATAGAGGTGACTAAAGTAAACCACCAATTTTGGTGGGACTAACTAGTCCCAATGCTTGGCCTTTACAGATGACCAAATTACCCCTCCTCTTTACACACTTTTCTCTTCAACTCAATCGATCAAATGAATTGATTGTTGGTTTGGAATAAAAGAATTTGGGTCCATGTTGGTGGTAGCACATATTAGCTGTTTCTTTGAATTCAGTTTTGTTAGAACCTAAAATCAAAGGTGAGCACCAAAAGAAGTCCGTCACTTTTATGGTATGGACAAAGTTATTCTCTGATCAAAGATGCCACGAAACAGAGCGATCCAAAACATCAATCTTTACATCTAAACTAGATCTGGGCGAACATCAAGGTCAATTTTTTTATATAAATATATATATATAGATTCATATATGAAATCGACTTACCTCGAATGAAGAATACGCCCAGACACAACAACACGATGACGAAGATGCGGAGGATGAATCTTGCGAGATCGCGGACTCGGCCAGAGGAGAGAAAGTGATGAAGACCGAAATCGACTTTGATGATTTTGTTGGAGATGTATGTTAAATAGAGGGGTAATTTGGTAAATGTACTTTTTAGAACCACATTTATTCTCAAGCTTAAAACTCTCAACCGAACAAGTCGCATAAAAGGGATTAATACATAAACCCATGTGATAGTCCCATTACAAACTAATCGCATGGTCTTGGGTCTTATTAAAATTTGAACCGAACAGGCCATTAGAAGCTAAGGAAGTTGAAGAAGAAGAAATCAGAAGAATTGAGGAAGGTTTTGGTTGAGAAATTCAGGGAGATCAAGGAGAGTTGGAGCTCAAATCAAAGTGTCATCAACCTTAGGTACACGTGCATCTCTCTATTTCAAGTTTAAACTAATTTTGGTTTTTGGCCATTTTTAAAGAGTAGATGGTTAATTCTTTGCAATTGGTTTATATATTTGGATTCCTCATTTCAAGCTGATAATCCAGCTATTAAGAAGTTCTTAATTTGGTTTTGAAATAAAAAAAAATATGAATTTTCGAAGTTGTAAGACCGAAAATTTAAATCATGCATGTTGTATTATGAATTAACCTAGTCATAACTTGCTCATTTTAAATCAAAATGAACCTAACCTGATGGAATTTGAAAGCTAACTCAAAGGGGAACAACTTTGTCATATTGAAAATTTTGTAATTCGAATGTTTTCATGTCCTAAAGTGCTCTACAAATAAGTGATTGAATGCATTACGAGGTTTTTGAATCTACATTTTTAAAAGGCATAACTCCCTAATTACGTATCTAATTGAGTGATCATTTAGTATGTTGTTATTTGGTATATTAGCTGCATGCCTTGTGACCAAAAATCATGAATTTTGAAATTATAGATTGGGAGAAATAAATTTTCTAAGTTTGCTAATCGGATTAGGTTCCAATTTGAGATGTTTTTGATAGAATTGCGATATCTCTTTTGTATTAAATCAAAATTTCGCAAACCAAACCTTTTCGAAAAGCTAAGATAGAGACCAAAAATTTTATGCCTAAAATTGCGCTGCAATACAAAACTAAAATTTCAATGTTATTTAGTCTTCAGAGGTTGTTTTGGGTTAAGGATCCTCAACTTATTTGACCTGACCTAAACCCAATTTATTTGGATTAATTTGATATTAAGAACCTAGAGAAGAGTCTCAACGGGTTCGAATACGAGATTTGGGGTATTGGAGGCTGGTAAAGCTAGGACTTTACATTGCTTGATGTGAGTATACCCGTTGATTTTTTTTCGTTTGCATTTCATATCCACTTTATCCTTGTTGTACTCTATATTGACTATGTTTGAGCGTTGTACTCTCCTATCATGAGCTTGTTTGATACTCCTCGCTTGTTGAGCTTAACTTTCATGATATTTTGATGAATTGAATTCCTTTGAAATCCATCCATGTGCTTATGTCATTTCTTATTGTTTTACAAGTGACTATAGCGTAAATAACATGCTATTAGGAATCGTGAGTTTGTGAATGAATTTATTGACTAGTACTTTTTGGGAATTGTGCTTTGTAGCATAACCGAGCCTTAAGATCCTTAACGAGTCAATTTTTTGGAATTATAAAGTATTTATAGAATCTAGAATCCATTGCACTATGTTAGAGTTGATTGGCACACGGGGTTAGAGCCCCTGGGGATGTGGCACTCACCACTATGACGCGACAAACGGGGTTAGAGTCCCCAAAGTTGTTAATACACCAAGGTTAAAGTCCCTGGTGACACTAGGGATAAAGTCCCTAGTGATATTAGACTGTACGATGTCATGCGCGTCCTTTAGCGGCCTTAAAGGCTTCGATGACGCATGTCACAGCCAGACCAGATCTAGATCATAACTATTTAGCATTGTATCACTTGCTTAACCGTGGTATTACTCAGCATATTTCTGGTACTAGTTATTCTTTATTGAACTTATGCTTTTAAATATCATTTAGTCTTTTGGAAATGTAACTGAATATGTCAATGAGGATTACATTTACTTTTTGTACTCACCGTCCTTTTTATGACGTGGGTGTAGAGCCGTCGACGAGCAAGCCCAACAAAGAGAAGAATGGCTACTACCTCTGCGTCAGATACGTACTTCTTGTAATGGCCCATTTTATTAACGCCGTTATTTATATTGTAATTGCAGACATGGACGCCAGCTCAGATCTATGTGGACGTCGCGGGTAGACTAGGGCACAAGTCGGCCTAGGTACATTAGTTGATTGTGTGTTGGATTGCTTATTTGCGATGCAATTTATTAAGTTATTTGTTAAATACATCGCATGTGTGTATGTTGAATAACGATATCGTGCGAACTTGTGTGAGGGGTAGTTGCCTCGAAGTGCGTGTCAATGCGGGTATCGAGAGGCTAAGTACGGGTACACTAGAGAAACTCGACAAATTCATGAAATATGATTATGAAATCAAATTGAAATGGGTAATATAATTATAGGCTAATTAAATTAAATTCGAACAATTGGCTATGTAGCGCCTCGAAATGTGTGTCGAGACGCGGGGCACCGGGTATCGGGTAGCTGAAGGTTAGTGGGACCTTGAGTTGGTTAAGTTTGATAAATAAAATACTAACCATATGGTTTTAAAAAGGCTTAAGGTAATGTAACAGCCCATTTTATTAATGTCGTTAATTATCTCGAATTTACATACGTGGACGCCAGCTCAGATCTACGTGGACGCCGCGTAGGCTAGGACACACGGGAACCTAGGTACGATAGTTTATTGTGTGTTGGATGCTCATTTGCGGTGCAATTTATTGAAATACATCGCATGTGTGTATGTTGCATAACAATATGTGCGAGATTGTGTGAACTGTATTCGCCTCGATATGCGTGTCGACGCGGGTACCGGGTAGTTGACGGGACCAAATATTAGGTCGGGAAAAACTAAAACACACAAATTACATAAAAGTTGGCCAAGTAACTAATATGGAATGGGTATTAAGTAGTTAGTGATGAGGCGGTACATGTATGTCGCAGTTCGGACACGAAACCGGGCGTCGAAACTCCTGAAAATGGCATTTTGTGCTTAAAACATATGCGAGTGTCCCAAACGTGTCACAATTAGGAGTCAATGAAATGTTAGGTTGGAGTAAATGGAGGGTGAAGGATGTATAGAGATGCACATGTGAGAGGAGATGTGCCTATAAGTCAACAATACTTATCTTTTCTCCCCACCACCTTTTCTCTCACCACTCTCACTCACACAACTAATCGGGAGGCCGAGAAGAAGAAGAAGAAACGGAGAGGAGGAGGAGAAGAAGAAGCCGGGAAGGAGAGAAGAGGAGGTGGAAATGTCACGATCAAGGTGAGTCATAGTTGATTTTGTTGTGGGTTTAGGTGTTTCGGCCATGGTGGCCGAGAGGGGGGTTCGGCCATGGAGGCCGAGGTCGAGGGTGGAGGTGGCAAGGGCATCTCCCCTGCCATCGATTCCACTGGGGTTGGGGTGTAGAGCAACCCCAACCCAACAGCAAGAAGAAGAAAAAAATATTAGCGAATCAGAGAGCTGGTTCGATCGGATGGAGAAACAACCCCATCCACTGGGTCGGGCCCAGAACTAGCCAAGCTCGGCCCAGTTTTGGTCCAGGGTCGGGTCCGACCCAAACCAAACTATAAAAAGAAAAGAAAAAAAAGGAAAATATTCTAGGAAAATTGGGAAAATTCCGAAAAAATTATATTTCAATCAAATAAATAGAAATTGATGAATTTCTATGGAAAATAAAATATTTGGGAATTTCGGACGCGACTTTTACGGGGTTTTTGCCTCGAAAAGTGCGAAATGGGCAATTTGGTTTAAATTTTTTAGAAATTGGTCGTAAATTGTCATACTAAATCGGAATTATTGATAAATGGACATAGGTGGACACGGGTGATCAATTGGCGACCAAGGATTCAGTGGACTTGGACTCGGGGATTGATTACGGGGTATTGGAGTGCGTTGTGATGTTTGTAAAACCCAATTGAAAAATTCTAAGTATTTATTTCGCTTTGTATTTCCATTCAGTTCCAGTATTCCTTGTGGTTTTTATTACTTTTATATCTTGTCGTTGTTTGGACGGTTGGTTGAGTTACTCCTACCGGATTTCCCGTTGTGTGTTTATGCATTCTAGACCATAACATGTGTATCAGGAGTTCTCGGTGGATAACGACCCGAGCTAATGAACTGCTACATGTGTCGGTGCGTCGTAGGTTTACGCCGGCCACTGAGAGGGACCAGGTGATAGCTAGTTGGGAGCGCCCACTAGTGGGATCCTGGAAGGGTATTCCGAAGTATGGTTTAGTCTGACTGGAACATGCACATACATTTGCACTTTACTGTTGTCTATGCATGTGATGTTCTAATTACAATTGTATGTTTACATTCCGCATGTTTATTTAACAGTATTTATTGAATTTCACTTATTTATTTGAATGCTCATATGAGTTCTTTGGGATTTTACTTACTGGACTCGTCATCCATTTTCTTCTGTAATGATTGAATGCATATCCGAGTACAAGTAAGGGCAAGGGGATCTTAGGCGACTACCTCTGACTGCCTGCTATCGAGGACTACTTGTACGTGTGTTGATATTTTGATATTTTGATTTCTTTTGGGAACTGGGGAGTATCATGACCTTGTACATGGCTATACCTTATATGGTACAGTTTGTCTACCTCTATACAAAGTACTTTTCGGGTTTTTCCACAATAGGATTTGTTAAATTGATTATTAATATTTCTTGCATTTAAGTACGACTTCCGCTGAATATGTCATTTGTACGTTGTACACAGAAGTGGATACGAATTTCGAGATAGAAATAGGACGGGCAGGTGTCGTACACGTGTAGTAGGGCCAGCTGGCAAGGAGTACACGGAGATACGTCACCCCGGGGCGGCGAGGGCCGCCACAGGTAATGTGACATTAATGGAATAAATAAGTTTATAGTTGCATGGAATAAAAAGGGACCTTGAGATGGACATCTAGATCATCACTTTGAGTTACTCTAGAAAGGGAGTGTGCTATTGGAGTCATCAGGAGGTGTAGGACAGCATGCCTGTGAACCACAAGATAATCCTCAAGATACATACGCACACTTGATCAATACCAAACATATATAGGAGATAGTTGAGTGTTTGATCAAAACCACATGAAATTCATGCAAATCTGTGACATTCTGAGGAAGAAGAAAGGATTTCCAGCTGAGATTCAACACCTTTGAAGACCAATTCAAGAGATCTAAACCTAGGTAATCACCTCTTTCATCTTCTCCACTTTCCAATAAACCTAGTTTTTGACATGTTTGATGAAATTCGAGTTTTGGTGATTAGGTCTCTAATTTGTAACAAAAAAATTGATGAATTACGTGTTTTTAGACCATATATATAGAGAATTGATTACCGGTTTAGCTAAATTTGATGATTTTAATGAAATTGTAGAGTTGACATGAATGCATAAATTTTGAGGAATTTTAGTTAGGTTGAGGTTCTGGGGTGTTTTAAGGGTTGATTGAAGTTAATTATATATGGGAAATATGTTAGAACCAATAAGGTAGCTAATTGAGAGGATTAGGACATAATTCTTGACTTGAGAATTTTGTCCCTGAGCACAAATAACGCGCTACCTGGAACGGTGAGCGCGCTAATCGTTCTGGATTGTTAATTGTTCTTCGCGCTCTACATAATTCCCTTAGCGCGCTACACATGTCCCTTAGCACGCTAACTGCATATCAAAATGGATTTTTAAGGACTATTTTGGTGATTTCTCACCTAATACATGACTAAACACTAGGCCATAACCTAAAACTATACAAATTTGACTTCAGAGACTTGGGGAAGTCGTAGCTCGGTACCGAGAGCTTGTCGGGTCGGACACGGGAGTCCGGGAAGGTCGAAGAGCGGTGTGAGGTTTGTAAAACCCAACTGAAAGACTATGAGTATTTGATTCTGTTTTTACATTTCATTTCTATCATTCCTTGTTGTTCATTACTCTATTATGTTATTTGGACATGGGTTGAGGTTACTCCCCCGGATTTCCTGGTTGTGTGTTCATGATGCACTGGACTATAGCACGTGTGATTCGGCCCTCGGTGAATGGTGACCTAAGCTTGCCCTTGGTGCACGTGTCGGTGACTCAGCGGATTTGGCCAGCGCCGCGAGGGACCAAGTGTCGGGCTAGTTGGGCGTGACCACTAGTGGGAACTTGGTAACCCGAAGTACGGTCTAGTCCATCTGGAGCGAGCACACACATTTGTTAGCTTGTTTGTTATCTATTCATGCGATAAGCCATTTATAGTTGTCTGTTTTTATATTCCACATGTTTACTTGACATTATTCCTTGCATTTCCTTTACTTTATTATACGAATGCTCAGAGGAGTTCCTAGGGATTTTACTTATTGGACTCATCATCTATTTTTTGTGATGATTAAGTGCAGATCTTAGTACCAGTAGGGGCAAGGAGATCCTAGGCGACTGCATCTAATTGCCCGTTGTCGAGGACCTACTCGTACGTGTTTATTTTTTAGATTTTGTATATTTTGGGTATTGGGAGACTTGAGATGACACCGTACATGTATACATACCTTATTTGTGGTATTGTTGCTTATATACAGAGTACTTTACATGGTTTTCCACAGTAGAATTTACTCTTTTGAATAATGTTTACCATGCTAAATTACTTATACTAATCGTATCAATTGAGGCTTCCGCTGATTTATGTTAACTTGTAAGAAACAACCCACTAGTATGGTTAAGCATTAGAATAAACTACAAATTAAGTAACAATTGAAATAGTTAAATACCCACAAAGAATAAGTTAAGAAAATAAGGATAATCTACTAATTAATTTGATAATACACATGTGGACACGACTTGTGAGACATGAAGAGGACGGGCAGGTGTCGGACACGAGTAGTTGGGTCAGCTGGCAAGGAGTACACGGAGACACGTCACCTCGGGGCGGCAGGGCCGCCATACTTTTGCATTGACATTTTGTAGGTTTTGATATTTTGTGTATTATACAGTTATGTCTTTTGCTATATTTTTGGGTTGTATATTGGGTCGAGCATTTAGTTCTCCGACTTATGATGACCATCACACTATTTATATTCACCACTTTATTATATATATGCATGTGATCGTTGTTTCCTGGTTTCCTTACTTATGATTTATTTATATTCGCCACTCTATTATATATATTCGCCACTCTTAAAAAGTCTTAACTACTCTGAAATCTAGTAATATGTTGACATGTGTATTACTTATCCTGAACGCGTATGTTAAGGAGTATAAGATAGAAATGCTGACTAATATGTAGTTAAGTCTTGCGTGCCCTAGATTAAGGAAGGAGTTGTCACAATCATCAACTAATTTAGGCCATCATTTGGTTCGTAATACATATCAACATATTGTTTTCTTCAATTTTCTCCTCGCAACTTTTAAGGATTTATTCATACATATGCATTAGAGCTCAACATTCATGATAAATATGTATTCATGTATATAATAAATATAGTTATGTGTATATTGAACTCAATCACATACATATATAATCTAAGTACATAGTTCTTTTGGCAAATTAATTAAACAACTATGAATAACTATTTTCTACTTTCTAGTAATGTGAAATCTGAGAATTTCATAAACTTGATTAGACGACTAATAAGTATTTTCAGAAATTAATTGGAGTTTAGGTATCCGATGTGGGACCCACGCATTATGAACCAAAGATCATAAGGTATATTTTATTTTTATGTGTTGTGTGTGTATTATATGGTATTTTGTCGCGAAGTTAGGGTATGTTGAGGTGTATCATTAGTTTTTCATACTTAGGGTCGCAAGTGTGATTGAAGGGCACAAGTGCAATAAAAGTTATTGGTCACTCGAAAACTAATTAAACAAGTGTTAAGTATCATGCGAGGATTTTGCCTTGGTTTACATGCAAGTTAGGATCGGTGGCAGTGTAAAATAAGAATGAAGTTGGTGCAAGACCTTACCTCGAGTTTCGTATCAGTTGGTGGTAGTCGAGGTTGAGATTGAGTCTAAATTGGTGTAAGTTTGGCTAAGTATGGCAAAGGAATTAGTCCGGTAGACTTTGGTATGTTGTGGACAAAGTCAAGATTTTTGGGGTTTTGGCATGAGCAAAACTAGTATTATGGACGTTTTATAGAGTTGGACTATTTTATCGAGAGTTTGGTTCAATTTGGTAGAAAATCGGATAAAAAATGAGTGTCAGAACTAAAACACGTCAAAATAGGAATTTCAGCAATTAATAAATAAAAAAAAACTAAGCTGACAAGCAGTGAGGGTTTATATATAAATATATTAAAACAAATCAAATGAAATTAATTTCATACAAACGTTCAACATAACGTTTTATTCGTTCGATCCCTAAACCCTCTCCGCTCCTACTTTTGCTCCGCGAGCTCCCAACATCCGATTTTCACCTAATTTCTTTCAACTAAACTGTAGAGCATCGCGAGACGGTCAGTTTGAGCTAAGTTTTTGTGGAGGAAACAAGGTATTCAGCCTGCAATTTGGTAAATACTCAATTCGGGCGTTTTTCTCAATTCAATTTGAATTCTCGCAATTTTTCGATTTCTTTCGTGGGGTTTTGATAGGACTTGGCAAGGATTTGTTTAGAATTGATGTATTAGGTTGATTAGCGCCAATTTGGAATAAATCCCACCGACGTAGGATAGGTTTTGGTGAAATGAATTGATGCATTTTAGTTGATAACTATTTTGGAGATGTTTTATAGTTGATATTGATTTACATTAGGTTTTTAGATGAATCGATTATTGACTTTTATCCAACTTGACTCCACGAGCTGTATAAAATATTTTAATAATGGTAACGGGTGGTTTCATGACATTTGATGTCGAGTTTTAAGGATTTAATTGCGAAAATATTGATTTGGAGAAGTTTTATTAGTTCAAACTTATTAAAGTTTGCCTAGTTGACAAGCCATATTGAAAAATTTCACAATTTCTTCGTCGGTGATCCGATTTGAGTGTTATTGGAGTTTATGAAAAGTAGGACATGAGTACTGCAACTTTTTTTTTAAGTAATCATGATAAATATTGAGATTTTCAAGGTTAAAAAGCTACCCCAAGTTGGCTACTTGAAAGCCAGTTGAAACAGTTGTATAAATTAATATTTGTGAAAATTGTATTCAAGCGTACTTCGACCGCAGTTTTCATTGAGTTTCGTGATTTGATTTCACTTGAAGCTTGACCCATAATGTAATTAGGTACGCAGGGAAGCTATTAGAACTATTTTCAAGGTGATCCGACGCTCCGAGAACCCCAAAAATTAATCTCAAAGTTGGTTGGTTGTAAGTAAACCTTATAGTGATCTTTACTATTTATGGAATTTATCTTTGTACCTGCATTTGTTTTTTTAGTCTGTATTACATTTCGCAATTTTCTTTGTCATGCATACATGGCATCCGGATAGAGTTGCATCTGGCTTTGGGTCGTAAGAGTGTAAGGTGCTCTATTTCAGACTAGACGTACTGCAGACGTTTAAGGCGGGTAATGTCGACTTCGGGGTAGCATGCATTGAACCCATAAGACTGTTCTAGGTTCATCGTAAGTGGGCCCGCTTGTTATGAGATTAGAACGGGAAATGAGAGATCCACGGTGCTATATAAATTTGTTGTTTTTTTGAAATGCAATTACATGACTCCATGTATTCGGACTAAAATTTGCAGGAGTACAGAGCAATGTAGGAGTTTACTTACCTGACATCTTCGAGTTGTTTTTGATGATGTCAGGTTCTCTGTAAAACTAGACAGAACGGGAAAAGCTCGAAGATCTTCGGTGAATGTTTAATATTTTAAAGTTTAAATTCTTGTTGCATATTGTTCTTATATTATTGTTTTGAGTTCCAGGGTAAGTGTAGGTTGTGAAACATCATTAAATAGGTTATGAGAGTCTCCTAAATTGTTTAAGATCAAGTTTATAGGTTTATGTTCAATTTTAGTTTATTTTGAGATAGTAAAATTATAAATAAGGTATTGGAGACCTTAAGTTAGTTTAAATTATTCAAATTAATATATATTGTGAACTGTGGGGAGTTGTAAGTCCTTCTAAGCTTCTCCTCATTCTGTTGTCTATTAGGTGAATTTTTTGCCAGACCACTTTTAAGGGAGGTGCTGCCGAGTTTCTTACAAAAATACGGATAATAATCCGTATGATTTCCCAATTTGCTCCAATTAAACAAGTCATGAAAATTGAGTTTGATTAAGGATATAAATTTAGTTTTGGATATCAATGATTAAAATAAAAATTATTTTGAGGTTGAAGTTAATTGAATGAATTAAATGTCTAATTAGGAGAATTAGGCTAAGTCACGACTTAGTAAGACGACTCTGACAAGTAAGTTTCAATTTATATGTCATTTTCATATGTATATACACAAGTTTTCAACTTACCATTGATATATGAATAACTAAATTAGAACTGTTGAGTATTAATGAGTCATTGATTATAAATTATTATTCTTGCGAGTCCTCATAAACTTAAGCATGTGGCCAGCTTAAAAGATTTTTATATAAATTGATTAAAGGGGATGGTCACGAAAAGAAAAGTTAAAAGTTAAGGTTTTTTTTTTTATTTTTTTTATGAGCTAGAAAGTTAAGTTGATTTCAAAGAAAAAAAAAGCCCATAATTTAGGATAGAATTGCCATTATATCAAAAAAAAAGTTTTATTTTTTTATTTTTATTTTTTGCAAAAACAGTAGACATACTTTATTTCAGATCATTCAAAAGTACATTTACAAGGAACGAGGGCTAACCTGCAGAGGTGGAACTACTCTGGGACCCTCTTGTAATACTTTTTTCCCTACCACTTCTCTTGCTCCTCAACTAGTCTCCCGTCCCCCTTACGCTTGATACACTTCCTATAGATTATAAATGTAGTCTAAATATTATAGGTGCTCATACAAACAAGTTGGAGTGTATTGGGTGGATAATTTATCATTTAAAATAATGTTAACATTGTTCAAACCAAAAAAGTAAGTTAATTTCTTTATTATTGAGAAATATTGATTATGAAGTAAATTTTGAGTTGTGGTTAGAATGTTATGAAAAAAGACTCAATTATTTAAAGACAAAAATTATATGTAATTACAAAACGCCTCGTGAAAATAAAATTCTTAAAGCTCTTTGTCTTATTTTATTGTTTTAAGCCTTAAATAATTAGGAAAAAACTTGGGAGAATGATAAATCATTAAAAAGTCAATTTAATATATTTTTCTTGTTTTATAGAAAACATATAATTCAACTCTATTTTCATAGAACTTTGCAGTAACTTATTAATTTAGGCCCCTTAATTTATATTGCAAATCTTATAATTATTAGTTTATTATCATATTTAAAATTCTTAATATAATTTGTTTTTTTTTTGAAGAAAATCTTATATATTTTATGTAGTCTACCTAAGCCCAATACAAGTCGAGCTAAACTGGGTCTAAGGAGACTTAATTCAAACCTTGTTTTCAATAATTCATTTTTTAAGTCAACAACTCCTTTTTCAGTAAAAATACTAAAGTATTTTGTAAATTTTATGAGGGCGGCTCGAGCTAGTAAATGCAAATTAACTTAGGCGAATTATGCATTAAATTTTCGCATTAAGTGTTCTTGGATATGATCGGGTCTATATTATCGTTTTTTACAACTCAAGTGAGATCCACGATATCGGGTGCGCGTGTCAGGTGAGTATCCAAACTTACGAATAGATTTAGGTGAAGTTTGCCCCCCTTAAATAAGTTTTTTGGTTCCGCCACTGGGTATAATTGACCAATCGAGTTGACCAGACAATGAAATAGCTTCCCGAATTAGTTGAAAATAGAATTGCTATTATATTGTAAAAGTTAATATTTAAATTTTAAAGGTTAAGATGTAATTGATACAACTTGTAAAGATTAATATATTTTTAATGGTTAGGCCTAAAAAATACTAGTATAAAACACTTTGTAATTAACTCGTCTCTTTAATTTGTCAAATTTTTATTCAATTATTATGCAATGTGTTCTGATTAGCATTATCTAATATACAAAAACTTTTGTTGGCATGTTAAGTGAATATGTGACAGTTTTTGTTTATACAGTTTCATTATTCTCTTCTATGAAAGGAAACCACAACTTACATAGGTTAATTTCACATATAGTCATTCGAGTTTATAGTTTGTACACTTTGGTCACTAAACTCACAAAATATTTGTTTATACTCTGTTGCAAACCCGAACTGTGACGCACGTGCCAACTCGAACCCTCCACGATCTAGACATAAATCGATCCAATCATCTCTTGCCACATCATTATTCTCTTCTATGAAAGGAAACCACAACTTACATAGGGTTAATTTCACATATGGTCACTCAAGTTTATAGTTTGTACACTTTGGTCACTAAACTCACATTTCATCAAAATATATCACTCAACTTTAAAAATATTTCAACAAAATAACTCCGACCACTCTCTCAATCAAAAAATCCAAATGACCATTACGTGGTATGCGCACGTGAAAAATTTTCATGAGAGGTCACTAAACTTTTGAAGTGATGATGTGACAATTTCTTGTTTAATTTTTTATTTTATTTTAAATGAAACACGGGTTCATCTTATTCTTCGTCGCTCTGCTACTATTCATCTTCGAGACTTCGACTAGTTATCTCCGTCCTTGATTTTTCTTCTTCGTCTTCGACTGTTCTTTTTCCTGCGTTTCTCACTTCCAACACGCCCAGCAATCCAAGAGGAAGTTCTACAAGTACCCTAGCAACCAATCAAACCACCCTCTCTGTTCATTAATGGTCTTAATTTGTAAGATGAGATCTTAATTTGTATTTGCAATTCGTTTTCTCCACTACATACACAATTACATACATACATCAGATCAATTTAATCTGGGTACTTTTTTTTTGAATAGATTGGTATGCTATGTAAGAATCAAAAACAAGTAACAACGATAATTAAAAAAAAAAAATGAAATTCTCAAAATGGCGGCACATCACTGCACCCAAAATCATCAGAATTGGCAATGGAATCCTCAACCCACAAATCCCTCAACATCTTCAACAATATCTGCACCTTCCTCTTAGCCCTCTCTGTGCACTCGCTCTGCAGAAGCAGCAGCAGCTGCTGCGTGACCACCCCGCCACCACTGCCTCCCTCCTCACCTCCTCCGCCACCAAGCACAACGACAGCAGCGCCCCCGCCGCGTACTCCGTCACCCTATCCGACACCTTCAATATTATCTTCACTAGCAACGGCAACTGCGAACGCCTTGCACCCACTCGCCACTCTACACAACAATTCAATCGTTGCCAGTTGAAGTCTCGAAGATGAAGAGGAGCAGAGCGAAGAAGACGAAGAAGAAGATGAAGTGTGACCCATGTTTTATTTAAAACCAAGAAAAATCAAACAAGAAATTGCCACATCATACTTCAAAAAGTTTAGTGACCTCCAATGAAATCCCAAGTGGCGCCACGTAAGCAGGGTCCCCGGATTTTTGATCGGAGAGTGGTCGGAGTTATTTTGTTGAAACGTTTCGTAAAGTTGAGTGATATATTTTGGACAAATGTTTAGTGACCAAAGTGTCAAACTATAAACTTGAGTGACCATCTGTGAAATTAACCCCAACTTACATGCTATGATAACTCGTGAAAGCCATTTTATTTTGATCTACCATCTGGTGCCAACTAGCAAGACTGAATTTCATGAGTCATTTATTTTTTTATAAGAAAGAAACTAACTTGTTACATTAAGACTCATACCCTCCACCTCTTATATAAGAGACCTCATACCAAATCAATTAAGTCAATTCTCATGAGCTTATTTTATTTGTACATATTGTTTAGCATTGCAGATTTCAATTTCAACTTCTATGGCCAGTGTTAGCTATAGCATAGCTAAGACTTGACTAAAGTTTAAGATTGGTATTTGGTTCGGGTGTTAGCTAGCACTTGGTCTTATCTAAACACTCAAACTCCTTCTTACCAAAAGTCCACCTTCCCATATTTTTAGATAAGCCTAACTTAAAAGGGTAAAATGTACAACTTTACCCTCTCCCTATTAAAAGATGACAAAAATGGAAATGATGTGGAAATGACATAACAATCCAACAAAAAATCTAACTTCACACAATTTTGTGTAGAGGCAAACAAAAGATTAGCTAAGATATCACTTGTGTTGAGCAAGCATAACAATCCATATCTTTAGGTAAACCTAACACAATTTTGTGAAGAATTTCTATGATTCTGAAGTATCTAGAGTTTGAATCAATATACTTATAAAAGGGAGATGCTAGGGTGACCCGTTTTGGAACACTCGGGATGGATACTCGGTGATAGATTCCATCCATCAGGTATCAAGATTTATGCGCACACACATCGATACGTGAAATGGTTAGACATCATCACCAAGTGTCTATCCCGGTGCCTCAAAAAGGGCCGATCATCCTAGTATTTATGAAACTATGTGATCACTAGCAGCCCAAGATAAAAAACCAAATAGATTACTCAAAACAAAAAATAAATAAATATTTAAATTGCTTGCATGTATATGATATTAGTTTTGAAAATGGTCATGTTTATGACTATTTTGTTTTTTTATTTCTTTATAGATAAACCAATTTGGATATATAGAGTGATTCAAACTCAAATATTTAATTACAATTAAAAACTTAATTTTCTTCTTTTATTAGATGAAATAAAAAATTAAATATAATTTTTTTACTTATCTGAAAGTCGACTCACAACCTCTCAAAATCTTGTCTTTTAAATTTTGAAGTAAGTTTAGAATTAGAAGAAAGATGCGGGGTTACTCTTCCATCAGCTTGTAATAATGATACAAAGTGAATATTAGAAATAGAAAGTGAGCGTGATCTCAACTTTCCTCTTCAAAAATTAGGTACCCGATTGTAACAACAATAATCTACGCAGGTAGGTAACTTCCTTAATCCCCCAAACGAAATCCCCACCGTCGATCTCATCAAATCCCTAAAGATTCACAATTCCTATCCGATATAAACACCAACGAAACACCACCACGATCACCAACGAAATCCCACCAAAATCCGACCAGCCAGCCATGACTCCCAAGCTCCTCCCCAGATCCCAAGAAGAAGATGAGGAGCACAGATTGCTCGCCAATCCCGCATCCCGAGGCACAGACGAAGACGACGAAGAAGAAGAAGAAGAAGAAACAGCGTACGAGGAGAGCGAGAAGGTCGTGATTGTGAGCGTCGAAGAGGGAGACTACGACGGCGGCGGCGGCGCCATCCGATCGGACGACGGAGCGGTGGCGACGCCGCCCTTTTCGTGGAAGAAGCTGTGGCTGTTCACGGGGCCGGGGTTCCTGATGAGCATCGCGTTTCTGGATCCCGGGAATCTCGAGGGGGATCTGCAGTCGGGGGCGATTGCTGGGTACTCTCTGTTGTGGCTGCTCATGTGGGCGACTGTGATGGGGCTTTTGATCCAGTTGTTGTCGGCGAGGCTCGGCGTCGCGACGGGGCGGCACTTGGCGGAGCATTGCCGGGACGAGTACCCCAATTGGGCGAGGTACCTGTTGTGGTTCATGGCGGAGTTGGCTTTGATCGGGTCCGATATTCAGGAGGTCATTGGGAGTGCGATTGCTATTAAGATTTTGAGTAATGGGTACTTGCCGCTTTGGTCTGGAGTGCTCATTACGGCCTTTGATTGGTGAGAATTAAAGAATTGCTCTGTTTTTCAATTTCAGGGTTCTTTTTTTTTATTGTTTGTGTGTTTTTTGTTGATTGGAGATTTAGCTGGGTGAATTTGATATGGGTTTTTGTCCCCTTTTGAAAAAATTCAAATTTTTTATGATTCTGAAGCAAATTGTTCAGTGAGTTTAATTCAACTGCTTGACTGGTAAGAACAAAGGAATTGCTCTGTTTTTGAATTTAGGGTACTATTTGGAATGATTTGAGTTGTTAGTTTGTGTGTTTTTGTTGATTAGAGGTTGATTGTGTGGGGAACTTTATATGGGTTTTTGGCCACTTTAGAAAAATTCAAACTTTCTATGATTCTGAAGCGAATTGTTCAGTGAGTTTAATTCATCTGTTTTTTTGAACCAGTTTCATCTTTTCGTTGATCAGAGGTTGATTATGGGGAATTTGATTTGGATTTTTGACCTCCTTTTGGAAAAACTAAAACTTTCTATGATTCTGAAGAAATTCAGTTTTGATGTTTTACACAATTTATCTATTTTTTGTGGACTAGTTTCATCTTTTTATTTCTGGAGAATTATGGGGTGAGGAAACTGGAGGCTGTTTTCGCGGTGCTCATTGCGACGATGGCGCTTTCGTTTGCGTGGATGTTTGGGGACACCAAGCCTAGTGGAAAAGAGCTTCTGCTAGGTACTTAAAAAGTTTGAATTTTGGTTTCCTGTTTGGTTATTTTACAATGTACTTGTTTAGTTTAGTTACAAGTTGAGTTGGTTTCTTTTGATCAGGTGTTTTGATTCCAAAACTTAGCTCGAAAACCATACGGCAAGCAGTGGGGGTTGTGGGCTGTATAATTATGCCTCATAATGTGTTCTTGCATTCAGCTCTTGTGCAATCAAGAAAAGTTGATATCACAAAGAAGGGCAGAGTTCAGGAGGCTATCAATTATTATTCCATTGAATCTACGGTGGCCCTCTTTGTGTCATTTATGATTAACTTGTTCGTAACAACTGTTTTCGCAAAGGCATTTTATGGTACAGACATAGCGAAAAACATAGGCTTAGTAAACGCAGGGGCTTATCTTCAAGAGAAATATGGCGGAGGACTGTTACCTATTCTGTACATCTGGGGCATTGGCTTATTAGCGGCCGGGCAAAGTAGCACTATCACTGGAACATATGCGGGGCAGTTTATCATGGGAGGCTTTTTGAATCTGGGGTTGAAAAAATGGATAAGGGCGTTGATCACTAGAAGTTTTGCTATAATCCCAACAATAATTGTGGCTCTTGTTTTTGACACATCAGAAGATGCGCTTGATGTTCTGAATGAATGGCTCAATGTACTTCAATCTGTTCAGATCCCGTTTGCGCTTATCCCCCTTCTTACTTTGGTTTCTAAGGAGCAGATCATGGGAGTCTTTAAGATTGGCGCTGCTTTTAAGGTAACATACATTTAGAACTAGTTGTAACTAGAATCTACTTTATTTCATTAATGAGAATTTTTCTTTTTGAAGCTATTAGTATAGAAATTTGAATGATTGAGAAAATGTTGTATTTTGTGGATGTCGCTTGTGATTGGATAAAAACTGTTCCATGTTCTCGCCTTCACTGTCCGCACCATGTACATTTAGTCCTTATGTTCTTGTTTTTACTTGTTGATTTTGTGGTTTCATCTCGTTTGTTTTTTTCATCCTCGTTAAGGTGCTAAATAGCGGAATTATATATACCGGGAGAGCACCTCACCATGGACTAACTGTTAATATGGAAGTTAATGGTGCAGGGACTAGGTGATAATTTAGTGGTGTTTTAGCTTCTAGTCTCTCATATAACCAGCCACATTTGCTGCCTCGACCACCTTTGTGACTGAGTTGTTAATTTCGAATCCCTGATGTTGCAATTTGAACTATGATCAGCAAGAAATGATACTTCAAACTTCAAAGTGACTGCTTCTTTTTCTTTTCTTTTTTTCCTTTATTTATTTAAGTTTTGATCTGCATCTGAATATACCTTTGCGGGTTTCTCCCTGATTGATTCTTCTGTCCCTTGTCTATTGTATTTGTGGAGTGCCTTGCATCATTGTGACCATACCTGATTTTTTGGGAGCTCAACCTCTTTTCGAGCTCAAGGTGGTTTCTCCCTGATTGATTCTCCAGTCTCTTTATAATTGTAATTCTCTCTTTGAGGCCCACGTCCTGCACCAGTGGGCGTAGGTTATGTAAATTATTGTGTGCTTCATCTTTCTTTCTACTACAGTAATTAATGTTTGCTTTTGGAAACTATGAAAATTGTATGCTTTTAGTACTATTTATTGAGAATTGTTTTCCTGTACTTTTGATAAACTATAAGTTATAACACTGATTGGCGCTAAATCTTCCTGTTTTTGATGTAGGTGGTGGCATGGCTTGTGGCTATCCTGGTGATAGTGATCAACGGTTACCTTATGCTTGATTTCTTCTCTGCAGAAGTGAATGGTCTATTGTTTGGTTCTCTCATATGCACTGCCACAGTGGCATATGTCTCATTCATTGCCTACCTTGTTCTAAGAGGTACCGCCTTTTGCAAGTGGCTCAATGCAGTACACCCCAAAAGATTGGTGAATTCAGGAAACTGAACCGAGTAACTGATTCTTTTAGTACCAACATATAGCGAGACCAAGTTTGCACTGAAGCTGTCGAAATTGTGACAGAGATATCACGGTTGCTGACTTCTCGAGCGATTTCAGTGAGTTTTTTGTGATGTGAAGTCTGTAACTTTTATATATGCTAGCCTTGTATCTCAAATAGCAACATAGTAGGATTAGATGTCCTCTAATTAATCATTCCGAAATATGGGGATAGCATGTTCAGGATATGCTTCTTTGTTTGCAAGGGAGTTCTTGTTCTTCCTCTCTTCGGAGGATGTATGTGGTTTTGGCAGAAGCAGTAGCTTATATTTTTAATGGTCTCCCTTGTGCAAGATTCGCAATATGTATTCATCTATAAAGCATTACAAGGAAAAAGTATTGTTCTTCTCAAATTCAGTGGTGGTAGACTTGGCAGTAATTTTTGTTTCCTTGTCAATTCTTTCCTATTAATGTAGCACCACTTGAGTGGCAATGGGATGATACAAATACAAATTGTTACAATTTAAGAGCAGAAAGATTGTTGTTGTTTGCTCAAAAAAAGTGTTGTTCTCTATCTTGTACTGTGATTAATTCCCAAGTGAAGTTGCAATGAAAATTTAACTTAAATTAAAAATAATCTACTGTTACACATCAACAATTACAAATCATCTACTGTAACACCTCAATCACATCATCACTTGTCTCAAGAACCTCAATAGTTCTATTCTTAGATTTCGAAGACTTGCTAGAAGAGGATTTGATTTTCTTTATTGGTTGTTTCCTACCCTTCTCTGCCTGCAGCTCTAACCCTTTCTCTGAAGGTTTCCGTTTTCTTTTCGAACTTGTGCCGGCATCGGTGTCATCTCCAAGTGAATTACCTACCACTGAGTGAACACACATGAATAGATAAAAGAGTTGCTTAATCAATCAAGAATCATAAAAACACAGGCAAATTAGAGGAAAAAGCATTTTGCAATCAATCACTGCGATCTGTGTTTCTTCAAAAGAATGCAAGTTGGAATTGCCTAAAACATACAAAGCCATCTAATTCAAATTCACATATACTCCTGATGAAATTTGCCATGCTATGTACCAGATCTTCCACATTGATATGCATATGAATACCAAGTCCAATTGAACAGCATGTTAATAGCAACTCCTAATCTGTTGGTTGCATATATTCATTGATTTGCCAAGCATAAAAAGACTAAGATAATTAAGTGATTGAGTTTACCTTCTATAGGACTGGATTCATTTGCTAGACCATTCTGGCCTGCCTCCTCCGAAAGTGGAGATCCAGAATGGTTGCTGTCCACCAGCTTCAGTGAACTACCGACGTACTTGTCTTGCTGTTCAGGTTCATCAGGACAAGGGATTGCTGGCAAGAAACGGAGCTCGTCCTCGGACATATCTGAATCACTGAAAGATGAATCCTTCTCCACGGTCAAAATATCAACTTCCTCATCTTCATTAATGTCAGACTCTTTAACCTGCATTTGAGAACAATCACAAGAGCTAAGAAGATAATCATTGCAACAAACTAATTTCCTCCTCCTTTTATTTTGAAGATGAGCCAGAGGTGTCTTTACCTTCTCTATATCTGGCACCAAGTCGAATTCGTCTTCTCTCTCTACATACTCCTCATTCTCCTCAAGTTCTTTGAAGTCTGGTGCAAATGCACTCCAATTCTCAGTATAATCTTTAGCCCAAATGTAGACTGCACCAGAAAGATTAACTGAGACCATAAAAGGACGCACGGGATGCCACGCCAAATCTGTTAAGGCTTCCTTAGGACCTTCTAGAATCTTTACAAGATGTCCAGCCCTATCCCAAATATAAATCTTGTGCTCTCCTTTGCTACCAGAAGCACCAACAACCCACTCGCCATCTCCACTGAAACAAGGTGCCTTCCATTGTATCTTATTGATGGCATCCTGAAACTCCCGAGATAGTACCAAGCAATTAGATCCTATTGCCTTCAACTTTTCAATGCCTTCAAGCCCATCACAGGAGCTGCTCACTTCATCAAGTGACCTTGGACCATCTTTCTGTGAAAGAAGATTGTCGTACATTCTGATTGTCCGGTCATTTGAGTTTGTTAAAAGAAATTGCCCATTCCTACTAAATAGAATGTTCTTGATTACTGCGCCTCCACTAGTAGGCACAACGCCACAGACTTGATTACTCTTGTAGTCTATTATAAGTATTTCTCCCTTGGAGTTGCCCACATATATTAGATCTCCATGTTTGTTAAAGCATGCAGCAGTTGGTGTAAATGGAGGAGATCCATCAGAAAATTTGTTGCGCGACTGAGGAGGAACTCCATTTCCAGTATCACAGACAGAAACTGGCAGTACAGTTGTGCTTCCAGTGATCAGATCAACAAGCACAGGAGCAGATGCAATAGGACATGCAAGAGAAACTGATGGAGAGCAAGACCCAGGATGGAGATAAGCATGCAAAGTGACATGTTGCAGAGTCACACGAGCAATCTTTTCTCCATTGACAACATTCCAAAGAGTCAAAGATCTATCAGTGGCAGAAACAAGTATATGACGACCATGCTTCGACCAACAGACACTTGTTATGGGGTGAGTACAGTCTTTATCCCTCAGCTCCTTGGCTATTCCCCTTGTCTCAAAATCCCAAATAACACAAGTTCCGTTTGCACAACCAGCTGAGCCAAAAACAAAAAGAATGTTGCAACTATAAGAATTAAAAAACAATGATAATTACACTTATCAAAAGAAAACATGACAAACGTAATAGGTGTGCTTCAAATTAAACGACATCATATATCTATTTGACATATGTCTTCGCGGCCAACCTTGGGTAAGTGGATCCCTCCAATTAGAAATCATTCCTAAAAAAATATTTCTTTGCAATGAAACTTAAAATGCATATTCATATATGAAAAGAAAACAACCAAAATGCTGCTTAGAAATCATACTTGTCCAAGAATTGAGAGATCTAGAATCTCTCAAACCATATAACCATAAAGTAGCAAAAACGGCTGAAATTCTATTTCCCTATTAAACTAAAACAGTCATGCATGCAACAGACAAAATAATATGTTAAATCACCACACAAAGAATGAAAGCTGTCCATTGCCCAAATTAATTTTTACAAGTCTGACTTTGAGTTTTACCTCTCACTAAAGAGATTTTCCTCCATATGGGTCTAATGCATTTGAGATAGCACAAGTATATCACAAGTTTCAAATATAATTGCCTACATCAATTTCACAAATGATAATTTAATATACACGCTTGAATAGGTGAAGCTCCACAGATCACAGAAAATAGGATACAACAAGAACAAGAACATAGCCTCAGTCCCAAATTAATGGGGTCGGCTACATGGATCAAACTCTTCCGTTGCGCTCGGTCTAGTGCAAAGGAAAATAGGTATATCAAACACTATAAACTTTTGGCTAGCAAAGAAGGGGGGAAAAGAGCTCCAAATGGCAGTGAAAAAGAAATACTTGTTCATGCCTCGAAGTTTTTGGTTTTTCTATTAGACATCCCAAAGCAAGTATGATGCCATGAGGTCGGAGCTAACTTCCTATGCCAATTCTAAGCAAGAACGGCACTATTTTTTTTTTTTTTTTTTTTTATGGCTAATCCTTGGCAGACAAGGTTAGATAATGAGGCGATGTGAGTCTCTAGAAATACAAGTCTTTTCTCACTGATTTGTTTTAAACGATGATTTTTTTTTTCTTTTTTAACTTTTCTTGCACCTAGATAAAGGCTGACCTCTAATCCATTACATATAAACATGCTGATTTTAAAAGTAAACATCAAATCATTTCCAACTTCCCTGAAATTTTTTTCCAACAACATGTCTGCACAAGGCTAGCTAGTTTTCTTTATTTCCTTTTCCTACAAACAGAATAAATGGTATCTATCTGAAGGGTTCTTTTAATAAAAAGAAGAAAAGAAGAGGAAAAGTACTGCATCTATTTGAAGGCATTGGGATATCTAATCTGGCTAACGATAGAAAAAATCCCACAAACGGATATTTATCCTTTTTGGGGTGTAAAGGCACCGAATCGCTTAAAGGTTTAACATCTGAATCGGAATTGGCAATTGAATGGATGCAGAATGCCAATATACAAATAACATTGTCAAGGTCTTTCTTAGATAAGTCTCGTCTGCATCACCTAAGCGAATCAGTTTCCTAGTAATTGGTCTCTTTCTTTTATTTTCTTTTTTCCCATCCCATAAAATATGTAAAACTACTAGATGACTTATAGAAGTTTCTCCTATATGAATGATCATACTTACACTGACTAATTTCAAGACAGATTCAGAATAAGCATTTCTATTCAAAACATTGAATGATGAAACATATAACTTCTCTATTCCCAGGTAATGTTAGTCTTTTATCTTGTTGGATCATGGATATATATGAAATCATATACAGGATCTCGATCCTTATATTTTTCAATTTACGGAGCTGTTTTTTTCTTTTAATAAAAAAACAAGATTATGAATCTATAACAGGAACAGATAATAAACTGACGAAGTAAGAATGAGTGCACGGATATTGGAAAGGAAGACCTGCTTTTCATATAAATTACAATAAATTGATAAGAAAAAGGAGAAATCCTAGTTTGTCAACGAAAGTTGGCAAAAATGAGATTCCACGAGAATGAGTAAAAAGGTTATAAGATAATCAACTGCTATACGAAACCTAGGACCATCCAACATGCAATGCCACTTTCAAAATATCACACTTGAAAATAGATAACTCATTCTAACTACTATGAAATAATAAAACCCAAAAACACCACTCATTGTATTTTCTTCTTACCGTAAACGATTGTCAATTTTGAACTAACTCATCATAGATACGAATAGCACAGGATAATCTCAATCAGAATAGCCTTCATGTGAGACTTTCCATTGTAATCACCATTAAGAGTAAATGCAGCACAAAAAATCAAAATAAGTAAACAACAAAGAAGGAAGAAAAAACTTCGATGTCTTTAATGCGAGAAGCAGATTTCAACAGAAATATATTTTCAATATTCACCTATTTAATACGGTGACGAAGAATCAAACTATCTATCACGATATTTATTCCTTTTTCTACTTCTTCTTCCAAGCATAGGATAACCCCAACGGGTTGTGGGTTTTTTTCTAGCAATTGGAGCCCCTCCCTTCACCACCTCTCCAAGAAGATGGTCTGCAGGGTTGATAACTACTCCTCTTACTATGAGAGTCAACTTAGATCCGTTTGTACCCAAACTTCCCTAGTTCACCCCAATATTACCCACTTGCCCGACTGTTGCTGAGCAGTTTTTGGGTATCAAACAGACCTCCTCAGATGGTAATTTTAAGAAATAGCCTAACAAACTGAGAACAGAAGAAGAGAAAATACTGCATTGATGCAATGGCACCGAAACAAAAACCCCCATTTACACTAATAGGCTATACAATTACAACCAGACGTAGCAAATTCGCAAAGTAACGAACAAGATTAGCAATATACGCACTCGGAATCCCTGAAAAACCTAACATCCCTAGCAACATCAATTTCATGAAAAAAGATCAAATTTTTCCTAAAGCACGGATGAATTCGAAACATATCCAGGTAAATTGCACCAAAAAATTGTGGAAACAGAGATTAGGGGATGAGAAGAGCAAGAGAGGTGACCAGCTAAGAGAGTCCCTCGGCGATTGAAGGCAATGCACTTCATGCAACCATGTTCTAGGTATTCCTCTATCACTTCCGGAAAGTCCCCTTGAAGCGGATCTTCAAACCAAACAACAACAACAACATTAAACACACAGAAAAATCCACAATTGGAGTGAAAAGAGGGGAACGAAGAACAAATCGATTAGGGGTGAAGAAGAAGGTACCGATTATGGAGACGTTCATGGTGAGCGATCCGCCGAAAAGATGGGGGGATTTGATTCCGCGCGAGACCTAATTTGAAGCCAGTGCGATTTGGGGACGATTTCAGGGGCTGCTGTCGAGTTTCTGAAGAGGTGGAGTTGGAGTTGGAGTTGGAGTCTGTTTCCAAGTTTTAGGAACAAGCGAGGGAGGATTTTCGCAGTTTGAAAGCGGACCAAATTTGATTTTTTTTTCTTTTTTTCCTTTTTTTTTTTTCCTTCTTCTTTCTTCCTTTCTTAAGAACCTTTTTTTTTCAAGTAAAATAGAAAGTATAATACTGCGGTGACTTTTTTCAGACACTCACTATGAGCAAGCATTTTAATTTTTTGCTGTTGAGGAGGGTGATGATGTGTGTCGACAGGAAGGAAGTGATGTGTCGGAAGTGAGGATAAAATTATCCAAATTTCTATTTCATTAATTATCAATGGCTCGACATAGAATTAATTGCTCTTGTAAAACTACATTGATTCTAATTGTCATGAATTTGATTGTAAAAAACAGTGTGATAATCAAGAACTATTCTCTACAACCATCTAAAACACATGACAGTACATAAACATAGTTTTCAATTCCAGCAATCGCTAAGTTCCTATGGCATTTTAAGGAACGATCTTCCGCTTCTCTGAAGAGAGTTAACTGCGATTAGGAACACAGGGTTTGTATTTAAATCTTCTATGTAGCTGTTGATCTTTTAAGACCATTTAAGCTTCTTATTTCAATTACCCAAGCCTTCGTCTAAGAGTTTTGAGCTGAGCTTCACAGCACAACTGACTAATTGGCTAATTGGCTCTAGGCATTAGTCAGTCAGTCAAGTTGGTGATGATGATTCTCCACTCAATACACTTACCACATAATGTTCACAAACCTATTGAAATTGCAGCTTTGAATCAAAACCTTCACCACATGGTTGCTCATTGGACTAATATCATGCTACAAGTAAAAGCACAAGAAAACGTGATGGACTAGATACCATCACATATAATGCACTGCAACAAAAGCTGTAATACAATTTAATAATAATGTGGGATTGAAGTACAGGCAGACCACAAACCCACCTTCTTCATATAAGTAAGTTCTCGGAAAGAAATAGCTCAAAAAGTTAATCTGAATCAGAAGAGTCGGGGTGGGAGCTTTGGCGCACGCTTCTAGTGGAAGATCTAGATTTCGTTGCGTGTAGAGACGATTCGCCCTCAAAAATAATAACTTGAGCCTTTGCAAGCCTCTCCTCCAACTCTTCTGTGCCGAACTCATCTGTTCCACCAAGCTCATCAAACCCTACCTGTCAAAATTACTAAGGATGTTAGCACAAGTATCATGATGAGATTTACTTGAACTCTCACTTTCTCCGAGTGTATCATACCACGTAATCATCGACTTTGGTATTCTTTATGAGAGCAAGGGTTGGAAGGACTAATATCTTAAGTTTTTCGGCCAAGAAAGGACTTTTTTCCGCTTGAATTTTCACAAAACGTGTCTCTATATGCCGTTTTGCAAGAATAGCCAAGTGCTTATCCATAACCTGTCAAGACACCCAAAAAATGATTGAATCAATTGGTTTCCAAAAGATAAAATCACTTATTCACACAAACATGGAGATAAACATCTTTTGATGCTTATATGGCAGTTTAAAAGTGTAATCTGTCAATAAAACCAACCGAAGAAGATCATAATATGGGCAAGCATATAGAATATTTAAGATAATATGCACTCAGTAGAAATAACATATCATAGAATCCAACAAATGCAAATATAAAATGAGTAAGAGAAACAGAAAAAGATCCTTCTATTTCCACTTTTAGCACTCCAAGGGAGTAGTAGTTTATCTATCTGTTGACAGATGAGCCAAGAAGTACTATGAGAAACTCTTTGAAGTTGGACAAGGAAAAAGAGTTGCGGGTCTTGCCTCTTTCAAGCACACGTTTAGGAGCACAGAGACGCAAGTAAGTATGCAAAGGCATAAAGACGCGTGGATTTGATTTTCTCCACTCTTTTGCTATTCAGTTTCATTTGCCCTCATTTGGATGATCACCCTAAATTCCTAATATAGCGAGCCAACGACCAACCATTGAATTCGATCAGCCGAATCTCGCGTCAATGAGGGATGATGACTGCCCAATGACAACTAAGAAATTGATACTCCCAAACATAAACAAATTTTCTCGGTAACCTGCATCCTTCACTCTAACCAAAGTACCTATGCTGTACATTTGATACATATCTGGCAATTACAATTTCAAAACTCCTATGCCAAGAAAAAATCAAAAAACAAGATAAA
Organism: Stephania cephalantha; assembly: GCA_039657325.1. Lineage (NCBI taxonomy): Eukaryota > Viridiplantae > Streptophyta > Magnoliopsida > Ranunculales > Menispermaceae > Stephania > Stephania cephalantha. Next base: position 10,240,060 of record CM077567.1, read on the forward strand.
CCTTTAAAAAGTAGAATCTGAGTGATATAGAGCATTAGCACCTACATGAGGAGAGAAAAATAGAATATAAAGACAAAGAAAAAGAAAGAATTTGTGGAGTATAATCATGAGACTAAGAAAAGGTACAACAGATAATTCCTGCAACGAATGGCAACTGAGTTCTTCAACTATGTACAACAACAACAACAACAACAACATAGCCTCAGTCCCAAATTAACTGGGGTCGGCTACATGGATCAAACTTTTCCATTGTGCTCGATTAAGTGCAATTAATGGTGAGCTTTTCAAACCATTCAAATCCCTCATAATTAATGCATCCCATGTTAACTTTGGTCTGCCCCTAACTCGTCGAATTTCTATAGTTTCTATTGAGTCAAGTTTTCTAGTTGGGGCATTTGTAGACCGTCTTTGCAGGTGACCAAACCACCGCAACCGCCCTTCCCTAATCTTTGTATCAATTGGTGCTACACCCACTTGTCTTTAAATTTCTATATTTCTTATTCTATCTTTACGAGTTTTACCATACATCCACTTAATCATCCTCATTTCTCGCTACGTTCATAGGTTTTGACAACTTTTGATAAAAGGTATCCAAAGGTGCGTGTATGGTTCCTAGGGGATAAAATTTTTTTGTCATTTTATGTAATTGTTGTTGCTTTACCGCCCAACATTCACTTTCATAGAGCATAGCTGGCCTAATTGCGGTCCTATAAAATTTTCCTTTTAACTTAGTAGGAACATTTCGATCACAAATCACCCCTGTTGCACTCCGCCATTTCTTCCATCCAGCTTGAATTCTATGTGTAACATCATTCTCAATGTTACCATCATTTTGTATGATTGATCCTAGGTATCTAAAGTGGTTTACCTTAGGAACTTCTACTTCCCCTAATTTTAACACTCTCATCTCGATGTCTAGTGATTCTAAACTCACAAAGTGCATGTATTCGATTTTCGTCCTATTCAACTTAAAGTCTTTAGATTCTAATGTATTCCTCCGTAGTTCTAATTTCCTATTCACTCCATCTTTAGTTTCATCCACTAAGACAATATCATCTCGCAAATAGCATACACTATGGTATATCCTCTTGAATATGTCTAGTTAGTTCATCCATAACTAAAGTAAATAGATATGGGCTTAAAACTGATCCTTGATGTAGTCCTTGATGTCTAGTTTCTTCAACTATGTAATGGATAAATAAAATACGTTCGATAGAACTCAACAATAAGCGATTACAGATTTTCCATTCATGATTCTAGGAGGTTAGACAGAGCAAATAAACTATGGCTCAATAGATTCCCGCAACACATTCAACACAGAATCACAGCTACGAACTCGTCTGCCCTAACTAAAGTAGAAAAAAAAAACCCGGGAAATAGAAAAGGACTTTCAATTACTCTTATAACAATAACAACAACAACAACATAGCCTCAGTCCCAAATTAATTGGAGTCGGCTACATGGATCAAACTCTTCCATTGTGCTCGATTTACTTATCCATAAACAAACAACTTGACCATGTACTTGTATGAGACCGCATTAATGTTTTCCGAATACCAAATCAACAAAACATCGAAGTTAAGATTAAATTATAGTTTGATATCCAAAAAAAAAAAAAAAGGATCTTGGACAGTTCCCACATACACAAAACCAAAACAAGCATTTCAACTCAATGACAATGCACTTTCTCACAGTTTGTCTCTGATATTTTCTTCCAATAGAACAAACTTGCTCACTAGCGAAATCCGAATGACACCATTATCACCCACGCACACACACACACACCTCACTCAAGTTGATCAGTTCACGCCCTCATTTTCCACAAAATCCAACCTTTTCACCAAATTCAAATCAACAGGACAAAATGAAGAACGTACACATCCAATTCTAAGAAATCCATAACAAATGCATTCACATCAAATTGACGAAACCCTAAGAGAGAGAGAGAGAGTGTGTAGTGATACCTTGCAAGGCCAATTTTCGCGGTAGAAATGGCAAACGACGCGCTCGCTAGCCTTGACAACGGAGAAGAACTCCTTCTCGCTGAGGATCTCGGAGTACTCACCGTGGCCGAGGGAGATCCAACGGCTCTTCTTCTCCGCCATTTTCTTCATCTGGTGTAGCCTCCGCTCCCTCAACGCCTCTAGATCGTCTAGGTCGAGGCGATCTAAGGCGTGGATCTCGTCGTCGATCTTGTCCTCCACTGCTTTGGCCACCGTGAGCACTTGCTTCTCTATAATCTGTCAAATGGACGACACGGGACACTCGAATCAAGCGAATCAAAACACAGAGAGAAGATTAAGAGGAATCCAAATCTGAAGCTGTGATCAATCTGTCTTACCTCTTGAATTTTGGAATTCGCCATTGCTGATCTTGGAAGACGATTGGCAGCTAAAACCCGAGAGATCTCGAGGGAAAGGACGGCCAGAGAGATCTTCACGACGTCTTTCAAATTAGAGATTCTTTTTCTTTAATTTTTAAGCAGTCGTTTATAGTAGAGCACCCAACGTTTGTTGGGGTTAATTTCACATATGGTCACTCAAGTTTATAGTTTGTAACACTTTGGTCACTGAACTTATATTTGTTCAAAATATATCACTCAACTTTACAAAACGTTTCAACAATATAACTCCAACCACTCTCCGATCAGAAATCCACCCACTTACGTGGCGCCACGTGGGATTTCATGAGAGGTCACCAAACTATTCAAGTGATGATGTGGCCCCAATTGAAGTTTTTTTTTTGGTTCAAATGAAATCACCCGAAATCAGTGGGGTGTATCAAAAACAAAACAACAAAAAAGGGTCCGTCACTGCTCCTCTTCTCTTCGTTGCTCTGCACATCTTCTTCTTATGTTCGTCATCTTCGTCCGTCACTGCGCTTCGCCTCCGATTGCTCGTCGTCGCCTTCGACCACGCCACCTCCGGTCTCTTTCTTGCTCGCTCTGCATCTCCGAGAACTCTGGTGACGAGGACGCCGGTGGCTTCGCTTCCGCGTTGGCGCCCTCTCGCTCGCCCATTTTCCTCACCCGCCCTCTCATTCTCCTCTCTCTTGCTTTCGCCCCATCATCTCTGTAAGTCTCTCTAGTTCGACTTAACCCACCCTCTTTTACTTCACATTTGGGTAAATTTTTAGGTTTAAAAAGTTGAAATATTGATCATCTTCTTTGTCGCGGCAAGAACAGAACAAGCAAGAAAGGGCATTTCATCGATTTTCATCGTTCCTCTTCTTTCACTCCATCGCTCAAGAACTCATTTCATGTTCTAGTTCGGAGGGGACCTAGTTTGACGCTGTTGAATTCACGATTTCGAGGGCTGAATAACCTTGCAGTTGACATGAAATCGATTTGCACTCCATCGCTCAAGCTCGCACCCAGAACAGGGTGCCTTCAGGGCAACACTGGTTCAGGTATTCAAACCGAGATTTCAAGGTAAGGGATTTATTCTTGCAAATGTTAATGGTTTAAGGGCAGCATTGGATTGGATATTTAACATTGTTAAAGAACAATTCCTGATAGACCCCTAGATGCAATGACACAGTTTTTGCTCACTGATGATTTTCGGGTCTTGTATGTTGTTGAGTGTGGAATGTCAATGTAGATGTGAAAGACTTCATGTAGCCACAACTCTATGTTCAAGCTTGACTATTTTTCTAATACACAACACAAAAACAAGAAATGTGAAGAAAAGCAGAGTGGTCACTGAGATAAGAAATTGAATTGCCCCTATAGGCATTAAATTATTTTAAAAAGTCATGGAAGAGAGTTCATACTTTAGGAGGATTGTGGATGGAATTAAGACTTAGCCGCACGCCTAGATCTAAGAGAATAGTTTTTTTTTTCATCCTTAGTCATTAGGTATTCTTTAGTTCTTGACTCAAAATTTATTAAATTACAAAATTTTTTAAGTTACTAAATGATCTTGCTTATGTAAAGGGACATTTTTAACATCCTTATCATTGCAGGATTCATTTTGACAGTGGAGATGGTGGTCAAGGAGAAGTGAACCCTGATTTAGAACAAAGATATTTTGAGTCGGCAAATATTAGTGAGCAAGAATTAATTGACTTAGAGGTTGGTCATCAAGAAGAAGTGGAACCTCTAGAAGAACAAGACAATGGAACAATTGAACAAGAAGAACTAGAAGAGAATGAAGGCAATGATTTTTTCGAGAGTATTTTGTTTATGGGCTTGGGAAGCTTGGTTGACATGATATATTGGGACTGCTGTTAATAATCTAATGTTCTTATTTTTTGACTAAATCCCTTTTGTTTTCTATGAAAATTAATCAAGCCACAATACTTATTGTTGGCTTCATGCTTGGAATTTTTTCACTCTGCTTGTTGTTTATCTGCAATAGATGATCACCAACATAACATAATTATATATATAGGGAAACAAAATTAGCACTAGTATTGGAAAGAAACGCTCATAAAATAAGTTTTACACAAAATATGGCCTAACACATAGTTTTTTTTCATTCATAAGGTAAATAACCACAATACAAGGTTTGGCTTAAGTTTGACATAAAATAAAAGTTCAGCTCCAATAAGACGTACCAAACAGCAATACAACGACCACCAAGCATAACCAACATGCAACTGAACAACCATTGAGTTTTCTTCGCCCCTTAAACTCATCTTCCAACCTCTTCTCGCTTTCAATTCGGTCTAACTTCACCCATTTATAACAATCGTTGCACGGTCAGTCATTTCAGGATCAAGCCAGTTAAAGTATTCGCATCCAGATCTATGCTGCAAAACAATGAAAATTCTCCTCTAATTCCCTTTATATGAATTAAATTTTACAAATTCGTATAATATACGAATATACAGAAAATACAAACCTTGTATTTTCTGCATCCATAAAATCGTCGTCTTGGATTAGTGGTCGTCCATGAGGTGAACACCACTGCTGGCAGACCGCAATAACAATACTCGTGTCCTTTTACGAATTCCATGATCTTTGGCCAATATACAAATATAACAAAAAGGTTACAAACAAACAAACTCTTGTCAAAAAAAAAACTCCATTCATGATATCAAGAAAAATACTAGTACAATAAGGGAAACAAAACTTCATTGTAATGCTTTCACCAAACCTCCCAAGCGAAATTAATAGCAACAACTTCAAAAAATTAATAGATCCCATACAATGAATATAATGCAATCTCATATAATCACATTATTGACAAAAGTCAGGACAACTCCAAAATTAAGTTGCTATGTTGTTGTACTCTATATGTGTAAATCATATATTGATCAAACTAAGAAATTATAGAGACAAACCCTCAAATGAAACTTTTCAAAGTCATTAATACAAATAGAGAAAAGATTTTTATCTCTTAAATTTTCAACATGCTGTTGCTTGACATAGTTTACTTTCGTAAGATGATCTAGTCAATTGACTTGTGCCAAGCTTCTGATTCAAGCATTTTATCCTGAGCTAGTGTAGACAATTCTAACAATTCTTGTCTAAAGCCAAAACAAATTACTGTTCCTATACCAAATTTTTTCTCTATACATTTGTTTTACCTTATGAATTCTAAAATGAAATGGATTTTAAATTTCTTCTTTTGGTGGTGGTTACAGATATGAGGACTTTCATGGATTCTACAAAGACAAACCATTAAAGTCATTGTTTTAGATTGATCTTTATGGTAACCATTTCGCGTGTCCATTAATTCAAATTTCTTTGTGAAGATGAATTCATGCTCATTTTGTGTTTTGACAAAGATGCACGTGATCAAGACGTTTCCAGTTTTTACTCTGATAAGAGACCATGCAGTAGAGTTGAGGAGGCAATGTCAATTGAGATGGCAATGTCAATTGTTCAGCAAAGTGGTGGGCAATTGTGACGACCCCAATTTTTCACAAACTGGGCCCCGCCCGTTAAGCCCACGTGGACCCCCGAGCCAATCTCGCAAGGTCAACGTAGACCTAGTCGACCTTCAAATCCCTCATTATAAGTAAATTCAAAATTTTAAGTTAAGTTATCAATATTTTACAAGTTTTAAAATTTTAGCGGAAGCAATTTCTACATTTAATAACTCAACAATATTATTAGAAGTGTTGGAATTGCTTCCGCTAAAATTTTAAAACTTGTAAAATATTGATAACTTAACTTAGAATTTTGAATTTACTTATAATGAGGGATTTGAAGGTCGACTTAGGTCTACGTTGACCTTGCGAGATTGGCTCTGGGGTCCACGTGGCTTAGACGGCGGGGCCCAGCTTTGTGAAAAATTGGGGTCGTCACAACATTGGTATCGAGCCTAAGTTTTCACTTATAGCTCTTGACTAATCCACAACCAATATAAGACACAAATTAAAAATAGAGTTAGGACACAGTTGAAATTTAGAGTGGAACCCTATGATCCTGACCTAGAGTCTTAGTTGGGAAGTGAGGCGAGCTGGGGTAAATTAACAAAAATAAAATAGAATTGGAACATATATTTATTATTTGTTGTATTGTACTATACTATACCGGTAACTATACGTTGATTAGATACTCGCCGGCTATTGCAGATCGCAATGGCAGATCAGCCTGGTTCGAGTGATGATAGTGGGGCAGGGTCCTCGATTTGCGAGTATTGAGGAGGTACAGTCATTGACTCAGAGAGTCGCATCTCAGGATCAGAGATTGGATGAGATCCTTAGGATACTCAGGGCACAGATCACAGCTACACCGGCACCATCTTCGTCGACAATACCCACCGTGCAGGAGAGGAGTGCACCTACCGTACATGCCACTCCAGCGGCTCTCGTCGTACCGACACCATCCATTATAGCTGAGATAGTACCAGTTCAGACCGAGACGGTATTGCCCGCACCACCCGCGCAGACAGAAACCACGCCAACTACGCCCGTAGAGATGAGTACTGGGGCGACAGTTGAGGCGAGACAGTCGCGAGAGTTCCAGAGACATAGACCAGCTGAGTTCTACGGGGGCACGAATCTCGAGGCGGCAGAGAAATTTATGAAGAGCCACGAGAAGATACATGACATTTTAGCCACACCAGAGTATATGAGATCGAGCATATCGTCAGGGCTGATGTTTGGAGAGGCCGATGCGTGGTGGCGTACTATGGTGGCTACTAAGGGTAAGCCCAAAGATTGGGCAGAATTCAAGAGGCGATTTAATCAGAAGTACTTCCCGCCTTCGGTCCTGAAGCAGAAGAGAGCCGCGTTTTTGAGCATCCGACGGTACACTGAGGAGTCGGTGATGCAGTATATGGGCAGGTATTTGCAATTATTGGATTATGCTGGAGGAGTAGCTGACACAGACGCCGATCAGGCACACTACTTCATGGAGGGTCTGTTGAGGGATATCGGAGGTACTGTGGTGACTACAGAGCCAGAGACTTTACAAGCGGCTTATGAGAGAAGCCTGGCCAGAGAGGCATACTTGCGCACACACCCCGGTGAGATCATTCGAGCACCAGCAACAGCACAGTTGGATCATAGAGCAGGTGGTGACAGAGGGAGGAAGAGACACCGACTGTCCAGGGCGAGAAATGACAGAGCACAAAGTACAGGATCCGTGGCGCCACCCGTCCATCCAACGCGCACGGCGTCAGTATCATCGGTTTCGGTACGTAGTTATGCCGACACCACAAGCCAAGAAGCCAAGACACGTCGGGCCGCCACAACAATATCAACGAACTGAGAGTGCAGGTAGAGGAGGCGGTCAGGGGCAGAGGCACAGACATGGTCAGGGACAGAGATATGACTCGGGACAGGGACAGAGGTTCGATCGAGTGCGGGACAGGACGAGAGGTCCATCGAGTGCGGGACAGGGCAATGATTCCACCATGGTCAGGACCACATCGAGCATGTTTTGAGTGTGGACAAGCAGGGCACCTCGTCAGCGCATGTCCACGACTAGGCAGGGCTCAGCCACTACAGCACAGAGAGCAAGTTCATGCCATTGCTGCACCGGATCCAGCTGCCACTCGTAACCTTATCGAGGGTATGATTTACATTTGCCGTCGATTTATGCATACTATGATTGATTCAGGTTCTACTGTATCTTTTATTTCGGGTCGTATGGTTGATGAGTTAGGATTGAGACCTATTAGGTTAGAACGACCCTTGATCCTCAGCACGGCTGCTGGGGACAAGATATACCCGAACTTATTATGTGTTGATTGTTCAGTTAAGATAGAAAACCAGGAAATGCCTGCAGACTTGAGGGTATTGGAGTTCTTAGAGTTTGATGCCTTATTAGGCATGGATTGGTTAGCCGCGTACCACGCACAACTTGAGTGTTTCAGCAAGGTGGTTACGTTTCGGCTTCCGGACCGAGCAGAGTTTAGCTTTCAGGGGACTTCGACCACGTTACCGATTACCCGTGCCAGAGTGGCCACGAGTTCAGACCTTGAGACATTTGCCAGTGTTTTGAGTACAACCGATAGAGTTGAGACGAAGATAGAGGAAGTGCCCGTTGTATGCGAATTTTTTGATGTTTTTCCAGCAGAGCTCCCAGGATTACCACCATCCAGAGAGATCGATTTCATTATAGATTTGGTCCCAGGGACCAAACCTATTTCGATTCCACCGTATAGGATGGCTCCTAAGGAATTAGAGGAGCTGAGAACCCAGCTAGACGAGTTGTTAGAGTTGGGATTCATACATCCGAGCATGTCACCTTGGGGTGCACCAGTATTGTTTGTCAAAAAGAAAGACGGTAGTTTGAGACTTTGCATTGACTACCGACAGCTCAATAGAGTCACAGTGAAGAACAAGTACCCACTCCCACGTATTGATGATTTGTTCGATCAGCTGACAGGGGCACATTGGTTCTCTAAGATTGATTTGAGATCGGGATATCACCAATTGAGGATTCGAGATGAGGATAGGGAGAAGACAGCATTCCGCACGAGATATGGGCACTACCAATTTACCGTCATGCCATTTGGGCTGACAAATGCCCCAGCGATGTTCATGGATCTAATGCATCGAGTATTGAGAGACTACTTGGATAGATTTGTGATAGTATTCATCGACGACATTTTAATATATTCCAAGACTCGTGAGGATCACAAGGGACACCTCCGGACAGTCTTACAGACTTTGAGGGAGCATAGACTGTACGCTAAGTTCAGTAAGTGTGAGTTTTGGCTAATCGAAGTCGGATTTCTTGGACATATTGTCGAGCCGGTGGAGTGTATGTGGACCCCGCTAAGATTAGAGCGGTGATTGATTGGCCTACACCGACATCGATGACGGACATTCGCGCTTTCTAGGATTGGCGGCTATTACGACGGTTTGTTCGGGGATTTTCCGAAATTGCGCGCCAATGACACAATTAACGAAGAAGGAAGTCAAATTTCGGTGGAATCACAAGCATTCGAGCGAGTGCTTTTCAAACTTTGAAGGAACGATTAACGACTGCGCCAGTTTTAGTGCTACCTGAATCAGGGAAGGGTTTTGAGGTGAACACCGATGCTTCTATGATCGGTTTGGGTTGTGTTTTAATGCAGGACGGTAGAGTGATTGCCTACGCGTCTCGACAGCTGAAGATTCACGAGAAGAACTACCCTATCCATGATTTGGAGTTAGCTGCAATAGTCTTTGCATTGAAGATTTGGCGTCATTATCTCTATGGAGAAAAGTTTGTGTTATTTACTGACCACAAGAGTTTGAAGTACCTATTTACTCAGAAGGAGTTGAATATGAGACAGAGGCGTTGGCTAGAGTTCCTTAAAGATTATGATTTCTCTTTGGAGTATCACCCAGGGAAGGCCAATGTCGTAGCGGATGCATTGAGTCGGAGAGGAGCAGATCCAGAGATATTGACGTGCCATATGACACACGAACATGGGCTACTCGAAGCAGCAGAGTTGATGAATTCAGTCGATATACCGACCAAGTACTGCAGTGTTGATTTGTGGGCGAGATGAGGACTCGAGACGGTGTCGATTCAAAGTGTACTTGAGGGCCGAGCGGCACGAGCGCACTGCAGATTTTCGGAGTTTGCTCGAGTCCGATCATCCAGATTGGAGTCACTCGATAGACTCATGCCCGAGATTTAGAGGTCGACTATGGATTCCATCGATGGCGCGAGTTACGTGATGAGATACTTCAAGAGGCTCACCGCTCGCGTTTACTTCATCCGGGTCGGACCAAGATGTATGCGAGATATGCGTCGTCTATCTTTGGTGGCGGGGGATGAAGACCGATGTTAGTGATTATGTTCGAGCGTGTGAGATATGCCGCGAGTTAAGGCGAGCATCGGAGACCGGAGGATTATTACGCCACTTCCCATTCCTCGGTGGAAGTGGGAGCATATTGCCATGGATTTCGTCGGTGGATTACCTCGATCTCGGCGCGCCATGATATAGCATCTCGGGTGATTGTGGATAGACTAACTAAGTCTGCGCATTTCTTACCGATATCGACGACACACAAGGTGGATAAATTAGTCACGTTATATGAACGAGAAATTGTCAGGTTACACGGAGTTCCATTATCTATCGTGTCAGATAGAGGATCACAGTTTACATCGCAGATTTGGCAGAGCATGCAGGCACTATTTGGCACCAGATTAGATTTGAGTACGGCCTATCACCCACAGACAGACGGACAGTCGGAGCGATTAATTCAAGTGTTAGAGGATATGCTTCGTATGTGTGTGCTGGAGTATGGTGGTTCTTGGGAAGAGTATCTTCATCTGTGCGAGTTTGCTTATAATAACAGTTACCAGGCCAGTATTGGGATGGCACCATTTGAGGCACTTTATGGTAAACCATGCAGATCTCCATCGTGTTGGGCAGAGCCCGAGGATGTGGCAATTCTTGGGCCAGAGATTGTGGTAGATCACACAGAGAAGATACGACAGATCAGATTACGTCTGAGGAGTGCGCAAGAGAGGCAAAAGAAATATTACGACAAGTACCATGGTGCGTTAGAGTATGACGAGGGAGCTTACGTGTACTTGAAAGTCTCACCTTTAAAGGGTCACAAGAGATTTGGAATCAGAGGAAAACTTGCGCCAAGATTCATTGGTCCGTTCAAAGTCAAGAGGAGAGTTGGCAAAGTTGCATATGAGTTAGAATTACCACCTCAGTTGATCGGGATCCACCCCGTATTTCATATTTCGATGCTTCGATTGGATAAGTCGAGAGGATGTGTACGACCAATGGTGGATTTGAGTATGATAGATTTGAGGGAAGACATCACGTACGAGGAGCAGCCTATCCAGATTTTGGACCGTCAGGTGAAGAGACTGAGAAACAAGAACATTCCGTCGGTCCTCGTTAAATGGCAACATCACGGGGACGAGGAGCTGACTTGGGAACTAGAGTCTTATATGCGCGAACACTTTCCACATCTATTTGAATCGGTGAGTCTTAACCCAGCTATTTTAATTTCGAGACGAAATTCTTATTAGTTGGGAAGACGCGTACGACCCTCAAAATTTAATACGTGCCACGTGGCATCTCGGACCGTGACCCGAACTCGTTGTGATGCTACACACTCGGTCAACCCTCGAGAGTCAACATCGAGATTATGACAAGCTTAAACTTACTGGGGGACACCACCGATAAGTCTATGACACGCCTAATGAGGTAAAAACATTTGTTTTTTTTATGTGACGTGTGTTAAATTAGTTGTATTATTGGTAATTTACATCGCACCAATTAATATTTTTGGTGATTGTAATTTGCGCGTAGTAGTGACGAGAGAGTGCGACGTTGCGGTGTACGCGCATAACGCGGTGTATGGGATAGTTTGATATTTAGTCGTCACATCATATGTCTTGTCACATCACCAATCAATCGTATCACCACTCCCAATTCACATCACATATCTTGTCACATCACATGTCTTGTGACATCACCAATCAACCACTCCTACCTTCTTTGCTCTCTCATATACGTTTTCCACCTCCAAATAAAAAAACACCCTCCATTTTTATCTTACCCGACCACCATTTCTCCTCCCTCTCACGTTCTTCATTCTCACATCGCTCTCACTCACCTCTCTTCCACGGCCTTAAGATCCCGGCGTCGCGCGTCCAGTTCGGCAGTGGTACTCCTTCGTCGGCGATCTACTTGGTGATGTAGGTGAGTAGGTGATTTATGTTTTCGATTCTTTAAGAAGTTGGAGTTTTGATGTGGTTGTTGGGTTGATGTTGATGGTGATGTTGATGTTGCTGTTGATGTTGTGTTGTTGTGTTGCTATTAGAAAAAAGAAAAAAAAAAAAAAAAAAAAAAAAAAAAGAAAAAAATTGGGTTGAACGAACAGAGAACAAGCTCTCTGTTCGTTCAACAAAAGGAGATGATGAATAGTGAACCGGGTCGGGTTGACTCGGTTGGACTGGGTCGAACCGACCCGGGCCCGATTGGACCGGGTCGGGTCGACCCGGGCGAACTGGGTCGGACCGACCCGGGTCCGGCTGGACCGGGTCGGGTCGACCCGGACCCACCCCTATTAATAAAATAATAATTAAAATTAAATTGAATTAAACTGATTTATATCAAAATAAATTACAGAAAATAGATTTAAATAGATAAAAAAATTATGGAAAAATGTAGAAAATTCTCGAAAAATATGAAAAAATTTAAGAAGCTAAAAAGATGAGTTCGAGGCCTTTTCGGGCATTCGACACCCCCGGTATAATTCAAAAAGGGTGCTAAAAATCAATTTTTTTTGAAAATAAAGTTACAAATCTATGATCCCATAGTGTAATGTGACTCTAAAATAGTTAAAATGATATAAATGGACACCAGGGACTTAGGAGGTTATAGTCGGGTGTCGGGTGTCGGAGTGCGCGTATCGGGCGTGAGCGAGGCGTTTTGAGGACGATTTGCGATTTCTCGAGGTAAGTAAACCGGTTAGAAATGCACAAGATTTTTCATTTGAGCTTATATTTTATTGATGTTGTACTTGTGTCCTTTCATTGGAATCCCTACCCACTTATGAGTGTTCGAGGGCCAGTGAGCGATACTCGTGTCTCGATTGGAGTGGTTGCCAGGCACTGCAACCGGGGCCATGACCTCGAGTCACTTGAGTGGTCGGAATGAGATGTGTTTTATCCGGGCACCGTTGATATCCCTCATTCGCGACATTTTATGGTACGGCGATGCCGCATCCTATGATCGAGTCCGCTGGCGTTGCGCGACTCGTGACCCCGACCCTTTGGCACCCGCATTCGGTGGTCTTGAGCTACTTGGGTACCTCTCTATATTGTTTCATTTGACACTCATTCTCGTTGTACTTTCATTGTTTTACAGCCTTATTATCATGCATTCCATACAAATTTTCTTTTATCCGCATGACTTTTAGATCGCTTTATTTTATCTTGAATTACTTGTTTAGATCCTACGGCTTTTACTTACCCGGACTCGGCATTCTTGTGTTTGGACCGAGTGCGGACCCATGACAGACGAGCAAGGGCAAGACGCCGACACTTGGCGATATACTACTCCGAGGATATCGGAGCACCCTCCTCTCGCACACTTTTGTAGGTTTTTGAATTTTTGTATTATATATATATGTTGTTATCACATTTTGGGATACTTATTTGGGTTGAGAGAAACACACGATTTGTATATCATTTTTGCTTGTTTATAACGCCCGACACTAGGTATACATGAAGGTACATATTTACAGGGTTCCACAACTAGGTTGTCCAACACTTCTAATAATATTGTTGAGTTATTAAATGTAGAAATTGCTTCCGCTAAAATTTTAAAACTTGTAAAATATTGATAACTTAACTTAGAATTTTGAATTTACTTATAATGAGGGATTTGAAGGTCGACTAGGTCTACGTTGACCTTGCGAGATTGGCTCGGGGTCCACGTGGGCTTAGAGCGGCGGGGCCCGCTTGTGAAAAATTGGGGTCGTCACAAAGAATACCATGTCTTGTTAATAGTGGTGATGGGCGTAGTGTTGTAACTTAATTTGTTCTGCATTTGTTATGGTCTTACAATTTATTTGTGAGGCTGTTTTATTTAGGGTACACAACACAATGATTGTATGTATTTGAATCATACTTATTATGCTGGTAGAATTTTTTTTTCATAGTAACGAAACTTTATTTATGTCACTGAAAGAATGAAAAACAATAGGAAACGGATTGTTTCCAAAATAAAGTCGAAAAAACCACTCTAATCGACATTAGGTGTAAAACCATGTCGTTCCAATGTGTTAGTAGAAATATCGAGTCCCCGCTCTCATTAGGTACATGAAATTGAGCGTAATTGAAGAGTTTGATCCATAACCGACCCCCAACTAATTTGAGATTGAGGTTTTGTTATTGTTGTTTTTACTCCAAAGACCACTGGTGATCACAGGTGACTCGGAGTGAGAATGCAAAACCCGGCCGGCTAAGCTCTCAGGAACAGATGACAATTGATGCAATTGTTAAGGCAAGGTAATTGAGCATGTATTTTAAAGCTGAAGATACTACACGTACTAAAACCCTTAAATCCACAAATCAAACTAAAACCCTAAAATCCACAAATCAAGCAAAGAAAGTGCAAAAATTATTCAAAGAAATCAAACAAAATCACATCGAACCCTTCAAATTAAATCGAACTAGAGAGAGAGACTTACAGAGATGATGGGGCAGAAGCAAGAGAGAGGAGAATGGGAGGGCGGGTGAGGAGAATGGGCGAGCGAGAGGGCGCCAACGCGGAAGCGAAGCCACCGGCGTCCTCGTCACCAGAGTTCTCGGAGATGCAGAGCGAGCAAGAAAGAGACCGGAGGTGGCGTGATCGAAGCGACGACGACGATCGGAGGCGAGCGCGATGACGGACGAAGATGACGGACAGAAGAATAAGATGTGCAGAGCAACGGAGAGAAGATGAGCAACGACGGACCCTTTTTTGTTGTTTTGTTTTTGATACACCCCACTGATTTCGGGTGATTTCATTTGAACCAAAAAAAAAACTTCAATTGGGGCCACATCATCACTTGAATAGTTTGGTGACCTCATGAAATCCCACGTGGCGCCACGTAAGCAGGGTGGTCGGATTTCTGATAGGAGAGTGGTCGGAGTTATATTGTTGAAACGTTTTGTAAAGTTGAGTGATATATTTTGGACAAATATGAGTTCAGTGACCAAAGTGTTACAAACTATAAACTTGAGTGACCATCTGTAAAATTAACCCACGTTTGTTGAGGGCACTCTATTTTTTGGGCACTTACTAATTTTTTCGGGGCATCCCAATTTTTTTATGAAAATATTATTTATGTCAAGCATCGCACCTCACTAGTTTACTGATAATAGTTACTAAAATAATTAAACTGATATTGATAACTCTCTTGGCCATGATAGTTATCAAAATAAAACTGATTTTGATAACTACAAAGATTCTAATTGGTTTATCAAAAAAAATAAAAAAATCTAATTGGGCTGATTGGGCCGTGTGATTGGCAGGCCCACGCAGCGCCTCCGCGTGATCTTTTGTTCTTTGTGGGTGGGCCCACTCTAAGGATGATTAACACATAGAGTCGTGTAGAACAGCGACACGTGGTGCTTTAATCTAATACAATAGCTTTGTTTATTTTTTTGAATGCGACAAGAGTTTTTTTTTTTTTTTTTTTTTTTATAACATAGTGATCAAGATGACAAAGCATGTAATATGTACATGGAGATACATGAGACATCACTTATAAAAAAAATAAAATAAAATTTACAAAAGTCATGGACTTGACTCCCAAATAAATCAATAAAAACCTTTAAATAAATATATTTAATAAAATTTAACCATTATATAAAGACAATGACTTGCTTCGTTATAAAAAATCTAACAAAGCAACTCTAAGCAACATTGTCATTAGTTCTACTTTCCTTGATGATAACGTGTATTATTTCAAGCCGAGAGTGGAAAGCAACTCTAAGTAAGATTAATCGAGGTTTTAATTTTATGTAGCGATCCACAATTATTATGAAGTCATAATTAATGACAATCAGAGTCATGCTTCATCTATTTCATTAGAGAAGCTTTGGCGATGCAGATCCACACATTTCGAACGAAAAACAAAAATATATAATTATGGTTTAAACAACAAGATTATATCTATATCTATATCTATATCTACACTATATATAATGTCAATCATTCCTATGTTTTTATTAGTATGAAACTTTACATTATTCTAACATTGTCCTTAAATTATTGGTTTGAAAAGCAGTTGACAAAATTATTAATGGGGGCATTTAGGACAGCAAATACACTTAATTTTTTAAATGGATTTTTTTGCCACTTTTCCTAAATAATCTCAACTTCTCTCTCATCCCCAAAAATCTCTCTCTAACCGTTTCTTGATTTCTATGTACTTCCTCTGTATTGATTGAAACAGTTCATATAATCTCACTCCAACATGTCCATTTCAGTTCCCCCCATATTCTTTTATCTCTCTTTAATTGTCACTCAACAAATCTCTACAATGTAATAATGTGTAAGATACTGCAGATGCTCTACCATCATAAGTATAAGCTTTAACAAACCTATTGTGTTCATTGTCTTCTTTAATTCTTTTGAAAGTCTTTATCGATAAGTTTTTTTTTTTTTTTTTTTGATGCATCACATCTTCAAGTGAGTTCTTTAGTTTCTTATTTATTTTGGTTCTTTTCTCCGTAAATTTTGATAAGGAGACCATTGTTGACACTGTTGATTCAAATTAATGAGAGTATTGTTAACGTGGTTGTGTGCTCTGTTTACACAATCGTTAATGTTTTATTACTAGGAGAATTTGGAAAACAATGTTTTAAGTGCTTGGTCAGGTACCATGGGATGTCGCTTCTCATGTTAATTATGTATTTCTCATGAATACAGGGGACTACTAATATGAGAGAGAGGAGCAGCGTCAGATAACAACATGGCCTTCAACGACAGAGAAGCAGCATTGTTAATGAACCATCTCATACATAATAAGAGGTAGGTCTTTTTTTTCCCTTGATTATTTGGGTTGTATATTTTCTGTGTCCAATTTTGCAATCCGCATCCGTTACGTGCTAGGCATGGTCCTTCTCTATGCTAAAGAGATGCTAACGATATTTATGGAATGGTGCGGCCGTCGTCTAATTTAGTTTATTCCTTGATGTGTGTTGTTTTAAGACCGCCGTGGGGCGTTTTTGACGCAGGCAAGACCAATTTTGAAGATTAATGGTCTTTTTGGGATGCTGCATGACAAGGAGTTGTACAAAAGTGGACTGTGTGAGAACGTTTTTATATGCATACACACTTATTGTGGCCTGTGTTGGTCTAGGCGTATGTTTCTCTTACGATAGTGGGCATTTTTATTTTGCATGGCCAACTTAATTTTGGTTTTTTTTTTTTGTAATTTTGCAAGTTTTTTCTTCTTTGTTTTTGTAAAGTTTAACTATTTTGGTAAGGCATTCATACTGTGAAAGGGTGGGAATTCTCTTTCATTTTTTTTTAAATATTTTGTACCTAACATTACTATAAAAAATAAGTTAAAAAAAAAGAATAACAAAAGTTCAGGATTTTTTAGTTGATCAAATTTGTTATTTCTATATATGCTCAACCACCTTGCCTTTATTTTTTTCGGGGTGCTTGGCCACCTTGCATTCTGTGAACAAATTAGGAATAGGGATGCAGGTGGGGCGGGTTTGAGGCGGGAAGTGCAATCTCCATCCCCATCCGCACTTATGGCGGGGCGGGAATTCCCCGCTTGAAAATCCTCACTGGGGAATTTTTGACCCTCATATTCCCCACCCGTGGAGATTCCCCACCCCATCACTTTTTTACATAATATCTAAAAAAAAAAGATCAAATACATTATAGATCTGAAATTAAAAATTATTAAAAGCTTTTTCTTTGCAATTGTAGGTCGATTTTCAAACTTTATGTGAAACATTCACCATACAAAAAAAAGAGAAATATAAGATTTAATGATTTTGATGCAATGGTGGGGAGGGATAATACCCCCTCCCCTCCCCCCGGTGGTGGGGATGAAATTGCCCCCGTCCCCGGCCACGTGGGGGCTAGTTGGCGGGGAATCTCCGTTCCATCGGGGCGGATCCCCGTGGGAAATGGGGATTCCCCGCCCCACCTGCATCTCTAATTAGGAAGCCTTTTGCTAATTTCAATTCCACATCCATATGGTATATATTTTTAGAATATTTTTGATGAAGAAATTAAATTAAGTTGGTTGAAGCGCGCATGGAGCTAGCACTTGGCGTTGGAAGTGTCGCCTACTATATATTTGCCTCATGTGTGGAGCACATGCCCTCGATGACTAGTATATATAAGTCAGATAGAAGGAGAGAGAAAGTTACGAAGCTACTTTCTCTCATCATTCCAATTCTCTATATTTCTCAGCTTTTTTATTTTTTGTTATTTCTTTTCTTATTTTTTGCCATACGACACGCCAACCCTCACAACTACAACAATGCCTCTACATTCGTGAAATTTATAGGGGGAAAAACTTGCAGTATGCTCCATCCCAGGTATCTACCCATAGTTTCGAGTTGAACGTATACATTCTATTCATCCATTCATTGAAAAGATAACCATTATTAATTATTAATTAATAGATGCACACATAATACTTACTTCAATGAATCCGATATTTACTGGATAGATACAAAGCGGTGCCTTTTTTTAATTAAAACATAGATTAAGTAAGACGTTTTTGGGTTACCCAAAAACAGTAATTACGCCAAGACACGTGAAAAAGTCATAGCACATACACCAAACCTAAAGCTCACAGCCTTATCTTAATTAACTATATGTTAGTCGATCAATAAACTCATTAGATAGGAAAAGAAAATTATACTTACATTTTAACGTTTTTTTTTTTAACTATGGATATCCCTACCCTTCGGATGCAACTATTTCATAAGGTCAACTCAGTCCCACCAAATACAATCACTAATAAGTTTTCGTTATAACGTGCTTCACTATTTAAAAATAAACATATTTTTAAGGTGTAAAATAATTTGATAAACCTTCTATTGTTAGTTTTAACGCAAGGAAACGACTATTTTTTTTTATAAGAGAGAAACCAACTAGCTTCCATTGAAACTTGAACCTCCAACCTCTTATACATGCAAGAGACCCATCATATTAGTTAAGAACCAGTTTAATTATTCCCATTATTTGCTTTTTACCCATGCTTTAATTTGTACGATTAAATAGTGTTTTCCTGTTTATATATGTAAAATTGAACCTTAACTATATTTGTTAAAAAAATGAAAAAGAAAAAAAAACCGAACTACTCCATGTAGCATGATATTGGATTCTTGATGAACCCAAGAAGGCAGCAGTACTATGAATACAAAATTGGTGAAGAGATGCAAATATAGAGCGAACCATGAACACAAGTAAACAATAATTAACATTGAACAATTAATTGAACATTCAACATATTAATGTGCCCAAGAATGGGCAAGAAACCAAGAATTCTTTGTACCTTGAGAATCTAATTGTATTTCCCTTATTATACTGTCGATAATTAATTCAATGTAAAAAGAATTAATAAACAGTTTTTTTAATTGCTTACCATATAAACAAATAACTAAGTAAATAACTTTACCGGAATTTTCAAACTCCTTTACGTACTAAAGACCTAAAGACAGGAAACATATTTATATATAAAAGATTTATTTATTAATAATTAGAAAAGACAGTTCACGACATAAGGAAAAGCAAAGAAAATCACTAAGTTAGAAGAATTCGAAACACAACCCCATTAATCAATCACACAAAAGAGAACTATTAATTAGATAAGAAATTAACTTTTTACCTACTAATTAATTAATAATTAAATCAGTAAGGGTCCTATATTAAGACCTTTGTAACGGTTTACAAAGCATGTAGTTTCCAGTTTACAAAAGGCAGACAACTCATTTATTGAGTTCCCTACAAATTGTGAAGGATCTAAACCTATCAGAACCATTTTACTTTCAATTATACATAAAAAGGCAAGTTGAAGACAAGAATAAGCAAATCTCATAAAGTTGCAAAAAACATAATTCATATGGTTCGTTGTTGCTTGTTCGTTCATTTGTTTTTTTTTTTAAGCTTTCCTTGACTCCAGTTAGTGATTCGAAACACGGTATCATGTTTTTGGCAGTTTTATAGAATATGCGAATTCTTGTCCTCCACTTACCATCATTTTTCTTTATAATTGAAAGTAAGATAGTTACGATAGGTCTGGATCCCTTGAAGGGAAATCGGCGCCTAATGTAAATCGGAAAATACTTGTCAAACTCCAACCATCAAAAAGCCCTTATATACGCTTAGTGTCGCATTCATTTAGATTGTAGATGGCACAAAAATAGACAAATCATAGATCTTCAATGTTCATTTCAAACTCCTCGAAAATTTTTGTCTTCTTAACATCCTCTTAAATTATCTTTAATATGACTCGGAAGGAAAATAGCCTATAAGAAAGATACTCACTTTGGTAACAAAATGTAGGTCATTTAAGGTTAAAACTCAAGAATTAAGGCAACATAAATTACGAGTGTAGTTTACATATACATCATTTGATATTAAATGAATTAAAGAATTGAAGAATCATAAATATTTGAATTGTATAAGGGTAAAATGGGTAAAAATAATAATAAATATACTTTTGAATTTCGAAAACGACTTATAATTTTGAACAAAATTTTTTTGCTTTTATTACTGACTGACCATTCATATTCTACATAGAGACCAAAAAAGCACAAAGTTTGCAATTAACGACTTATAAAAAAAAATTTCGTTTCCAAAAAAGTAAATCCCTTAGGGCTGACTGGCCTTGCTTCCCAATATTACCCTTCTAGTATTTTTGAATAATTGCAACACCTTAGCCCTTAAAGTTCACCATCTTATCTAGACTTTATTTTTTGGTTTTACCACTGTATCTTACACCTTGCCCTCAAAGTTCACCATGGTTATACGATTGTATCTATCACTCGTCGATCATGCAAGTTGATTGGGAACTCTTGGTGATGAAAATAGATTTGGTGCGGAAGGAAGTTTTGTGATGGGAACCAGAAAGAAAACTTGTGAGAGCAAAGACATGAGAGCTAGCTGGTGAGGGACAATTTGGTTAGCAAGCTAAGACATGGGGACCAAACAACAAAGTCTTGACCTAAATATCTCGGCCTGCTACCACATTGTCCCCCAAAGCCCTCTGTCTCTCTCTCTATCTCACAAGCTTCCCTGCCAATTTCCCTCCCAAAACCCCCCTATGCATCAAAGCTATCATCTTCACCAACAATGCCCATTCGAGTTGCACAATCAAAGAACCGGTCATATATTAATCCTACTTAAATACAATCACTTGTCCATGTAACAAAAAAAAAAAGAAAAAAAGTGTTTCCTAATTATCTACTTAAATATTTTTTGAAGCCTAATTAATTACTTAAATTTATATTTGTTAAAAACAAAAAAACTTAACTACATAGCTAGGTATGGATCTTGAATTCTTGATGAACCCAGGGAGGCTGTAACACAATAAATGCAAAAATAACTAATTCAACATTCACCATATCTATATCTATATCTATATTCTATATCTATCAAATATATAAAAGAGCGAATCTTGTTTTGATGAATCGTAATGAAAGTTACTGTTTTACCCTTCTTATATTATTAATTCTCTCTCTCTCCTTCTGCGTCGCTCGTTCGATGGTGACCTAGCTTTGGAATTGAGCGAATCGGAGGCTTCGATTGGGGTTCGACAACATCTCTAATTCCTACCCTTCATCTATCTTTCGTCTTCATCAACCGTGTCGTTGTGAATTAATGTGCTCTCTATCTCTGATGTTGGCGTTCTCTCAAAGCTCTCATTCTTCTCAATCTCTTAATTGTGTCGTTGTGAATTTAGTTTTCTCTGTAGGTGCTCTTCTCAATCTCTTAACTGTGTCGTTGTGAATTTAGTTTTCGTAATTGATGTCTGCATCTCTAATTGATTTAGTACGATTATAAATCAACCAATGTGCCACTTCTTCCTTTCAGAGAAAACTAACTGCTATTCCTTCCTAATGAAGCATTGTGGAACTAAGCAATTTCTTTCTACTATTATTTGTCTGCCCAAGTGAATGAAACTAGTCTTAATCAAATTAACTTAAATATAATTTGTTTCTACTATTTTTGTGGTTAACTTAATCAAATTAACATTGTAAAATAATTTACATATGTGTAAATGTAACTAAATCAAACCTTAATTAATTAGCTTGTTTGTTTAGTTGATCCTCCTTAGCTACATTGTCAAGATTTATCATGATCAAGCTTGTAGTACTATTGATGGTACTAATGAAAGGAGCTATATTTCTCCAGCCCTTATGGTTGAAGGTAGAACTGCGTAGATTGCTGGAGGAAAAAACATCCGCAATCACCAGGTTTGTCATTTCTGCATCTCATTACATTCTCTTTTTTCTAAGTGCATGTAATGTTATTGCATGAAGTACTATTGGCTTGAGGAAAATAACAGCTAGGATTGATCCAGCAGCCATTTATTATTTTATTCAAATTTTAAATCAAGCAATAATACTCCTTGTGTGTAGTCCAGACTTTAGAGATATGAAAAGGAGACTCCTGAATGCACAAACTAAAGCTTTTAATAATTTGTGGAGTTCAACATTGCATATCCATATGCTACTAACAATTTGAAATTTTCATTATGAAGTAAATCTTTGGTTACCATAGCAAATTATTGTCCTTTCTACTTATGGTGTTGAGTTTTAATATATTTATTTGTTTTTTGTTAGATCTGAAGAACTAGAGGCAGCATTGATGGAGATGGTGAACAGGATAACATACATCAATTGAGTGAAAGGGCAAGTCCAAAGCTACTGTCCCTTCCCGCACTTTTCTTTTCTTTTTTTTTTTCCTTTTTTGTGGTGTTTGCATGGAAAAATATGTTCAGTCTCATATTTTTTCTTGGTTTTTTCTCGTAAACAGGTTAAGGTTTTGAAGGAAGAGGTAAACAAATTGCATCAGGCGCTCACAAATAAGCAGGAACAAGAACACGTGATACTTCAGGTATTTTTCCCTTATGCACTACCAGGTTCTGTTTTACAAGGATCGTGATAATTTATTGCTTGTTCAACTTGGTTTATCAACCCACGTGTTTTGGTTGTTTTATTACAGGTTCTCAAGGGAGTAGAACAAGAACAAAGGATTGGAATATGATTACCTGTGAATTTTAACCTTTCATGTGTCCATAAAGTCATGTGCTTGGAATCTCAACCTGATTTGCTGCTACTAAAACCAAATCTTGGTAAAATTTCATTTAAAGATACATGCAAACAGAACAATAAATATTTTTATTTGTATGATTCAAACATTGCACATGCAGATCTATGTTTGCAAATTTTCAAAGCGTTGATCTTTGCATAGAACTACATTTTTAAGAAATATCAAGATAGCATTTTACTAAAATCGAACAGCAAAGGCTTTAAGATAGAATTGGACAACAATTGAGCTGTGCTGTAGTTTACTCACAGCTTCTGCAAACTGCAAAGGTGTTTGCCTTTTTTGTTAATATTTTTTTGTAATACATGAGATTGAGTTGTAAATTGCCAGTCTCTTTGCTTAACATCCCCCGTGTGAGTAGTGTTGTGCTTGTTATTGTTCTTTAGGAGCATAGGTTGTAAGTGGGTTTTATCTTCCTTGAGGAAAGTGGATTAGTGTTTACACTTAGTAGATAATGGCACATAAGTAAAGTGTTGCCAAACCATTTAACACTCGGTATTACAACATACAAACTTTTTAGTTATTATAATTTGTCTGGAATGCCAATTTGGCATGATTGTATGTGAGCCAAATATCTAATTTCACCTTCTCGATTGGGTGTTTTGTGAGGTAAATAGATAGACCCAGTGATTGCAGTCTATCCTAAATAACAGATGCTACATTTGACCAGGTTCCTAGGACATTTCCAGCCGCAGCAAGACAAACCTGCACTTTGAGAGCTTGATTTAGATAAGCATTACAATATTGGGAGGCGCGATCTTCCATTCGGGGAGGAAAAGAATATATAGGTACTTTTAATTGTTCATATGATTATTGGCGTGTCGAGCGTTTTTTGACAGGAGGGTATCTAATGTTTGGTGGGATAGATTGGTTTTAAAAAATAGATTACCTATTTCTAGCCTAACAATGCGTATAAGATGCAAATGTTGCTTCGTCCTTCCCGTTTTACTCATACTTTACCACCCCAACTTTCTTTACAACAACAACATAACCTTTGTTTCAAATTAATTGGGGTCGGCTACATGGATCGAACTCTTCCATTGTGCTTGTTTAAGACCATCCCCTCTTTCTTAAATGCCTATAAATTACAGTAATTGTGATAGTAAGGTATGTCCAGTTATTTTTTCCATGTTAGTCTGAGAGAGCCATTAGGAGGCGGGTTTCAATGTTGTAATGTATACTCTCTAAGTGTTTGCAACATGGCTTTACAAACAAACTGACTACCAGTTTTTCCCTAAATTTAGCTTACTTTTCCCTCTTTTTGTCTTTTGGTTGGAGGTCAGAGTAATGGTATTGGTGATTACATTTTCCTTCGTATCAACCATAAATGCTTATTTTTCATGTTTCAGCTTCTTTTTGTTTACAGGTAAACGTTAAGAGATCATTATCTGATGGCAACATTCTTTTTGAAGCTGACACTCCTATGTCAACTATGAGCATAGAATGGAGAAATTTTCTAACACTATTGTACCAGGAAAATCGCATGGAGACTGCGCTGGTATTTCTGAATCCACACCTGATGTGTCAACCAATGAAAATGGTATATCATACAACATATTAGTTTATTGTCTCTATTTCGTAACATAATGCACCTCATCATCTAAATTTACATGTCTTACATTAGAAGGAGAGTGCAAAGCCGATTCTCACATCCTTTTGTTGTAAAAGAAATGTACTTTTACATGCATGCATAGAAAGTTTTATAGGATATACAAAACCCAAAGAGAGATACAGCAAAAATAAGAAAAAAATGGAAAGATATCAACTAAGGCATGGTCGTTTATGTGAAATATGTGGTTAAAGGACTACAGAGTTCCACATGGTACATGAGAGAAGACAACACAATCTCTCTTTTAATATTTCTTTTTTTTTCTTGGTCAAGGTGTCTAAAGCTTTAATCCTAACTAATTAAATTATTTACATTCATAATTTCAAAGTTATACTTTCTATCTATAAAGTTTGAGGTAAAGATTGAACTTTATGTACAATTCCACGAAATCTCCACAAACAAGTGTTCACAAATTAATGGGTCAAACGTCTTGTGTTTTTTTTCCTTGTTTTTTTTTTTTTTTTTTTTTTTTTTTTTTTTAAGGAAGTAATGACCTAGCATGACTAGCTTGTTTTTAATTCACATCTTATCTCAATTACATTAGAGAATATTGATAAGCTAAAAAGGTATTTTTATTTCTAATTTTTAAATTTTAATTACAATTTTGAATTTAATTAATAAATTCTTAGAAATTAATTCCCGCGAGCGAAGCGAGCGGGTCAATCGTGCGTAGCACGTCTTGAAACTAGTATATATATATATATATATAAAGGAAGATCTTCTAAAAATGATTAATAGAATTGTGACAACTTTACTAACACGTTTCATATGGACAACAAAATTGTGACACGCGTATAGGATTAATAGGATGTTGTAAAATACATTAAAAAAATTGTAATTCATTGTCACACGTAGCACTTCCATACCAGGACAAAGTTTCCAATATTGTCACCCAAAGAAAACAATGCATTGTCACTTCAAATTGTAATTTGTGAACAACTCGGTTTGTTCAAGTTTATTGATATATATATATATATATATAGATTTTAACTGGGTTTGTTCAAGTTTAGTGATATATATACTAGTTTCAGGACGTGCTACGCACGATTGACCCGCTCGCTTCGCTCGCGGGAATTAATTTCTGAGAATTTATTAATAAAATTTAAAATTGTAATTAAAATTTAAAAATTAGAAATACAAGCACCTTTTTTAG
Source organism: Stephania cephalantha (assembly GCA_039657325.1). Lineage (NCBI taxonomy): Eukaryota > Viridiplantae > Streptophyta > Magnoliopsida > Ranunculales > Menispermaceae > Stephania > Stephania cephalantha. Next base: position 10,265,996 of record CM077567.1, read on the forward strand.
GTCATCAATATTCTCTAATGTAATTGAGATAAGATGTGAATGAAAAAACAAGCTAGTCATGCTAGGCCATTACTTCCTCAAAAAAAATGGGAAACAAGGAAAAAAAAAACACAAGTGGTTTGACCCATTAATTTATGAACACTTGCTTGTGGAGATTCCGTAAAATTGTACATAAAGTTCAATCTTTACCTCAAACTCTATAGATAGAAATGATAACTTTGAAATTATGAATGTAAATAATTGAATTAGTTGGGATTAAAGCTTTAGACACCCTGACCAAGAAAAAAAGAAATATTAAAAGAGAGGTTGTGTTGCCTTCTCTCATGTACCATGTGGAACTTTGTAGTCCTTCAATCACATATTCCACATAAACAACCTTGCCTTAGTTGATCTATTTCCATTCTTTTCTTATTTTTGTTGTATCTCTCTTCGGGTTTTGTATATCCTGTAAAACCTTCTATGCATGCATTTAAAAGTACATTTCCTTTTACAACAAAACAATGTGAGAAGCATCTTTGCACTCTCATTCTAATGTAAGACATGTAAATTTAGATGATGAGGTGCATTATGTTATGAAATAGATACAATAAACTAATATGTTGTATGATATACCATTTTCATTGGTTGACACATAAGTTGTGGATTCAAAAATACCAGCGCAGTCGCCATGCGATTTTTCTGGTACAATAGTGTTAGAAAATTTCTTCATTCTATGGTCATAGTTGATATATGAGTGTCAGCTTCAGAAAGAATGTTGTCATCAGATAATGATCTCTTAAACGTTTACTGTAAACAAAAAGAAGCTCAAACATGAAAAATAGGCATTTATGGTTGATACGAAGGAAAATGTAATCACAAATACCATTACTTTGACCTCCAACGAAAAGAAAACAAGAGGGAAAAGCAAGCTAAATTTTGGGAAAAACTGGTATTAAAAAATTGATTCCAAATCAAATTACAAAAACTTAAACAAACTCAAAGTCTGCCTCAAACACAAACATACAACTAATTTAGATTACAACTCTAACATAATGCTCATTATCTACAATTCATCTAAGGCCACCATTGGATCCAAAATAATAATCACACGGGGGTTCATTTAATCCAATTATTCAAAAATAATAATCACACGGGGGTTCATTTAATCCAATTATTCAAACATCTATATATTTCTTATATAAAGGAAGAAGATGGAGATTATTTTGACATTTCAACAAACACCTACTATCCAATATCTTAAAGCTCAATTAAGTTTCGGTTTTTTGTGTTCAAGAACCATAAAATGAATGATGAGTTAATCATATTAGCTTCCAAGGTATTGTTTCAAAAACCATGAATCAATATGTATGAGTTTGAACAAACTATGTAATATAAAACGAAAACATACGTAATTTGAATATGTAATAAGTAAAAATGCAATTCAAAAAGCATCATTTAGCAAAGAAAAAAATAGAAAGAAATAAAGGATCCATAGGAATGAAATATCAAAGCAAAAGACGTGACAAAACCGACTTCACAATAGTGTTGTTTTTAAAGAAGTTTAGCTTTGTTTCTTTACTTGTAAGTAGTAAGAACGCCATCAGATTATATTTTATTAATTACTTGGAGGCTTTGATTTATCTCAAATGTGAACCAAATCTATTAATCTCAAACTTGTTAATCACAAATATTAATCTCAAACTTATTAATCACAAATATTAATCTCAAATGTGACACATATTTATAGACTCGCATTAAAAAAATTTGATTCCAAATCAAATTACAAAAACTTAAACAAACTTAAAGTCTGCCTGAAACACAAAAAAACAACAAAAAAATACATAAGTAGAAATAATAAAACAAAAAAAAAATTATATAGTTACCCACATTCTCATCTATTAAAATAATATCTAATGATAGTAGTGCACCATTATATTATGTGTATTCGTAGAGTTCCATTTTCGTGTAACTTTTCCTCTTACTTTGAAAGTATTAATTGATTTGCCGATATCTTTTATTGGAGTGATCTCCATTAGAAGTCCCTCAAAGTAAGACAAAAAAAATATTAAAAATAGTAATGCAATGCATATAAAGTAATATCCATATGCTAAGTAATGATTTTTCCATAACAAAAATTATAATACTTAAGTAACAGCAATATCAATCCATTATGTCAATTTGTATGACAGTATGAACAAAAATTTCACCAAACATTAACTTTATGGTTTAGACAATTCATCGAATACATAGAAGACATAAACACTGAAATTCAAAACAATCAAATACATAAAATGCATAAACACTTAAATTGAAAACAAACCAAAACATATGAAAGAATTATGCATAGAAATTCATAGACAATTGAAATCAAACACATATAAAAATTCATAGACAATTCATCAAACACATAGAATGCATAAACAATGAAATTCGAAACAAACCAAAAAGATCAAAGAATTAAGCATAGAAATTGAAATCCAAAACCAACATCAGATTTCAGACCTAACCTAACAATTGAAGTCCCAATTAGTTGGCGAGAGAGAAGGTTGGGCGAGCAATTGAGATTGCACGACAAACCGTGTGAAGGAGAGGGGAGAGAGCGAGAGATGTGAGCGATGGAAGTTGAGAATCGATCGAAAGTGAGGAAGGCCAAACACGTTTTTATATTTGTACTATTTAGTAGTGCCGGTTGTATTTGGATATAGTTTTGATTTAAATAGCTATTTAATAGGATTTTAGTTGCATTGTTTGTATTTAATAGCTATTTAGAAGCCTAGTACGATTGTATTTTGAGGGAAAAAATGATTACCTTTTTGTACTTATCCTCCTATTTGTTAGCAATAGAAGCCAACTATAAATTTATCCTCCTATTTGTTAGCAATAGATAGCTATTTAATAGCTAGCCGATGGACGCACGAGAAGTGTGGGAGAGGGACAAAAAGGTAAATTTGATTACGACTCAAAAATTTGTGATTCGTGCTTATATATATACATATATATATAGATTTTAACTGTGATATTCACATCAATATATTAAAAGTTAATATTTGTCTTATATATATAAAGAAAGATCTTCTGAAAAGGATTAATAGAATTGTGACAAGTAGGATTTAGATTTTTAATAATTATTTTATATTTTTATATTTTAGATATTTTTAGATATTTTTAATAATTATTTTAATTTTTTTGAGTTTCCGATTTTTATAGGGATTTAGATTTTATTGTGTGCCTATTTTGGGATATTTATTTATTTATTTGTTTTTCATATTTTTTCAAGTATTTTTTTATAGGGGTTTAGATCGAATTGAATCCGCAGATTCGCGGATTTCATGAACACTTTTAATTGTAACACAACATAAACAAAACCTCCTTACTTTACTTTTTTTTTTTTTTGTTTCTCTCATAGTTAGGATAACCCACTTAAATTTTTCTCTATATGTATAGCGTAATATATGTATTTTTTAAGCCTAATCTATTTATATTAGTATCAACACAACATGAACTCAAACTTCATATCTTACCTTTTTTTTGAGAGAGAGATTGAGGTTGGGTGTACGAGGATGTTTATATGCATATTATAATCGAGGTTCGGGATTGGTAGGGGTAAAGAATGTTCCATGGGTACACTACCCACTTACATTTTAAAATAGTTCGATAATTCTAATAGAGTTAATAATGGGTACCAATGTTCATATATATGCATATTATAATTTGATTTGCGACAAGTACGTAGTATTAGTATCGTAAAATGGATATGGATAGATAAAATTTCATAGTACCCTATTCGTTTGCATGCTCACAATAGTTTGGATAGCGATTATTTCTTTGAAAATCTCATCAAATTTATTTTTATCCAAGATATAGATACTCGAGTAACCCCAATTAATTTGGGACCGAGGCTATGTTGTTGTTGTTGTATATAGATACTCGAGTATGTTAGTTATACTTAAGTGCGGTTTGTACTTTTCTTAAATGTAATAGGTGGTATTCTATTTTGTTGTGGAGGTCATTAAAGCAATTTGGTGATTTTTGAAAGGAAATTAAATTTCTCCAAATAATTTTTTATACTAAAAAAATTGGATGATGTTGCTTCGAGACAATCGAAGTTTTTTTTGTTTGACTCACGTGGGAGTCGAACTCACGATCTCCCTAAATATTACTTTTAGGCAAGTGATGTCTCATCCATCTAACCATAAATGCTTTGGAGACCATCGAGGTTATACAATAAGTTTTTATTTTTATTTTTTATTTTCATCAAATTAATTTTTATCTGATATATTAATATATACAATAAGTTTTTATTTTTATTTATCGAGGTTATACAAGAATTTGCCTGTGCACGAGGACGAGTCTATGACTAGTTTTTTTATAAGACAAAAACCAACTAGCCTCCATTGAGACTCAAACCTCTAACCTTTTACACAAGAGACCCATCATATTAGTTAAGAAACGATTTAATTAATTATTCCTATTCTTTACTTTTTACCCATGTTTTAATTTGTACAATAAATAGTGTTTCCTGTTTCTATATTTAAAATTGAACCTTAACTATATTTGTGAAAAAAAAAAAAAAAAAAAAAAAAAAAAAAAAAAAAAAAAAAAAACTTAACTAATCCATGTAGCATGATATTGGATTCTTGATGAACCCAAGAAGGCAGCAGCGTACTATGAATACAAAGTTGGTGAAGAGATACAAATATGGAGCGAACCTTGAACATAATTAATTAAACAATAATTAACATTGAACAATTAATTGAACCTTCAACTTATTAATGTGCCCAATTAAGAAACCAAGAATTCTTTGTACCTAGAGAATCTAAATGTATTTCCCTTATTATCCTATTGATAATTCAATGTAAAAAGAATTAATAAGCAATTTTTAATTACTTACCATGTAAACAAATAACTAGGTAATTAAATAACTTTACCAGAATTTTCAAACTCCTTTACCTACTAAATTAAAGATATAAAGACAGAAAACATATATATAGAAGATTTATTTATTGATAATTGGAAAAAACAGTTCACGGCATAAGGAAAAGCAAAGAAAATCACTCAAGTTAGAAGACTTCGAAACACAACCCCATTAATCAATCCTCGCAAAAGAGAACTCTTTTTTTTTTTTTTTTTTTCTCTAGTACTTAGATTCTTGAAACTGTACTTTCTATATTAATCTAAACCAAACCAGAAAAACCTTTAGTACCCCCCTTTTTAATAAAATTAATAGTCTTCTTTATAATTTTAAACCAACTATTACTCTTTGTCACCCGCTTCACTAACCTCGAGGCCATGCATCCAAGACCCACCAATTGCAATGTCTAAAACTAAAAATAAAAAATCCATCCAGAAACAAACTCAAACTCTCTTCGATAAATTAAAAAAAAAAAAAAAAAACCTCATATTTCGTTGTTGTAGTCGTCTTGTTGATATATTTTTCTTTTTACATATAGGATTGTTTTTTTATAAGACTTTTAATAGGACGGTTGATATTTTGTAGATTGGGTGAGCGTACAAGATTAGTCTTTTAGGAGTCATCCAATAAAATTGGAATGATACATAGAAGATTATACAAGATTAGTTTACTGATGATAGTTACTAAAAACTGATCGTGATAACTCTCTTAGCCATGGACCATGGTAGTTATCCAAATAAAACTGATTTTGATAACTACAAAGATTCTAATTGGTTTATCAAAAAAAAAAAAAAAAAAAAAAAAAAAAAAAAAATCTAATTGGGCTATATTGGGCCGTGTAGGCAGGCCCACGCAGCGCCTCCGCGTGATCTTTTTTTCTTTGTGGGTGGGCCCACTTTAAGGATGATTAACACATAAAGTCGCGTAGAACAGCAACACGTGGTGCTTTAATCTGATACAATAGTTTTGTTTATTTTTTTGAATACGACAAATGTTTTTTATTTTTTTTATTTTTTATAACATGTTGATCAAGATGACAAAGCATGTAATATGTACAGTGAGATGAAAGAGGCGTTACTCGTAAAAAAGTAAAAATTACAAGTCATGGACTTGACGCTTAATCATGATTGCTTAGAGGACGAAATGGCTTTTCAATTGAAAGGGAGACGAGGGATGTTGTAATAATAGCCCTTTTGCGGACCGTATGGGTGTTGGGTGTTCCATGAGAGAGATATTCTTGGGTTGAGATATGGGAGTCGAAGAAGAGAAGGGTTGCGGCGGTTTTGTCGGGTACTAAAGAATTCAAAATGGAGGGATGGACAGATTTCACTGGCCACTGGAGTAGGTTTCGGTAACATTTAATGGAGAAGTTCTATTATTTTACTTTGGTGAAATTGTCTAGTTTTTGATGTTACTATGGTGGGAAAGGTTGATGGCTTGACCAATGTTCTCCATGGATTGGAGTTTTGGGTTGGGGGCTAACTGGATAGTGATCGTAAATGAGTAATGTGCCCAAACCCAGTCTCCACACTTTGAGAGAGCCTATTGGAGCGGTTGATGGGGTATGAAATCGGTGGTATGGGAGTTTTTTGGACAATTGGTTTGGCTATGGGATTGGTGGGCTGATGACATTTCAAACTTATTTTTGTATATACTTGTAATTAAAGAGGGTGGAAGAAAAGATCCCCCTGTTACTTTTTTGTAATTTTTGCCATACATATATATAGATGACATTTATTTCTTATAAAAAAAAAGGACTTGACGCTTAATAAATCAATAAAAACCTTTAAATAAATAATTAATAAATTTTAACGATTATATAAAGGCAATGACTTGCTTCGTTATAAAAAATCTAACAAAGCAAGTTCAGAGGGAGTTGTATTGAAAGTGGTGGGTAATAACATTGTCATTAGTTCTACTTTCCTTAATGATTATGTGTATTATTTCAAGCCGAGAGTGGAAAGCAACTCTAAGCAAGATTAATCGAGGTTTTAGTTTGACGTAGAGATCCACAATTACTATTAAGTCATAATTAATGACATCGGAGTCATGCTTCATCTATTTCATTAGAGAGGCTTTGGCGATGCCGATCTACACATTCCGAACGAAAAAGCTCACCATATTCTAGGAAGGACTAAGTGCATCTCCAACGGGGATGTAGATTGATGTGTTGTGCACCATCTAAAATTAAATAGACATTATTGGAACAAAAAAACCATCTCCAATTAATGCAAATATGGATTGATAATAGACATGATCAAGACCTGGGGTACCTGCCCAGCCTACCCAATCCCGTGAATAAATATTCGGGCTTGAGCTCATTTCAAAAAAAGCTTGATCTGGGTTTGAGTCCACTTAGGTTCGCTTTAGAATGAATTGGGTTTGGGCCATCTTAAAAAGCACAAGTCTAGCTCGAGTATAAATTAATGACCCGAACATAAGTTAATATACTAATATATTTTAAAATAGTTAGTGGTGTAAGTGAGATTTTTATTCCTTAGACCTAATGCTCACATTAAGTGATAAATTACCATTTGAGCAACTTCTATTTTTTGCAAGACAAATGAATATATAATATATGCATAAAAACACATGATATTGAAAAAGTCCATAAAACTATATTAAATGAATAAATAATTTAAGATTTATATTTGAAATATTAAAATATTTATATACGAACTTGATGAACTGGATTTAAGCTTTGCATTTTTTACATGAGCGGACTTGAGCTTAGACTCGCGTATATATGGTGGGCTGGACTTGTGATAAGATTTTTAGATCCGAGCCCAATTAAGCTCAGCCCTTAAACATAGGTGTTTTTCAAAAAGTAAGGGACATTTACATTTTATTTCACAAAATAGGGTGGTGTACTTTTAATTAACAAAAATAGGCAATAACGCCTTTTGTAAAGGCGTTATTGGAGTGGATGGATTTTTTCCTGACGTGGACGGTCCACGTAGGACAACCCTTACACAGATAGCGCTTTTTCAAAAGGCGTTATCTGTGTAAGGCCGTCCTACGTGGATCGTGTTACACGGATAGCGCCTTTTCAAAAGACGTTATCCGTGTAGCACAGTCCACGTAGGATGACCACGTGGACATGGACCGACCGAATAGCGCCTATGGGTTGTATGGGTTGTCCGCCTCGCAATACGTGCTAACGTTTACATGAGGTCTATGGTTTGTAGTGGATATGCATGAGTTGCCCCCTCGAGATACGTGCATGACGTTTGCATTTTGCATGGATTGCCCACCTCGGGATACGTGCATGACGTTTGTATGGATTGTCAACCAGGAGATACGTGCGTGACGTTGGCATTGACTTTACCACCTCGAGACATTTGTTTATTTTTTGTGGAATATGGATGACCATGCATGTACACCAACATATTGTGTAGTCATGTAACTTGTATTTCTCACTTAATAGTACCTCCACTTGTCTATGTATTGTCATGTAACTTGTAATCATCTCCAATGTACACCAACTCTTCCATGTATTGTCTATGTTGCTTGTGATGTGTTGTATGACTTGTGGTGTATGTATAACTTGTACACATTGTATAAGTACAATTATCATCATCACCAAATGGCCTATATAAAGGGTGCCAACCCCATTGTAATTCACACACCAAGTTGAATGAAAACTTCTCATTCCAACTATCTCATTTCTTCTCTTCTCCTTTGTAGTAGTAGTTTGTAGTAGTAGAAGTTCTTAGTCTTCTATTTCCTTCTCTAGTTCTTAGCAAGTTTCAACTCAATTTACAACACGTTATCAACACGAGCTTGCTCTAGCATTAAGGAGATCTTGAAGTTCAAGAAGGCTTGTTAAGGAGACAAAGCTAGGAAGGTATAACTTTTGTTATTTAAATAAGTTCAATTTATTTATATATTATCATGGTTGCTTCCTTTTATTACATGCATCACTTCTATATGCATACTTTATTCATATACTATACATTATAACGTCACCGATTGCGAAAGTATGCTCTGTAGTTGCGTCTTGTACGATCTTCTACATCAGAAATCAAAAGTCAATATGTGACATAACTAGTTTTCTCTTAAAACTACAAACGATTAGTTATTGTTCTATTCTTGATTTTATAATACAAATAATGCTATAAGTTTGAGTTGATAGTGGGTAAGCCTTGTCCCCGGTAAAGCTAAACATTGAAAGGGAGACGGATTATCCCGTTCGAGGAGGAGGCATGACATTTAAGCGGACTTTGTCTCGCCACCCACACTGGAGGTTGTCCCATCAACTCATACGAATAGTACATTTGATTATTAATGAATCAAGTTGTGAACATATACTTAATCATATGCTATGTTTTTTACATAAAAGAAAAGAGAAAATTATTTTCTATTATATTTACTTTCAAAATATTAATCAACCATAGTTGAATATGTTACCTTATTATAATTCTTGTCATGATAATTAGATATTACAAATTATGAATAAAGCTTGCATCTATGCAAGGTTGTATGTTGTACACAATCATTTGCCAATATCTCTTTAGAGATTTGAAAAGTGAATATTTCATATATATTTTCACCCTATGGAGTTATAAATATATAAATACCAAAAAAAGGTAATACTCCAAAAGCTCAAAATGAGCGGTTGAGTCTCAAGCTACAAAATTTAATCGAGTCAAATATTAATTATAATTCCACAATTTTAATTACCTCTATGTTGAGGCTACGTGGAAATATGTGATGAGACAATAAAAATAAGGTCACGTGGCCTTTCGATTTATTGATGCAACAAATATCGAGTGCGCACATCAATCCAATAAATATTAAGGATTGATTTCTTGTCTCATGGTAAATTGAGTAAAATAATGAGATATTATAAATATAATATCGCTCCCGTCAATTAGTTCGAACTTCAAATTAAGAAGCATATGTTGCATATAATGATCATGATCGCAATAATAAGTTTATGGACGTGGAAAAGGTGAAAATATCGAGGTAAATGTCGTATTGACAATTCCAACAAAAGGTGGAACAAAAGTGGTGCACCACTACAAAGGGTAAATAATTATTGACAATGAGCGCTCATAATTGTGACATTTTTTGGTCATATATGAAAGGCTATTTTGCCTAAATATTGTCATATATATACCGAAAATTTTTGTGACATTTACCATGCCTTCAAAATCAAAGGCAAAATATTATGAATTTTTATCATTGAAATATGACTCTTTTCTAATTTGCCAAACATTATTTGTCGAGATGGATCAACAAATCATGTGTTCAAATCATGAATCAAACAAGAAGCGATATATGCCTTCTTGATTGTGCTTCTAACGCACACAATCCTTAAAAGCAGAGAATATTTCTCTAGTTTGAACTTAAGTTTGAGGCTAATGTTCAAACAATATCTGGCATCTCCAATTTGATTAATGGCTCTGGAAGAGCAAATATTATGTTGCACAGGGGAACAACAATTCATGTTGACAATGCCTTATACTCGAAAAATCGAGAAAAACTTACTTGAGCTTTAAAGATATTCGACAAAATGGATATCACATTGAAACCGTGAGCGAAAATAATAGAGAATTTCTCTATGTCACATTGGTTTCAAATGGGAAAAAAAGAAGTGTTAGAAAAATTCTCGAACTTTATCATCTGGATTATATTTTACTCATATAAGGCATGTCGAAAAGCGAATGTCGTCTTGAATAAGAAAATTAATGATCCAAAGACATTCATTTTATGGCATGGCCGAGGCTTGGTCATCCAGGATCATCGATGATGCGAAGAATAATTAATAATTCGCATGGACATCCTTTAAGGAGTCACAAAATATTTTAAATTTGGTGATTATAATTGTGCTAGTTGTTCTCAAGGTAAATTGATAGTTAAACCATCCCCAAGTAAAATTGTTGTGGAATCCCCGAGTTTTCTTAGAACGCATTCGGGAGACATATGTGGACCTATTCATCCTCACTTGTGGACCATTTAGATATTTCATGGTTTTGATAGATGCATCAACTAGGTGGTCACATGTTTGTTTGCTTTCGACCATGATGTTGCATTTGCTAGACTTTTAGCGCAAATCATTAAGTTAAGAGCACAATTCCACGACAACCCAATCAAGACCATCCGTCTTGATAATGTTGAGAAATTTCAATCTCAAGCATTTAAAAATTATTGCATGTCTATAGGAATTACCATTGAACATTACGTTCCACGTGCATACCCGAGAATGGTTTGGCGAGAATCTCTAATCAAACGCATTCAATTAATTGCGGACCTTTAATCATGAGAACTAAGTTATCAACTTCGGTTTGGGGACATGCGATCCTTCATGCGACATCTATCATTCGTTATAGGCCTCTTTGCATACCATGAACATTCCCCATGCAACTCATTTTAGGTCAACAACCAAATATTTCACACTTGAGAATTTTTGGTTGTGCGGTGTATGTTCCTATACCACCTCCCATAGAACAAAGATGGGTCCACAACGAAAACTTGGGATTTATGTTGGATTTAACTCATCGTCCATTATAAGATACCTTGAGCCCTTAACGGGGATTTATTTCTTGCACGTTTTGCTTGATTGTCACTTTGATGAAGCAATTTTCCCACCATTAGGGGAGATAAGAAGCCAATTCAAAAGGAATGGCGCGAAATTGCTTGGAATGCATCAACTTTATCACATTATGATCCACGCACAAATCGGTGTGAACTTGAAGTTCAAAAGATCATTCATTTGCAACAAATCGCAAATCAATTACACGATGCATTTAATGATGCAAAACAAGTGACAAAATCACATATTCCAGTTGTAAATGCTCTGCAAAAATTGATGTCTCTGTGCAACAAAATGCACAAGAACCAACGAAAACGCAAAGCTTAAAGCGTGGAAGACCGATTGGTTCAAAGGATACAATTCGAAAGAGGAAAACGGGAGTAAAAATAAATACAAATCAAAATACTCTGAGAAAGCACAAGAATCCTTTGATAAGGATTTGTCGAACAAGTTGATTACGACGAGGAACAAGCGCCTCTAGAAAAAGAGGAAAAAGATGAAAATAATGAGATCTCAATAAATTATTTAAACTACGGTAAGATTTGGGATCGAAATAAAATTGTTCTGATGATATATTTGCTTTCAATGTGTCCTTTGAAATATGCGAAAATGATGATGATCGAGAACCACGATCAGTGGACGAATGTCGAAAAAGACTGATTGGCAAAAATGGCAAGATGCTATCCAAACAGAAAAACTCGTTAAGTAAACGAGAGGTTTTTGGATCGATTGTTCAAACGCCGGATGGCGTAAAACACATTGGATATAAATGGGTATTTGTACGAAAGAGAAACGAAAAAAATGAAGTTACAAGGTACAAAGCAAGACTTGTAGCTCAAGGTTTCTCACAAAGACTGACATCGATTATGAGGAAACTTATTCTCATGTTATAGATGCAATCACATTTCGGTTCTTGATAAGCCTTGCGGTTTACGAAGGGCTTGATATGCATTTAATGGATGTCGTTACGGCATATCATACGGATCCCTAGACGAGTGAGATATATATGAAAATCCTGAAGGATTTGTAATATCAGAAGAAACAAAATCAAAACCTCATAACATGCATTCTATAAAATTACAAAGGTCTTTGTACGGATTGAAACAATCAGGACGAATGTGGTACAAACGTCTTAGTGATTATTTACTGAAAGAAGGATATGTAAATAATCCGCTTTGCCCATGTGTCTTCATTAAAAGATCATCAACAAGATTTGTGATTATTGTTGTATATGTTGATGATTTAAATATAGTGGGAAACCACGACGACATCGTTAGAACATCTGAATACTTGAAAAAGGAATTCGAGATGAAAGATCTTGGAAAAACAAGACTTTGTCTTGGTTTGCAAATTGAACATTTTTCAGTGGAGTTCTTGTCCATCAATCAAATTATATTGAAAAAATATTAAAAAGATTTTATATGGACAAGGCACATCCATTGAGCTCTCCAATGGTTGTCGGATCACTTGAAGTGGATAAGGATCCATTTCGACCTCATGAAAATGATGAAGAGCTAATTGGTCGGAGGTACCATATTTAAGTGCAATTGGTGCACTTATGTATCTTGCAAATTGTACAAGACTGACATTGCTTTTCTTTGTCAACCTACTTGCAAGATACGACTCTTCACCAACTCGAAGACATTGGAATGGTGTTAAACATGTTTTTCGATATCTTCGAGGAACAAGTGACATGGGTTTATTTTACTCGAGAGGGTAAAATTGAATCTCCAAGAGTTATCTTGATCTTTGGATTTTTATCGATCCCCACAAGGCCGTTCTCGAAGCGGGATATGTATTCACTGTGGTAATCTTGTTGTATCATGGAAGTCGATAAAACAAACTATGGTTGCTACTTCTTAATCAATCATTACGAAGTACTTGCAATTCATGAAGCAAGTCGTGAATGTGTATGGTTGAGAAACATGATTGAACATATTCAAGAATCATGTGGATTGCCTTCAATAAAAGATTCTCCAACCATATTATATGAAGATAATGCGGCATGTATTGCACAATTAAGTGAAGGATTCATAAAAGGGACAGAACAAAACATATTTCACCAAAATTCTTTTATGCGCATGAGCTTGAAGAATGGTGAAATTGATGTCAAGCAAATCCGATCGAGTGATAATCTTGCTTGATTTATTCACAAAAGCCTTACCAACTACGACATTTAAAAGGCTTACATATGGTATTGGCTTGCGTAAACTTAAAGACATTGCAAGTAAAGAAAGCTGAACAAGTTCACCCCTGGTTTACATGAGGGGAGTTATTGATTAGTGTATTGCACTCTTTTTCCCTTAGCTATGATTTTATCCCATTGGGTTTTCCTAGCAAGGTTTTTAATGAGGCAATCTTAACAATATTATACCCATCTTAATATTTATGAGAATAGTGTACTCTATTTCTTTTACTATATTTTTTCCCACATAGTTTTTCTTAGTAAAAGTTTTAACGAGGCACAATCTCTAAGCAAGTGTCATCCAAGGGAGAGTGTTATGGAATATGGATGACCATGCATGTACACCAACATATTGTGTAGTCATGTAACTTGTATTTCTCACTTAATAGTACCTCCACTTGTCTATGTATTGTCATGTAACTTGTAATCATCTCCAATGTACACCAACTCTTCCATGTATTGTCTATGTTGCTTGTGATGTGTTGTATGACTTGTGGTGTATGTATAACTTGTACACATTGTATAAGTACAATTATCATCATCACCAAATGACCTATATAAAGGGTGCCAACCCCATTGCAATTCACACACCAAGTTGAATGAAAACTTCTCATTCCAACTATCTCATTTCTTCTCTTCTCCTTTGTAGTAGTAGATTGTAGTAGTAGAAGTTCTTAGTCTTCTATTTCCTTCTCTAGTTCTTAGCAAGTTTCAACTCAATTTACAACATTATTATCTATTTTTACACAGTGCAAGAACACTTTTGAATTTCGATATTTATGTGAGTCCATTCAGAATGTACATCTTCTCTAACGTGACATCAATCGGCATTTACTATTGAAAATGCTCTAGAAAAACGACAAATTCCGTACAAAGAGGGCATACAATCCACGACAGGAGACCCACCGTTTCAACTTTGAGCATCACCTATACCGCGCGACTCACCCCACACGTGACAGGCACCACCGACCTTTAATTACTCACCTTACTCTGCACTTGGCAGTGGGCGCACACCCGCGAATCTCCATCAAGGCTCACCCATGCACTCTAGCTTCATCTCACAAGCTAGCATTAATGATTCATATAGTATTATAACACACATACTGATCAAATTAAATAGTACGTACGTTCACTATGCACTCTCTTTAATTAAATAATTTATTAGCAACAGTGATGATAATTAAACGCGCGCGAGTACTTAATTAATTAATTAAGTTGAAGTTCAAGGGCACTTGGGCTTGCCCTTGTTGTTCTTCTTGTCCCGGTAGCAAGCGCACTGGTCCTTGTTGCCATAAGTTCCATCGGGGACGCACTTGCACTGGAGGCAGCATATCCCGCAGTACTTGTAGCATCTGTCCCACACTGCTGCCTTTGCGCACCTTGCGTTGCACTTGCTCTCACAAAAACCTATCGATCATTTAAACGTTAATTTATACATACATATATACATCATCAATTAGCATGCATGCATCCACCAAATAAATGTAACAATATGTAATCTATATACATCACATAGTATAATTAATTAATAAAGAAAATACTAGAATGACAACAACAATTAATGTCAAACCACAAGACATAAGGCAGATTGACTCACAAGAGCCTTTCATGCGAATTCGACCGCGTGTTATGCATCGGGATCTATGTATACCCGCATCTCGATGCACGCATGAATGACTCTTGTATTGAACCAATGCTATTGTCATTCTAGCACTTTTCTTAATTATTAAAATGTGTGTGTACATGCATGCACTTACTTGCAGCAGTGGTGGATTGGAGAAAAGAGGAGCTCAAGACAAGGGAGAGGAGAAGCAATGCAGCAGCGTAGAGGATCCTCATGATCTTAGTAATTGAGTTGATGAGAATATTGTATAGGCAGAGAGAGTTGAGTATTGCTTTCTCTTGTTTATGTGATTGAGCTAGTTGAGAATATTAATTTGTTGAACTATATATATAAATTAGCATAGGACTTAAGGAGTGAAGAAGAATGGAGTGACTAAGTGACTAAGTGGGTATTTATAGTAGTAGTGATACTTGATCGGACACATAAATTAAAGTGCATGATAAATGATGATGAACAGCTAGCTGTGTGCGCTGGAGCAGAGGAGCACTTTCTACGCGTTTTCTTAAAGGGTACCCTAACCTGATTCTTTCCCATCGAGGAACCCCTGCTGTAAGCTTGTCGCTCGATCTGCTTCGAGTTGTGTAAAACACGCATTTGATGTACATCTAACATTAAAGAAATTAAGGGGCTATAGATATACATTATGCAAGCACAGTATTTGTCTGGTTTGCCATCACTTATTTGTCATTTGTTCTCTTTGAGTGTGCCCTGCTGAGAAGGTTGGTGGCAGCTACAGCTAGCATTAACTATACCTACGACTTACGTTAATTCTGCTGGGAAGATGCTAGATTAAAGCCACTTTGGACACCCACTTTGGTCACTTAGTGAAATTAAGTGGTTATCTAGCTGTGCAATACACTTCGAGGTGTGCGTATAACACTTTAAGATGACGCCCACACTTCTCGAGGTGTACCACATGGAAGAACATTTATTTGGACCCACTAAGTACTCAAAGTGAATATCTAAAGTGAGTTACAAAAGTATATATTTTCCATTCTACTATAGTTTGGGGGAAGTCTAGAATGACAACAACATGTTACACCACAAGATATATTAACTCACAAGAGTCATTCATGTGCACCTTGTGATGCGACATATATAGATATCGGTGCATAACATGCGGGTCGAGGTCGCATGAAATACTCTTGTATGTCAATATGTCTTGTAATATGATATTGTTGTTATCATTTTAATATTTTTCATATTTTAATGAAAATGATCAATATCAACTGGAAACAATTTTTTTTGGTCAAATATAATGAAAAACAAATTACTTAGAAATATACTAGGTAGTTGGTACCTAATGCAATCAACCATTGAGTGGCTTGCAATGTCTTAAATTTGAGTTTTATATTAAGTTTTTTTAAAGTTATCTCTCGTTAGGATGTGATGTTTTGTAGATACATGATCATATTATGAATATAAAAAAAAATATTATAATGACAATAAATAAGTCACACTTCAAAATGCATTAGTTCATAAGTGTTATCTATTTAACCTTAATTCACGTGTTGTACATTTTGATATGTCGTGTGCAAAAATTTTTTTACTCAAAAAAAAAGAAATAATGCAAGTGCGCGCTCCACCATGGATATAAAGTAGTCAAAATTTTTTGACCAAAAAAAAAAAAGTCAAAATTAAGGAATAATGCAAGGAAAATAATCAAGTACTCCTATTATATATCTAGAGAGCTCGAATATGCATATTTTATGGGGCCCAAAGAATAAACATGAGGGCAGTACGAAGCAGGAATGGGCGACCTGCAAAATCTCCTATTTTAAGCGTGTGGTGCCACGTGATCTGTCGGGATGTATATTATTTTTTATTATTATATTCATATCTTTTCGTGTAATTATAATTAATTTGAGACGGAAGTTACGTTATTATTGTTACATCTGTGCATGTACTTATAATTATACTAATCGTCTTAGATTCCATCCTTAGGATGCATTAGAGATATCTAGGGCAAAATGTGCCCAGATCCCGTTTTGCTTGTTTTGTGTCCTAGTTTAAAAATGGGACCAGGACAATATTTTTTTGACAAACATACGACCGACATTTTTTTGTGTCCGTTTAAAAATACGGACCGGGTTCGGGCGAAATTTCAAAAAACGGGTACGTTTGTGATTAATTTGAAGGGCATATAAGTAATTTCACAATGTATTTAAAGTTTTTAACTTTTATGTGATAAAGATTTATAATTTAATATTTATCATTTTATCTCATATGTCATCATCTCCCAAATCTCCCTGCTCATCTCGATCTCCTTTCCTCACAACAAACAAACCCTAACGCATCCTCTCACTCCGCCTCTCACCGTCTCTCACCGCCTCACGGTCGTCTCTCACCGCCTCGCGGTCGTCTCTCATCGCCTCGCGTTTCACGTTTCACGCACCTTTCACCGCTTCCGCCTCCGTCCGCTCTCGCTCTCTCTCTCTGCTCACACGCACGGCTCAGTCGACCGTCGTCTCTGCCTCGCCTCGTCCCTCGGGCCTCTCTCGCGCGTCTCACTCTCTCTCTCTCGGGCCTCTTCGCTTTCTCGGGCCTCTCTCGAGCCTCACTCTCTCTCCTCTCGGCCTCTCGCGCGTCTCACATCACTCTCTCCCTTTCTGGGCGGTCGGGCTCTCTCGCGCGTCACTCTCTCTCTCGCTCTCCTCTCTCGCGCGTCTCACTCTCGCGGCTCTCTCTCTGCTCTCGCTCTCTCTCGCTTCGCACGTCTCTCTATCGCGGCTCTCTTTTCTCGCTTTCTCTCGCGCATCTCTCTCTCTCGCACGTCTCTCAAAAACGGGCAAAACGGGTCCGTATGTTTTTTACAAACATACGGATCGGACAAAAAAATAGTGCCCGTTTTAAAAACGGAATGGACCGGACCGGACACCAAATTTTAACATTTTCGAAATGGGTGTCTAGTCCCGTTTTCGTCCGTTCCCGTATTTTTGCCAAATTTCTAGATATCAACATGCTGCGGTGGCTCAATTTAAGCATCGACTTTAAACATTGACCCAATCGCATGTCATACAATATACCTCGAGATATGTGTGTACATCGCGACGTGCATCACACGACACCTGAAGAGGCGTGCTCAAAGTGGATTACTAAAACATTTTCCTCGGATATCATCAATTTGAATGTACGTATAGCCCTATAGCCATTTCTCGATAACTTAAAACTCACTTTTGAATGAGCTAACTGGCCGGGAGGACCCAATAGACCATTAAACTTGTTCACAATTTCCAAATAAATTGTACTGAATAAATGACAGCTCGATCGATAATTAAGGCCTCGTTTGGTTCGTTTTTGCTAACTTACAGTGTTAGTTGAGAGTTATCTCCTTGAAGTTAACTCCTTAGAGTTAATAATGTTTGGTTCAACTTTAAACTTGCAGGGAAGTTTCAAATTTTTAAACAATAAAAAATATGAATTGACATAAATAGCCTCCAAACAAGAGAGAGCTTGTAATAAATAAGTCATTAATGAGGGGTAATTGTGTCTACAACTCCCAAAAGATAACTCCTTGGGGGGTGGTGGGGAGATTCCTCACACCCTAAGATGTAAGTTGTGAGATAACTTGCAGGCAAGTTGGGCAACCAAACAAGATTAATTTTTAACTTCCAGTGAGTTATCTACCGAAAGATAACTTTACCCCTAACCAAACAAGGCCTAAAACAAGGTAACAAGAAAAGAACTGTAACTACTACGGTAGAAAAAATTACGTAAGTACTGCAAAAAATAGTTTAAATGAGTAAAATAAGTGTGGATTTCTTTTTATTCGTTAACTAATGTATTTCGCTTTTTCAAAATGCGCTATCAATGAGAGACAAATTTCTTTGCCACGTGGACACATGAATAGCACCTTCTTAAAAGGTGTTATCCATGTTTATGATCCACGTTGGTCACATAACACGACTAGCGCATTCAGAGAATGCACTATTCGTGTTATTAAGATATATCAATCCACATGGACATCCACGTGGATTGATTGAACAGATTAACACGAATAGCGCATTGTGTTAATCATTTGGGGTGGTCCAAATGGACATCCACGTGGATCCACGTGGGAATGCGCTATTTGTGTTGCTCTTTCCATGTTGGCGGGGAAACACAGATAGCGCATTCGGAAAAGGTGCTATCTATGTAACCTAATCGTCGTCTTCCACGAAACGCAGAGAATATATTGTCTGCGTTTCTATGGAGTCTAGTTACTAGGTATTGGTTTTTAGGGTGTGTAGGTCACGAGGGTTTGAATGAGGTGGGTGAGAGTTAGTTCGGTGTTTAATGGTGTTGGTGGAAGGGTTTGATTGGTGATCCATTTAAAAGAGAAAGAGGCGAGAGAGAGGAGAAGGAGGTCACGGGATTGATAAATCAAGCTTTCAAGTTTTTGAGAAGAGAAGGAGATTGAGATATATGGGCTAGTTGAAGGAGAAGGAGATTGAGAGATAATGAGAAGGAAGTCACGGCTTGAAGGGGAAGGATAAGGTGAAAAGGAATTTTTTTGTGCCACGACTTGAAGGAGAAAGAGATCGTGAGAAGAGTGAGAAGGAGACGGGTTGATTGAGAGAGAGAGAGAGAGAGAGAGAGAGAGATCGTGAAGGAGAAGGAGATCGTGAGAGCACCAGGCGAGTGAAGTTAGTTTTTTTTGTCAAATAATTTTTTTTTGGTTAGTTTAGTTTAGTTAGTTTATGTTTTTTTTGTTAAACTTTTATTTTGTTAAACTTTTTTCCTATGAATTTTGTTTAGTTTAGTTAGTTTAGGATTTTTTTTTGTTAAAGTTTTTGTTAAACTTTTATTTTGTTAGCTTTTTTTCATATGAATTTTGTTTAATTTAGGATTTTGTTTGGTTTAGTTTAGGATTTAGTTTAGTTTACTTTAAGATTTTGTTTAGTTTAAGATTTTGTTTGAAGTGTTAATTTAGGATTTATTTTTTTGTTAAACTTTTTGTTAAACTTTTTTTTGTTAAACTGTTTTTTTGTTAAACTTTTTTATTTTGTTAAACTTTTTGATCGATCAATAATACAAAATAGTTTGATCAATGAATAATACAATTTTTTTTTGTTAAACTTTTTGATTTCAAGAAATGTTAGTTTAGGATTTTGATTGAAATGATTGTTATATTGATGTATTATTGGTCGATCAAACTAATTTGTTAGCATATGAATTTTTTGGTTGCAAGGTTTGCATTTATGTTTTTTCACGAGAGGCAAAACTCCTGTGAAAGCTATTAAATATTTTTTTTTGTTAAATGTTGTTATGACTTTGAGATTTATACAAAAATCAACAACTTTGCCTAACGAACATGTGTTACCAAACCAAAAAACGTCATATCTTGGCCAGGCAAAA
The DNA here is from genome assembly GCA_039657325.1 of Stephania cephalantha. Classification (NCBI taxonomy): domain Eukaryota; kingdom Viridiplantae; phylum Streptophyta; class Magnoliopsida; order Ranunculales; family Menispermaceae; genus Stephania; species Stephania cephalantha. Next base: position 10,286,571 of record CM077567.1, read on the forward strand.
AAAATAAATAGTCTCATGTGTTCCCATGTGTCCCTCAATATACACACAAGCATAACTATTTTTTTTTTTTTTTTTTTTGCAGACAACATCAAGACAACAAACGGTTGGCTAGAGAGAGGGTTGACTAGAGAGAGTTTAGTCATTTTTTGTTGCAGGAGGTGTTAGGTTAAGATTTGCTTTTGTTAAAGAATATTCTTTTAGTTATTAATTTCCATTTAAATAAAAGAACTAACTTTATTTTTTATTGCAGAATATTAAATTGAAGATCAAAAGAGGAGGAAAATTATAGTAAGTTAAAAAAATTATTTTTTTATTATTTTTTATTTGGTTTTGTTATTATTTTCATGTTATGTAGTTACATAGCTTTTTTTAAAAAAAATAATGATTGAGTTGTTCATTGCACGGTATGTGTACTTGAGCTGTGTTTTAATTTATTTTGTGCTTAAAAAACATTTTTTTACTACGTTGTGTCCTATCTATGTGTGTGTCTAGATATATCATGTTACAATTAAAAATATAAAACATTAACTAACTCAAAAAGAGGGTGTACTTGAAGCACACGAATGAGTATGCTCTGTAGTTGTGTTGTTAAGGCGATCATCTACATTAAAAAGTTCGATTGCACTTTAAATCCCCAATTTGATAAACTTTTTCGCTTGATATTTGAAAAAAGGAAAGAAAAAAAGGCTTGAATAAGTACACCTACTATTGATGATAAATATAGTATATATATTAGCATTTGGGAAGAAATTAGTATGATTTTGCTTTGATGAAATACATGCTCATTTTTAATTAGTTTAGTAGTTTTCATCGTTTGAGATGTAAATATGAGTTGTTAATTGTTACTTCATGCAAACGAATGAGTATACTACTGTAGTTACGCTGTTAAGGTAACCTTCTACATCAGAAAGTGTGATTGCACTTTAAATCCTGTGTGTAATCAACTTTTCCGCTTGATATATATGTAATCATTTTACATCAATGTCCAATAAATTATGTAGGTCATGAAACATAAGAATATCCTATTTCTATTTTATGCGCACGGTGAAATTTTAAACGGTTCAAACGACATCGCGTACAACGCACCCCATCAGCAGTGTTGATGGTTAAATTTGGGACGAGTAGACGACAATTGATGGATCACGTGTGTAACGCGTTCAATATCTCATCTACGGAGACTCTAGTTACGATGACTTATCGCCACGTGATAATCCTCCCAGGAGGTTCGCAATATTTCGTCCCTGTGTTGCTGCATGATGCAACATATTTCGACTTGATGTGGGCGACAGTGGCCAATTTACCATTAACTGCAACGGTAGATATTTATTTAACATTTGAGTCAATTGACTCGTTTCGAAATCCTACAGTTCATTCGCAACCGGTAGATGAAGATGTCGGCACGTCGGATCGATGATGGAAATGTTGCATATGCAATCACCACAAGGTGATAACGCGCAAGATGGATTTGTTAGTTCAGTACATGATGACATTAATGCCTCTAGTGACGATGAAGTTGACGACGACGACAATAATGAAACAAACGAGGAAACACGTCCCCCTAAGGATGCTGCAGCATCTGTCGATTGGGAAAACCTCAATGTTGTTACAGATGACCCAAGGTATGAACCTCTAGGGGCGGAAAACGTGCAAGATGATGTGCAATTTGCTATCGATGAAGATAATTTCATGGAGAAAGCAAATGATTGTGAAGTTCACCAACCATTGCCGCTGTATAATGAAATCAATTAAGAGGTGGCTAACTCCACTGCAACCCAACATTCTCATCAACAGACTGGGTGAGACATGTCTAATTTTGAGTTGGAAATATGAATGTGCTTTGACAACAAAAAAAGACTTACAACATGCCTTCAAAGTGTGGCACGTTAACAGACATTGTTAATACCATGTGATGGAATCGACTACAACTCTGAGGGCGATCAAGTGCAGAAGTGTGCAAGACGGGTGCATGTGGCGTCTTCGTGCTTGTTTGCGAAAGAAAACACAATTATGCGAGATCACACAATTATACGTGTCGCGCAACTGTATAAATCCCGATGTAGAACGCGGTCATGCCCAACTTGCCGTCAACATGCTTGCACGAGAGATCCAAAACATTGTCCAGATAGATCAAACAATAGCTATCAAAGCATTAATACAAATAATTAAGGGAAAATACAGACACGAAGTAAACTACAAGTGAATGTGGGACGCCAAAAGGAAGGCAGTTGCAAATGCATTTGGAGATTGGGATGAGTCATACGCTAGATTGCCAAGATGGTTGGCGGCGGGTGAAGAGTAAGAGTCCGGGGACAAAAATCGAGTGGTCACATAGATAATAGGCTGTTGATGAGATAAGGATCGCGTCTCCTCAATTTCATCGTGTGTTTTTCGCATAGGAAGTATCAATAAAAACTTTCAAGTTTTGCAGGACTCTTTTTCAGATTGACGCGACTTTCTTATATGACAAATATAATGGTAAACTAATGATTGTCATCTATGTTGATGGTAATGGACACATACTACCGGTTGCATTTGCCATTGCAGAAACCGAATTTACGGATTCGTGGGATGGTTTTTGAGGATGTTGCGCAAACACATGACGGATAGAGATGATATTTGTCTTATTTCTGATCATCACCCTGGCATTCTAGAGGTGGTCAACACACCGACCAATAGTTTTTGTCCCCCAAAAGGATACCACCGTTATTGATTGCGACACTTGGTCAGTAATTTCAACACCCGATTAAAAAATGAACCATTGAAAAAACTCCTTTCTCGAGCAGTTGCTCAACATCAAGAACGAAAATTTAATGCGTGCATTAAGCGTTTTGCATACTTATCATCACGAACTCCTCAATTTGTGCAATATGTCAATGTCATCTCCAAAGAACTATGGACTCAATCGCATGATTGAGGCATGCGGTACGGATGTATGACTTTTAATGGTGTTGGTATGTATGAAATTAAAGTTCTGTTTTGCATTCAACGATATAGTTATCGCTGAAATAATATTACTTACACGAATTTATTTTTCAATTGTAGAATGTTTTAACGGTGTATTGAAGGGGGCTCGATTCTTGCCAATAACAGCAATGACTCAGATGATTTACTACAGATTGGTGACATACCACGATCGACGTAAACATGAAATCAATGAAGCAATCTCAAATGGCCTATCCTACACAAAATATGTCACGGATAAACTCACATATTATGAACGATCTGCAAGGAGGCATCAAGTCAATTTGATAAATCGTGACTTAAGTAAGTTTAAAGTGCTGACTGGAAGACATGGAGATCGCATGCATAAAGGCAACAATACCCAAGTCGTCATCCTGAAGGACCGGGTGTGCAGTTGCAATAAATGACAATCGTTTGGTTTACCTTGCTCACACATGTTAGCTGCATGTGCCTTTATTCGAGTGAGCTACTCGCAACTCATTGAGCCATACTACAGGATGGGTGTGTACGCGCAATATTACTCCTCTAATTTCAAAGCCATCTCAGATGAGAAATATTGGCCGACTTTTGCGACGAAGATCATACCGGACCCAAGGTGTAGACGTGGCCGAGGGAGACTAAAGGGAACGCGAAAGCAAAACGAGATGAATCTTCCTAATGTTTTAAGGGGCTTGCGATGTGGCATATGTCATCAAGAAGGACATAGAAGAACAACATGTCCTAATAAAGACCGTAATCGAGTCCCTACTAGGAAGAACCGATGTGGCATTTGTCGTGCAGAGGGAAATAACAAAAAAAAAATTGTCCAACCAAAGCTCAACCTTCTAATCAAAACTAATAGCCAATTTTGTATATTGTTTGTCATTGGCTTAAGTTAGTAATTTGATTATATTGAAATTTTTGAAGTGTCCGAAAATTTCACATCATGAAATGTTTATGTATTCGTTATTGTTTGAACCTATATTAATGAATTATTGTGACTTTTCGAACAACACGACTAATTTTTTAAAATCAGTCAATTTTAGTAGGTACACCAATGGATCCAAGTCCATCAGATCCTTCACTTTTACATCTCCAATCTACATACAGATCCTCGCGAACCTGGAGGGGTCAGGTAAACCTTTTTAGACGTATACGTCCAATGTTCATGCATAAACGTATAATATATATTGACTAATACATTTTCAATTATAAGGTGTACGAAACATTGCGAGTGCATCGAAGACGTGGTGTCGTTGATCGAACGATGCAGTACATTTTCGGATGATCCCATATCTACGTTCCAGTGAGTTCTATGGGATTTCCCGCGTATCATTTTCAGTCTTGATTGGGCTTTGATTACTGCATTTGTTGAGAGATGGCGCTAGAGACACATACATTTCACATGTAATGTAGCAAGTGCACAATTACACTCCAGGACGTGCAGGTACAGCTCGGCTACCTATCGAAGGTATGCCTGTGACGGGAACCACCGATACAGACCATGTTGAGGTGTGTGGGATGCTACTTGGTGGAATTCCTGTTGGAGATGAAATTATTGGAAATAAACTTAAAAGTCGAATGACTCGAACGTAACGTAACAGCTATATATGACGACAACGATGAAGAATCGGTGCAACGTTATGTTCGATTGTACATACTGCAACTTATCGGTGGTTGTCTATTCACTGACAAGTTAAATCGATTTGTACATTTGATGTTTCTACCGTTGCTCAAAGATTTTCAAAAAGCTGGACATTATAGTTGGGGGAGTGTCTGTTTGGCTAATTTGTACATGGAGTTGTGTCGCGGATCTCACGCGGGTGCACATGAGATTACAGGCGCGTCAATTCTTGTACAGCTGTGGGCATGAGACAGATTTTCATTCATAGCACCAAGGCGCTTGCGTGTTTTTAGAGTTCGACCTCGAACAGTTGATGGAGAACACATGCTTATTGACGTTCCATTGGGACACAGGTAATACAAATATTATTTCATAATTTCTATAATATTAACTCTATTTTCATTTTCACTAATTTACTGTTTTGTATATAGATGGATCAATGCATTCTCGGTTACTCAGAGTGCGACACACGTCTTATCAGCTTACCGTGATGCACTCGACTCGCAGAAGGAGGATGACGTGGTGTGACAACCTTATGCTGAAGTCATATGGTCTCTTCCCGAATATTGTACTAACGGTCATGGTAGTTGGCTATCGACGTGTCCTCTAATTTGTTTCCACATAGTCGAGTGTCATCGACCATAAAAAGTTATGAGACAATTCGGAATGATACAGGTCGTGCCACCAAACTGTGATTACGACACCCGACCGCACCGCATCGAATTGCGAGGACGCACTCAAGAAAATCGGGTGACTTTTCACGCAAACTTTATACAAATGTGGAAAAATCGTGGAGACAATATAGTCACGGCGGAACAAGAAGAAGGACACGATCAACGATACTACACGATGTGGTATCGATCAGTCACTAGATGATTCATTGGACATGACGAGGCTTTACGTGACTATTCGGTAACTTTGAAACTATTTTTTTTTCCTCACGAGTTACATATTAAATTGCGTGTATTAAACTCATATTTTTTATATCAGTGTAACTTGGTGCATCGACTGCGGCGAGTGTTCATTGAGGATGGGTATGAAGGCATCAAAATTTTAGATGAAGATGAAAGGCAAAGGTCTACTCTATGGAATGATGGAATTCATGTCGAATAGACCATAAATGAGGAGAATGAAGAAGAAAATGAAAAAAAAAGGATTAGAACGAATCAAATATAGAGGTGATAAGAAGAACAACACAAACAAAGACTGTGGGTGAGAGCACCATACATCCTCTTCCACCACGTCCATCTCGTCGGACAGAGACTGCTGCTGAGAGTAGCAGACATTCTCATCCACCACGTTCATCTCTTTCCAGAGCGAGAAGGACATAGACTGTTAGTGAGAGTAGCCAATCCCACCACGTCATTCTTCTAATGGGTACATTCTTATATTGTCCCTAATGCAACCAGAACCTCAAATGTTTGTACCTAGGCCGCCGATCATGAATCTTCCTCCTTACCATTTTGATCTTTATGCACCTAGGTCGTCGTCTTCATATATGGACCATGAAATGCCTAGACATCCAATGTATCCTTCATTGCCTCAATACATGCTGAGTCCATTTACTCTTCCATGTTATAATTACAATATGACATATAGTGGAGATGGCTCATTCATGAACTTGTTAAGCATGACGCCGCCTCATGTTCCTTTCGGCCAACCACATACAGGAAGTCAGTATTTTGGAATGGTTCAACCTCCTATTTTTGGAAGCATTAGTATCAGAGGTGAGGCGACTAAACCAGAGGAAGAAGATCAATCGACTCAACGAAATTCAATGCAAGATAAGCAACCTCAACAAATTCAACCGAATGTACAAACACAACGTCCAATTCGACATAGAGTACATCCGGTTTGCATCACGAGCAACAACGTCAACGTAACTGTCGATAGACATGTATGATGAGTTTTTTTGATGTCGTGGTAATTTTTTTTTCAATTTATATCTTAGGTGAATGAAGTTGTATACAAGTTTTTTCATGGAATGAACTTATTTTTCAAAACTTCCTCATTGTTTTAATTTTAAATTCTAGACAAAGAAATAACTTGGTTTTGGCTTTAAAAAATTTTCATCTTCATATCTTTTCTTATGATCACAAAATATAAGTAAGACACAACTTTAAAGGATGAGTTGCATGGTTTGTATGGGTTGCACGAGTTATCCACCTCGAGGTATGTGCGTGACGTTTGCATGAGTTGCATGGTTCGTAGTGGATATGCATGAGTTGTCCCATTGAGATACGTGTGTGATGTTTGCCTTTATTGTCCCCTCGAGATACGTGCGTGTCGAGATACGTTTACGTTTGCATATTGTCCCATCGAGATATGTGCGTGTCGTTTGGATTTTGCATGGATTGCACGGTTATCCACCTCGAAATACGTGCTTGATATTTGCATTGATTTGCACGAGGTTGCATGAATTTGGGTTGCATGAGTTGCCCATTTCGACATACGTGCATGACGTTTCCATGAGTTGTCAACCTCGAGATACGTATGTGACGTTTGCATGGGTTGTCCACCTCGAGACACGTGCGCGACGTTTGCATGGTTTACTTGGATTGCACGAGGTTACATGAGTTGTCCACCTCAAAATACGTGCGTGACCTTTGCATGGTTTGCATGGATTTGATGATGTTGTATGAGTTGTCCACCTCGAGATACGTGCGTGACGTTTGCATGGATTGCACGAGGTTGCATGAGTTGCACACTTTGAGATACGTGCGTGACGTTTGCATGAATTGCACGAGGTTGCATAGGTCGCCCACCTCGACATACGTGCGTAATGTTTGCATGAGTTCTCCACCTCGAGATACATGCGTGACGTTTGCATGGGTTGTCCATGTCGAGATACGTGTTTGTCGCTTACATGGATTGTCTACCTCGAGATACGTGTGTGACTCGGGTTGTCCATCTCGATACGCACGTGTCGTTTGCATGAGTTCTCCACCTTGATACGTGCGTGACGCGTGTTGTCCATCTCGATACGCACGTGTCTTTGCATGAGTTCTCCACCTCGATACGTGCGTGTGTGATATTTGAGTTGAACAAGTATAACTCCTTTTGAGAAAGAGTAATTCATACACTTTAATATTTTGTATAAATAGTTCATTTTCACAATAAGTTATTCATACAAATTCCTTCCACCTCATCAAACCACACCACACCATACCACGCCATACATCCACATCATCATCAATAGTTTCTTTTAAAAATGAGAGATACATTACTTTTATAATTTTAAAGTAACCTTCTTTATTTGATGAATAAAAAGTAAATCTCCATGTGAAAAAGACCGCTGCAGTATACTTTCAGGCAAATAAGTGCACAATATCATACGTACAGATTCACATTGTTGATCTGTCCCAAACAGTGAAGGAAAAGTAGGGATGTGAGAGAGGTGAAAGCCTGAAAGGTATCCACCATATTGTCGCTTTAATGTTGTCGATGGGATGCAAGGTAATCATTTAAAGTCCAGAGATAAAATCAAACAATGGCATCCAGATCATTATGTATGAATCTTTTCTTGAGTTATTTGTCATGGTATTTCACCTACACCTTTACACCTCGTTTGGTTTATTTTTAAAAGATTATATTTTCATATAACTCTGAAAGATTATATTTTCATGTTTGGTTCAACTTTAAATTTGTAAAAAGTTACAAATTTTTAAATAATAAAATATATGAATTGATATAAATACCCTTCAAATAAAAGATATAGATGTGAATAATAAAAAATAATTAATGAAATAATTATGTCTACAAAGTCCTTGGAGATAACTCCCCTAGAGGAGGTGAAGGTGGGAGAGATATCTCTCATCTTTGATGTGAGTTGAGAAACAACTTGTAAAAAAATTGAGCAACCAAGTAAAATTAATTTCAACTCTCTTTCAAGTTATCTCTTGAGAATTAACTCCACCCCTAACCAAATAAAGACTTAGTTTCCTATCTAGCCTAACCCTGCCAATACCAAATCTAGTAGCCAACTAACTTTGACAAAAACTTCGAATACTACTAAGAGTGTCGCCCCCCAATAGAATACGGGGTTAAAAAATTATTGAGAAATGTACACTATTTAACTTCAAATATGTTAATTTCTTTTAAGAGGCGAGTTTATGAGGCACTCAACTAACTCTAGTGCAATTAAAAAATTCAAACTCCCACAATTACATAACAAAAGTTGAAAAATATGTACCAAATGCAAATGACTAATTGTGGTATGGAGCAAGCGGCCTGTACGTACAGATAAGATGAAAAATGCCACTTTGACCCAAACTCCTACCCACCCTAAAAGAGAGGGTGTGTATGAGCGAAGACAAAGAAAACTTCAACACTTCCACTTGTGAATATCCGAAAACAGCATTAATTTACAACTGTCATACAGAACTTTCCAGCTAGACCTTAATCAACCATTACATACAAATGCACAGAGTGGTAAGGAAACAGCATTGAAGTGCGTTTGGCGTATAGTCCACAAACAAACCAGATTGATCAAGTCAGAGCATTTTATGTATCAGAGACTGTGATCACTGGTACCAAATTCAGTCTTCAAATATACATGCATTTGCATATGTAACTTTCAAACGTGTGTTTCTGTACAAGTATAAACAAATCAACCACCCTTACCAAGGAAATAAGGATGCGGTCACACACGATGAGAGTGTTCTTTGTGACCCTTGTTAGATTCCATTAAGTTTATCTGCAAACAATGCTCGAGTTTTTAAACAATAAGGCTGGGAAGAGAATTATTGACTATGGATATGAATAAAGTAAAGGAGTACCTTGAGGATCTCAAACTTTGAGCTGGGTCGCATATACGCTGCCAAGACGCTCATATTGAAATCCTGCATTTGATAGTAACCATAAAATAAGATTGTTGCGGTCTCATAATCTTACAAGGGAAGGGCAAAAGCGAAAAGATACACAGCGCTTAATAATAAGAGCAAGCAACTTGAGAATAAGGGTGAATATATTGTCTTTTCATAACTAATTTCTTCATACACTTCTCAGTACCATTCATTTGTTAAAACTAACTAGCATGGGGCTCGCTCAATATACTTGCAAGATGCAGCATTAGGGGGGGAAGAATGGTCATGGGCTCATGGCCTTTACTTTGAAGACGAGGGATAAGATTGTATATTTTTCATACCAAGTATTGTGGCAACGTGAAAGCCAGATTAGCTTAATTCAGAGTGTGGGTACGGACGTGTGTATACTGAGAACATCGCATACTATAACAGGGAAAAAAAGAAAAAAAGAAATAGTAACTCACCCTGAAAGGATCACCCCTCAAAGACTGTACGAAGATAGAGTTCCTCGAGCCCCTAGTCTGCAAAGAACAAAAGGCGAGAAGCCAATGAGAAAAAAACCATTATACTTCCATGATTTTTCTAAAAAGATATTTTCTGAATAGCCATACGTGATAAATTAAGATCCAAATCAACAAGGGTAGTACATGTGCGCCATTAGGCAGTGAGGTACCTATTTGCTAAAATTGGTCCACCTTCGTGTTAATGCATAACATAAATGGATATGTGCACACACTGAAGTGACTGAACAAAACACCCTAGACATTGAATTGTAAAAAAAAAAACTTAATTCAGGGACGCTGTTGAAAGATCGCCTTGGCCTCTTCTCGAAATAGATACAGAAACCTGGCATGGTAAATAAGAAAAATGGGCTGGCTCCTATGTAAGCTTTGCTCACATAAGCTAATTTAGAAACCCAATTGCTAGGTTACTCGGTCCGTAGGCAGGAGGGAAAAAGTTTTGTACTCACACACATAACCACCTTCCTTACTAAACATTGAAACTCGCAAATCATTACGTGCGTCACCACCACATGACAGTAATTTGAAAAAGTTGAGAATACCACTAATTATTACCTCCAAAGAAACATCTCTAAGCCTCCTTCCAGTTCGGGCACAGCAAATGCGAACAACATGCTCCTCACAGCTCCCGCTGATGACATAATCTCGTCCATTCAAGTAATATGATCGAGTGTAGTTCTGAGCACTGCCAGTAGAAGCTATCTCAAATTTCATATGGACCCTTCCATCGACTGCCAAAAGTTGTTTAACCTGCAGTTAACGAATTAATTCAGGCAACAATATTGCCAATATATATAGCTCCAGCTACAGCTATAAATGCATGGAAAGCATCATAGTCTACCACCAGTGCAGGATAGATCCACCACTTAACAATAGTTTCACCTCCTACCATTTATCTTGATCTCCGCTTTAATTGGTGATCAAAGATGTATTGGATGATATGATCTGATTACAAGTATAGGCATAGATGATTGTGATGATTTTAGTTCACATAATTTTTTTCTGGCCTACATGTAGAAATGTTCCAAAATCCATGTCTAAATTGAAATGGTAATAATGCACTGGCAACAGCCATACCTCGTTGTCAACGGCAGATGAGAGCAGATATTGATCATCAGGAGAAAAGCATACCATCACATTTCCTTTTGAGCTTGAGGATGTATAGCAGGGCCTAGATGGGCACTGCCTCAAGTCCCACAACTTAACGTCCCGATCAAATGATGAAGTGGCAAATAAGGAAGGGGAATGATGGGCAAACTTAACCACGTTGATGTGCCCATTGTGCATATCAGAAATAACTTGTAACCGCTTTCCACTGCCTATGTCATACAGGGCTACATTTTTTGAATATCCACTAGCAATAAAATATTCATCTGTCGAATTAACATGAAGGGACGTCAACTGCTCAAAACCATCAAATGAAACAAAGTTTGCACTTGTATATGTTTCTGCAACTGTTGATGGCATTTGGTGCATATCGTATAATTGCAACGATCCATTATCAGAGCCGGCAATGAGCTGATGCAGGACAGAAGCATAGAAATTGCCTAATTAGCAAAAACTTGATACACTTTGAAAGAGATGATACAAATATTCAACAACAGGCAGATCTATTTGAACATAGAAAGCAATAAAAGCATGGCCATAGTTCCTCAAAAAACATAAGAAAAAGCAAAAAAAAATCTACATATTAGTGATCCATAACGTATAATTTAATATTAAGAAAATGCATTCATTAAATGGCAGGTCACTTGTAGTGGTAGTACTTCAGCATCTAAATGGATCCAGGAGGACTCTAATTGATTTGAGACCAAACTGACTATACAACTGACTCTAAGGCCAAACTTTCAAATGCAATACAGACGTGAAATTTCAAACAAGTTGTTTGCAAGAGTTTCTTCAAGGGAAAATCACAGGAAAACCTGCAAATACAGAAACAATTAGCATGGTATCCACAGTTCACAGTATATTGCACCATCATTCTTTCAAAAGAAGGATTTATTCATGAATTTACTGCTATTTGAAAAGAATGCAGTATGTAAGTGTTGTTAAAGATGCCTGGTCAAAATTATGATGCATGCCTACCTTTGATGGATGCCTTCTAAGCCAACAGAGACCTAGAACACTGTTCAACGTTCCTATTGATGATACATAACTGACGATCTCTCCACTCTCATGGTTGATAACTACAATTTCACCATCCAGCGTACCAAAAACCATAAGACTGGAGTTAGATGGATGATATTCAAACTGTCGTGGACGGAAACTCTTAGTTTCCCCTGATACGCCGCCAATCTTAGACACCGAATGAATAAGAGGCCAAGCAGAAGAACCAAGTTTAGCTGCAGAGATTGATCTAGAGAAGAAACATTTGCTTCTTCTCACCGGATACAGCTGCTTTGGGTTGGACAATTTTCCCAAGGGACCAGTCCCTATTCCCACTTCACGCCATTGCAAGACATTAACAAGGCTCTCTTTTCGTTGTTGGTTGTATGGTAAATGTTCATAGCATTGAGAAAAGATAGTTTTGGCCATTTCCCTTTCTGTTCTTTTTATGGGTATATTATCCAATACTTCCAATCTTGGTAATGAGGTTATCATGTACTCTCTATAGTGTTTCTCGAAGCAAATGGGGGAAGGATGATGAGAGACATACTTCTTTGGAGCAAAATCAGCAGCATCCCTAGAATGTTCAAAGTTTGAAGTATACGCGCTTGCTTCTTTAATGGAAGGATTTTTGGAAGTGAACTGCTAAACAGATAGCAAAGTCCATTGTTATGGTTAAAGAGCCATTTATGTATACTTGTAAAATCATCAAACAGTAAGTCAATGGAACACGATATCAACCATATAAAATTACCTCACTGTCCTGCCTGGTTGCTATAATAGTGTCAGTAGGAACAGTGGTAGCTAGTTTCTCAGGATGCGTTCTCCTTTGGCAATCTGAGAAGTCCATTTCACTATCATCTGAAGATGATTCTTCGGAAGTGTATTCAAGAGGTTCATCACACAGAACTGAATCACAGGCAAGAACCAAGTTCTCAAATGGTTCTTTAATGCGACAGTGATGTGCATTTTGCAATCTGGGATCACTGGTACTGCCGGATGGCGTTTCACTGTACCCAGGCTCCAAATGATTCACCCAAGATTTTTCATAAATGGGAAAGTTTTCTTTCTCATTGGACAATGCAGGGCATGGCCGGGTGTCTATACAACACAAACAATTCTGAAACCGAAGTTCCACCAAGGATGGGAGTTTCGATAGTGCAACACTGGTCGTCCAGAGATTAGAGACTCTTGTTTCACACATGGAGAGACGCATCAGATTAGGCATGCAAGAGAAGCAATCCTCCCGAAAGCTAGTGAGCGAGATACTAAAATCCAGATTAAGTGTATGTAACTGCATAAAGTTCCCAACCAAGTTTAACTTCCGTATATGAGAAGACCTCAAGTTTAATACTTGGCACATAAGCCCATTATAGGATAAATCCCTACAAGTGAAAAAGACAAGGCTATAATTTTTTGTTCATAAAATGATCTTCTTTTTGTCATAGATTAGTCATTGTATTACGTCATTCACCATTTGCAAGAAAGTAAAATGAAAAATAAAAGAAAGAACAAAAAGAAAGAAACGGAAAAGAGTGAGCTCAACTAGTAAACAATGCAAGGACATGAGGAAGAATTATGCACAAGGCCGAGAGTCATTAGCCTGTCTATACCTCTATCTCTTCACTGATTGGTCTCATTTATTCTCCGGTGCGATCAAAAAGGCATCTAAGAAATTAAGAATAATGATTGATTAAGGGCATACCAGCAATACCTTTTCAAGAATTATGCACATGGATTTCTTTACTATTAGTATTTCTGTCAGTTATCGTAGGTGTTTCTTCTAACACATATTTGATCAAAACTATAATCGTCATTGATCAGTGCATGATATGTATAAAGAACTGTTTCTATGTAACAAAAAAAAGACTGTTTCCTTGCACCAATTTTGTTTACAACAGATTGTGTTCTTATATCATTAGTCTTCCAATATTGGTTCTGCTTTGAAATAAGGATACTCTAGAAAGTTAATACATACCGTAAAAAATCTTTCCCAAAAGAAGAGTCGTTTATATCCACAACTCGAAGTTTCTGATTAGCTGCGCGCATCAATGACATAACATTTTCTCGCTTCAAAACACATGGAGATTCATTGATTATGTCAATTGCATCAATTTCATAAGACCCCATCAATGAGAAGGTCTCAATCAATGGAGGAACATCTACATCCATCAAAAGGTCCAAGAGAACCTGTAGTATAGATCGCTCAAAGCAAGATTTTTGAAGCTTAGCCTGGGTGATTAAAAGAGAACAAAAAATTAGTCGAATTCAATTATCGGTTAAGATCCGCATTTAATTAAATGAAAAACGAGTCGGGTTCCCTTCTAACTTTCTAGACTTGTTGGAGCAGATTGGAGGTTCTAATTATCACAACAAACCTTAGAAAAGCTTGACACAATTGCATCATTTGGAAGCACTTCACGCTTTCGGCAAAAATCAATGTACCTAGTACCAGCCCAATACAGAGTTAATACAGCACCATAAACTTAAGCACAAGGACTGGACTAAAAGCAAATCCCAAATTAGTTGGGGTCGGCTGCATGGATCAAACTCTTCCATTGCGCTCAGTTTAGTGCAAAATTACAATTCTCGCAAAATAATAAGAACATGTGTACAAGAAAACAAAGAGAAAGCGAGAGAGCAAATGTGTTGGAGAAGACCAATCAAACAACAAGAGAGAAACAAAATTCAATATGGTTCTCAGTTAGGGTTATAGAATTATGATCCATCTTTCATTTATTAAGATAAAGGTTCAATAACAATTCCAACAAGTGAGATTTTCATCTCTATAGCACCTAATTAATCCAAATTATGATCCACCTAATCCAACCCCTCTTTAATTTTAGTCTAAATTAGCTCCACAAAAACTTCAAAGCTGAATCAACCGAAACAACAACCGAAACAAAAACTAGAAAAAAAGTAGAGTAAACGGTAATTAGTGAGGAAAGAATCTGCGAAGAGGAAGAAATTGACAAGGTTGTATACCTAGATTCCAAGGTAGGGAGATGAACGGGCATGGCCATGGCTTGTTGTTGTTGTTGTTGTTGTTGTTGTTGAAGTCGTTGCAATAATTGAGCAAGTCAAGCTGCTTATTAGTATATCCAAAATTCCCACTCACCCTTACTGTATAAGCCAAACCTCGTCTCTCTCTCTCTCTCTCTCTCTCTCTCTCTCACACACCTTTGACCTTTGTTAGAGACGTACTGTTACGTGTACGGATCACTGCCAGCAAAGACAACTTATCACGGCACTTGCTCCCACGGAGGAAAAAATTACAAAAGTGAGCATATTTTAGTTGAAATGAGGAAAATAAGTGTGGTTTGTTTTTATTTAAAAAGTATGGTATATCGCCTTTTGAAAAGGCGCTATTAGTTGGAGAAAATTTTTTCGCTGACGTGGACATCCCACGTGGACTGTGTTTACACAAATAGCGCCTTTTGAAAAGGCGTTATTCGTGTAAACATCCACTGGGATGTCCACGTGTAAATGGGCAGAACGAATAGCGCCTTTTGAAAAGGTGTTATTCGTTCTGCCCATTTCCACGTGGACATCCCAAGTGGATGTCGACGTGGCAAGTACACACAATGCGATATTTGTGTGTACTTGCCACGTGGGCTCGGGGTACTTGCCACCGGTGTGATATTTGTCGTTCTGAGTGACATAACAAACAAAATTGTTCGCCTCGCGATACGTGCGTGACGTTTGCATGGGGTGCATGGTATGTAGCGGATATGCATGGGTTGTCTCATCGAGATACGTGCATGACGTTTGCATAGATTGTCCACCTCGAGATACGTGTATGATATTTGCATTACTTATCCACCTCGAGTTACGTGCATGACGGTTGGATGGTTTGCATGGACTGCAGCAGGTTGCATGTGTTGTCTACCTCGAAATACGTACTTCGCATTCGCATGGTTTGCATGGATTGCACGAGGTTGCATGAGTTGTCCACACATCGAGATACGTGTGTGACGTTTGCATTGACTTTACTACCTCAAGACACGTGCGTGACGTTTGCATGAGTTGCACGAGGTTGCAAGGGTCGCCCACCTCGACAGATGTGCCTGACATTTGCATGAAATCTCCACCTCAGCATACATGGGTGACGTTTGCATGGATTATCCACGTCGATATGCGTGCGTGTTGTTTACATTGGTTGTCTACCTCGAGATACGCGAGTGACGCGGGTCGTCTATCTCCATATGCACGTGTCGTTCATATGGCGAAAGATTTTGTATAGATAGCTCCTTTTTCAAAAGGAGCTATCCATACAAATGCATTCCACCTCACCACCATGCATGTCACCGTTATACCTTACTTTTGGAATTTAAAAGTAAACCTCACTATTTTGTGAAATATAAACTATATCCACCCCTTTTCTAAACACCCCCCGAGTGCTAATTTGGCCAGAAACACACTTGTCCGTACTTGATTTAATCCCACGGCTGTAAATATATATATATATATATATATATATATATTGTTACAAAAAATGATAAAATAACATACTTTTGGTGCACACTTTGTTTTTAATCATTTATGATATTTTGTTTGATGTGGGGCCCATGCATTGGTAAATAAGAAAGAGTCATAAATGACTAAAAAACAATATGTGCACCTCGAGTATGCGCATTTTCCATATTTTTAACCAACTAAATAATAGAAGTTGTGGTTGCTACAAAATTACATTCCCTTTTTACTTTCTCAACCAAATATAGCTCGAGTGGAGTCTTGATATCGATTCGGGAGTCTTTTCGAATTACAACATCAATTCCATCAAATTCAAAAAATTAGAAAAATGATTGAATGACAACACTAATGCTTTGTTTGGTAAGTTCAAACTAGCTTTTCAGCTAGCTTATAAGCTAAATTATAAGCTACTTCGACAAATAAGCGGTGTTTGGATAGTAGCTTATTTTTAAAATAAATTAAATAAAACTCTAAAATTTAAAATGCTAGTTGAAGTAATGTTTAGTCTCAAAACGTCATATTACAATTTTTTTTTGTCCCATTTTTAACCTTTTTATTTGTGCCGAATTGAACGATTTTGCTTACTTTGCGTAGCATAAAAAGTAATTGGGCCTTTTTATGTATTTGGGCCCATTTTGTGTAAACTTGTTTTTGGTATATCTACCTATATATTCAAAGCACGAATGATGTTTTTTTTTTCTTCGTAACTTGAAGTTACCATTTCACCCTTTCCTACTCTTCGTTCCTCCTCTGTCATGACTCTCCTTGACCAAGTCGACATCGTCTCTCTCTCTCTCTCTCTCTCTCTAAAATCTCACGTCCTCTTCTTTATCGATCTACAACTTGATCTCTCCTTCTGCAAGTCTGATACCGTCTTTCGCACTCTCTCTCCCTTCCTTCTTATTGGCTTCTTGGTTTTTTTTTTTTCTCTTTATTGAATTCCATAGTCATGAATGGCCACAAAAGATGAGTCCTAAAACAGATGTAGATCTAGAAAAGATGAAAATAAGTTACCATCTTGAACCTCTGGATGTTCTCTATTCCGAGCCTCCACCTGCTTCTTCCAGTACTCCATCACAATAACCTAAAAATCCTTGTCGGCAAATCGTAAACAGAGCTCATATGTGATAGGCGAGGACATTCTTCTCTGAGGAACTTTTGTTTTCAATGTTGTATCACTTTGGTGTATTTTTATGGCTTATTTGTTTGCAATGATTTGTTAGGTAGGTTTTGAAGTTTTGATCTTTGTAGGATACGAGGTTGGGATTTTGGTGTTATCCATTGCTTTTTCTAGTTGGGATAGCATATTTTGGAGAAATTTAGTCTCTTACTATTTAGTTAAGTGATTTTTGGAATATCTTATTCGGGATCTTTAATGTTGACAAAGACTAATTTTTTTTAGGTAATTGATGGATAGCATAATTTGTGGATTGAATGCATGCATTGTTTATATAATCCATAATTTTGATGCTTACTTAGTGGAAGCGTTTAGTGCGCGGTCAATAGTTTAGGTATTCATTGATAGTTTTGTTACATCTTCTGATTTTGCTTATTTAGCACTCACCAATTTCATTATTAAGTTATAGAGAGCCTTCATTTCGATCATGTGATGAACACTGAACGCTTATCTAATACGACTTTGAGGATTAGTTCTTATTGCGAAGCACGATCGTGCCTCATGGTATATGAAGTTGCTTCTCAGTTCTCCTAATGCCATGAATGTTGATAGAACTTAAAATCTAAAATTCTTTGTTCAATTTTTTGAGTGTCTAATATGACCATTAATTGCGTTCTTTTTGACTTTTTGAGTATGTTCAGTTTTTTGAAGTTAATGTTTGATTCCTTTTAGTATTGATGGATTCTTGTCCTTGGTGATGCTTTGTGCGAGAGATTCGATTTAATATTTTTATCTGTTTGTTGCTACCATGTTTTTGTTTCCTAGATTGATACATGGAATCTGATATGTACATTGATATGTATGTTTTTTATTCAAAATGGGGTGATAATTCTTGTTATTTAATTTGGTTTTTTTCCATTCTTAAGAGATTCATTTATCTAATGTGTTGTTGTATAGAAAATATGGGTAGTTGTGTAACAAATATGGAAGTCGTTATGTACCATAATTTAAATTAATTTAAATTTAGTGTGCTTTTGGCATTACTATTACACGGTACTCATTTTCAGGTTAAATCGAATCAAATTAGATTGGGCTGTCGGCTTACTAGGTATAATGGAAATTAAGATTCAAATAGTTGTCATATAAATGTTGTTGTGCTTTTCTTAAATATGGGAAAATATGGGAAAGATTGTATTGTGAACATTAATCATATTATTAGTTTGATTTCTTGTTATTCCTCATTGCTATATTCTCATGTTATAGTGCTTTTCTTAGATATAGGCTTCAGCTTGTGTTCTTTTACTGCTTTCATAGATACAATTGTAGTTGTAGGTTAAAATTTGGTTTGATTTGAAAGTTCTTGCTCTGTAAGGCATGCAGTTTCATTTAATATCTGGCTTTGATTCTTCTTATCATTTACTCACGTTAGTAGCAAAAACACACATGCAGATATTGAAGACCTTGGATTACCTACCCAAAGTTGATATGTGAGACCAAGTTTTAACTTCATAAGGCTAGATCAATATACCGGTTGAGGAAAATCTTAATGGACTAAGTTATGGCCAGTGTACGTACATGGACAACAGATAAAGAATTACAAATTTTTGACATGATGTCACTTGCTTGAATGTAGTTTTATGCCTTATTGAGATCAAATTTAATGTTATATTCTTCTTTAAATTGAAGTTATTGAATTCCCACCCGATTCTCACATTGATTTTGTACTACCAAATCAAAAGAGCAACATATATATCAACATAAAGTTAGAGAATTCTTTTTTTTTTTTTTGTGCCATCTCTCTTTAGCGAGATTCAAATTGATGAAGAGGTCTCTCTGCCGTAGCCAACAACTAAACTCCCATTTTCTCTAGCTTGTCGCCGCTTTAAAAGCTCAATATCTCTCGCTTGTCTTCTCTATGGATATCGGTCATGTCTTTGTATTCGTTTTAATTGTCGTGTCATTCACTCTCTATATGTTCCACTTTTAATTGGTTTATTGATTATCTGTTTTTATATTATAATTGTGACTTTCCTTCTTGATCAGAGCTTCAAATTGCTTCATCGATGTGTTTTTTTTTTTTTTAAATTGATTTTTGTTTTTATGTAATAACTTTAATATGGGTTTAATTAAAGGATGAGATGAATGTCAATATATTATTTTTTGAAATAATAAAATAAGTTATACTATTGTTTCTTTTGCACACGCAGATCAGTTTGAAAGTTAAGATTCCTAGCGATTACATTAATCAGGAAAATTTGAAGTATTAAAATGCCACACAACCCTTTTTATTTGTAGATATATTGGTATTGCTGTAACCCATGCATGGATTATAAACATAGCCAAAAAATCTTAAGCCTAAACCATCAAGGTAGGATTTGCAGGAACCATGTAGGTACTTAAGGTTACTTAGGATTAAGTCCACAAGTTATTTAATAGAGTGCACTAAAAAAATCTACTCAAATGGACGGTAGTGAATTGGTAGACTTCTAAGTATATGTTGTTGTTAATTATTTTTTGTTAGTATTTATCTTGAGCTCTTTGTTAAATATGAGACCAAACCTGTCATTTGATCTCATGCTCTTGGTTTATATAGAATTTTGAGGCAATAAACATGTTGTTAACATTTTAGTTTTTAATCTACGTTTTTTTATATGGACATGCACTAATTATTTGAAAAACAAGGTGTGACACTAACTTTTTTCTCGATAATAAAGATAACTTGTGACGCATTGATTAGGAAGGATTTATTGAATATTTAAAAACACACATTCAATTGCATTAAATCGAACACAATGAAAGACATTGATATGTAAAGCCAATAGGATTGAAGCTTTGTTGTTATTGTAGAGGTCAGTTGCAACGATCCGCATTTATTGAAACTTTAAGAAAAGACCATTTGGTGAGCTACTAAGCTGCATATCCTTTTTAACTTGTACTTCGTCATTTTATGAATTAAGATATTTATAAATATATATATATATATATATATATATATATGTATTACACTTGCATTCATTTAAATTAAAATTTTGAATTTTATTTGCAAATGGTTAGAAATTGATTTCTGCGAGCGGGCACAATCGTGCGTAGTACGTACCTAAAACTAGTATATATATACACATGCTATCTCAAATACTTTTTTTGGTTTTGAAGTGGTATTCGACCCTAATCGCATCGATTAATTCATGTCCGGACACTATCGAGCCATATTTGAAGTGCGGCCAATCTCAACCCAGATTTCACTCGGGACTACGAGTCCTTTATCACTCGAATAAAACGATTCTTGGTCAAATATTAGTCTTTAATTAATATGTTTATACATTTAATATAATATTAAATATATTATGTGAGTATACACGAATATTTTTTTTAAAAAAATTATTAACAAATAACATGTCCTTTTATGGCATTTAACTATGATCAGCTACTTAACCAGTTTTTTTTTTTTTTTTTCCAACTAGTTTAGTTCATCAGCTAGATTATCAACTTTCAACTATAGCTACGAACTTTTCAGCTATCAACTAAATTATCAGCTAGTGTCGCCAAACAGAGCCTAAGTCACAACACCTTACATAACAGCTGATGTGTAGCATGGGATCCACCAGTGTGTGATATGTTGTGTTGAAATTAGGGATGCAAATGGGTAGGGGAATACCCATGGATGATGAAGATTTACCTTAACAGGTACGGGTATGAGGATTTTAAATGGGGGTGGGGGTTGAGATGGATACAAAATCTCATACCCACACGGGTATGGGTATGGGTACGGGTTTGAGTAATAAAATATATCCACGGGGATCCTCATTGGTATCTCTATTGAGAATCTCTACGGGTAATCCCCAAGGGAATCCTCACGGGTAATCCCCACGGGGATATCCATCTACCCATGGGGATCCTCATATATCAATTTATACACCATATGGTATTTAATATAAATATTATTACATAATATTACATAGTCTCCACTCAGAAACACTCATACATATAACAAAAACTTCTTA
This sequence comes from Stephania cephalantha, assembly GCA_039657325.1. Lineage (NCBI taxonomy): Eukaryota > Viridiplantae > Streptophyta > Magnoliopsida > Ranunculales > Menispermaceae > Stephania > Stephania cephalantha. The sequence goes on from CM077567.1 coordinate 10,308,158, forward strand.
ATGAGATTTATAATTTAATTTATCTGGTTAATTAATAGCTATATGTTTTGTTTTGAATTATTTGCAACTATATTTATATTTCAGAATTTTAGGATCAAAATATTGAAAAAGTTGATGACTTGTGTCACGACCCAAATCTCTAACCCTCGTTTTAATTCCTTAATCGGGATCACCGACCCTTGACGTGGGACCTACACTGTGATACGTGCACCAACCGAGGCACGTGGCCGAGGTATATTGCATTTTTGTATTGATGTATGCCTAGTGTTATGTATTGTGTAGACTTACTAATTAAGTCGGTTTCTACAGTTGTAGGCGTCGAGACGAGAGCGGGGACACGCCTCGAGTAGCGTGCGAGCCGGGGAACCGGGTAGTTAGCATTTTGGTAAGTCTTATTTAATACTAATATGAAATAAGGAATTACTTATAAGCCTATGGTTGTGTTTGTTAATATAAGTCAAATTAAAGACATATAGTTGAGTAAATTAAATGGAAAGCATAAGATTGGTCTAGAGATACACATTGGCACATCTAGGAACTAGGTGAGTAATGAAATAGTGTCACTTGAGGTTGAGTTAGTGGGAGTTAGTGGGGTATATGGCAAGAGGTGGACCATTAGATATTCCTCGGGATACATAAATCCATGGAGATCAAGGGTCGGGAAAGTACATCACCTTAATATATAACATTAGTGATTAAACAACATGCAAACCAAATCACTCATTCATTTTTGCTGGAGAAGAAGAAGGAATTGCTGGAGAGGAGTGAATCATCAAGGTGTTGAAGGAATCCATGGGAGTTGGTGAGAAATTCTCAAGCTAGGGTGCTACATCAACTAGGTACACATCTTTTTAGTTGAAATTACAACATGTTCTGGTTTTAGGCTAATTTCAGATGGTAGATGATTGAGTATTTGAAATTGATTTATATATTTGGATTCCTCATTTCAAGCTGATAATCCAACTATATTGAAGTTCTTAATTTGGTTTTGAAATCATAAAGATATGAATTTTTGAAGTTGCAACACCAAAACTAGAATTCTGCATGTTGTATTAGGAATCAACTTGGGTAATTTGGTCATAATCTGCTCATTTTAGATCCAAATTGATTCAAACCAGTGGCATTTGAAAGCTTATTTAAAGGGAAATAACTTTGCTTAACTGAAGGTATTTTGATTCAAATATTTTTATGTCCAAACATGCTCTACATATAGGTGCTGGAATTAAAAAGGAAAGTTTTGAAACTAAACTTGTTAAGGGCATAACTCCCTAACTACTTATCCAAATGAGCTGATCTTTTAGTATGTTGTATTTGGGTATATGTGCTGTCTTGTGACCAAAAATCACATTTTTAGGGAACTACAGATTGGGAGAAATAGATTTTCTAAGTCTGCTGGTCGGATTAAATTCCAATTAGACCTATGTTTAGTAAAATCATGATATCTCTTTCATTTTAAATCATAATTTTGCAAACTAAACTTTTCCGGAAAGCAAGAGAGATACCAAAAATAATTGTACTAATGGAGGATTTTGATATTTAGACCATTTCATGCTTAAAAGTGCGTTAAAATGTAGAACTGAAATTGAAACTTAATTTAGTCTTTAGGGGTTGATTTAGGAAGGTTGATTTAAAGTCTATTGAACCAATTTGAATACACAATAAACATACTAAATTAAGCTTAAACCCACTATATTTGAACTAATGAGACACCAAACTCAGGAACTTAGGAAGGGGAGAACGAATACAAGAGTTGGAGTATCGAGAGGCCAGTAAAGCTAGGACTTTACTTTGTTGTTGTAAGTATACCCAATGATAACTTTACTTGGCATCTCATTTCTATTAATTGTTGTCCTTGCATAGTCCTTTTGACTATTTTTCCTTTATATTCTTATATCATGTGTTCTTTGTGTCTATGCTCACTTGATGAGTCTAGTTTGCATGATATCCATTCATTTGATTTGATTCATTGATTCTATCCCATGCTATGTTTATTCTTGTTGTTTTAAATGTGAATTGAATGATAAATAACATGCTATTAGGCTAGTGAATATCTTATAAATGTTTAAGAGGACTTGTATTCCTTATTTGTTTAGGTGTGTAGATGTGTCTATGCCTTGACAATCCATACTTGGTATTTCTTGAAATTTAAAAAGTAGTTTTCGCATTTAGGTCTCGTACTCAATCAAGGTGTGCGCGACTCACGGGGTTAGAGTCCCTGGGGATGTCGGCACATGTTACTTGACACTGTATGTCACTCGGGGTTAGAGTCCCTGATGTGGTCTACACACCGGGGTTAGAGTCCTTGGTAACATTTGGGTTAGAGTCCCTTGTGTTATATGATTATTGAGTCAGAGTGACAAGTTTCACTGCCGACCGGACCTAAATCACCACTACTTAGCGTAGTGTCAGTATCGCTTGTTTAACTCTGGTATTTACTCGCATATGGTTTATTTTCCAGTTTTCTCATTTGTATGCTTTTAAATATCATTTGAATATTTGGAAATGCAAATTAAGCATGTCATCGGGGATTACTGTTTTATTCTTGTACTCACCGTCCTTTTTATGACGGTAGGTGCAGAGTCGTCGTCTACAATGCGGGGCGAGAGAAGATCGGTGATTATCCCTGAGCCCGCGGCGCGTCACTGCATCGATTGTAAGTCTTCTTTTGGTATTTTGATTGTATATGTTATATGTCTTTCAGATACTATTTGGGGTTGTATATTGGGTTGAGCGTTAGTTCCCCGACTTGACTTAGACTATTTTACTGTTTCAATGCATTTTGAGGACTTTATATATGTGATGTCATTTCCTGGTTTTCCAGACTTATGATTATATAAATGGCTTCCGCATAAGTTACTAATTGCTTCCGCATAATCAATAAAACTTTCGTTAAATAATTAATTTAATAAAAAGTTTTAATTAACTCTAAATTTTATAAACTGGTAGGACTAGTGTATTACTTATCCTGAATACGAGAAAAGATGTGTTTAGGTTGTAAAGGCTGACTAATACGTAGTTGAGTCCTGCGTGGATATGATTAAGGCTTAATTACGGGATTAGGCCGGGCGATGCCCTAGATTAGGAGAGGGCCGTCACAACTTGATTGTTTAAAGAGATAATCACTTTAATGAGTTTTTTGAATTCGAACATTTCGTTTTGTATATGCCAATGATTTTGTAGAAACTTAATTATAATTGTTAGCACTCACTAGTTAGAATTTTAATTGCAGATATGTTGATTTTTTATTTTTGTTGGAATTTCAACAATTGTGTCGTTATGTTTGTAAATTTGACACCTTACTTGTTACCATTCTTTTTTTGAGAATCCCAGTGGGGATCCCCAATGGGGATGAAATAGGAAAAAAATTTCCCACGAGCATTCTTATTGGCTTCTTGGTTTTTTTTTCTCTTTATTGAATTTCGTAGTCATGAATGGCAACAAAAGATGAGTCCTAAAACAGATGTAGATCTAGAAAAGATGAAAATAAGTTACCATCTTGAACCTCTAGATGTTCTCTATTCCGAGCCTCCACCTGCTTCTTCCAGTACTCCATCACAATAACCTAAAAACCCTTGTCGACAAATCGTAAAAAGAGCTCATATGTGATAGGCGAGGGCATTCTTCTTTGAGGAACTTTTGTTTTCAATGTCGTATCACTTTGGTGTATTTTTATGGCTTATTCGTTTATCTCGTACAGAAGCTAAAACAAACGTATTTAGTCCTAAGGTGGTTAAGGGCTTAATCGCAACTTGGATAAGACCAATATGTAGATATTTATAGATTTCTTTATACCGACTAATCTTGTCAGGAGGGATAAGAAGGATTTCTTGACCTTCATCATCTATTGATTTTGTATGTTATTCTAATTTGATAATAAAATCTTGATGTTTGGCAAAAGAACCTTGCGTATAAATTTGCTTTGGATCTATTACTGGCATATCCCAATTTTGAAGAGATTGTTCAATATTGTTATAAGAAATTTCATTAATATTTCGTAGATCAAGTTTAGATGGTGTTTTCGTTGTCTTTTGGGTGGAGCTTGATGGGTTTTCAGAGGTGGGAAATTGACTCAAATTTTACTGGTGGATTTTTAAATGAAAGAACACTTTTCATTTTCTTCATTAATTCGCTCATGTTTTGACTCCGAGGTTTAAACAAAACTTGGTCAACGACTTACTGCTAGACTTACTTCTCTTGCTAGACTTACTACGTGACTAGGAAAGCTTTTGTTAAAAACAGCGAAGACAAAACAAGAGAAAACTTGATAAAGAAAAAGAAATGAAATGCTTTCAGCTAAAAATCGAAATGTAAAACTTGTGTCAAAATCCGTTTGAGAAAACATTAGTGATATCGAAGATATATAAGAGAGAGAAAACATTACTTACAGTAGATGTAGATTGTGCGTCGGGTGGAGCTGGAGACTCTACGCGGGGAACATGGCCCTGATACCAGTTTTGAATGAAATCCCAAGTTAGCCTGTCATAAGCCTTTTCCAAGTCAATTTTTACTGCAATCCACCCCTTGGTACCTTTGACACCCTTTAAGGAGTGAAGTAGTTCTTTGGCTACAATGATGTTGTCCGTTATGTGTCGGCCAACTAAAAAACTTAACTGCTCTGGCCCACAAATAGCGGCATCATCAGTTTAAGTCTATTAGCTATGACCTTTATTATGAGTTTATAATTGACGGTACATAGACTAATAGATCTAAACACGCTGAAAGATTTCGGTACCTCCACTTTTGGAATTAGAGTGATTAAAGTACCATTCATACCACTTTCTATTTCCCCCGCCTCAAAAGCATTCTGTGATGGCCCCAGTTCCAGAACCCAAACTGGGCTCCGCCCGGCCTAGACTTACGTGGACCCCGAGTCAATCCTCACGACGTCAACGCAAGCCTAGTAAGCCTTCCTAACATTTTTCATTACAAGGCAACGAAATTTAACATTTATAGTGAGTTATTCAAATTCGTAAGTAATCAAAGATTATGCGGAAGCGATTTCAACTTAAACAAATCTAAACAACTCTAAACTAATCAGTCAGGACATCCTAGAGTGTGGAAACCTCGCATAACTACTCAGTCAATATGTATAATAAACAGAGGAGAGAGAAATAATATCATATACTTGTCTCAAAGTATATATCTCACAAAACCCATATACCTCATGTGATAAAAACAATATACATAAGTAATACAAAACCTACAAAAGTACGAGAGGGAAGACCGCTCCAAAGTCCTTACAGTAAGCCTCCCCGTACTGGCCCCTTTCCCTTACTTGACTGCGGATCTACACTCAGTCAAACACAAGAATGACGAGCTCAAGTAAGTAACGCCAGTAGGATACTAAACAACATTTCAAAATAAATAAATCAATCTATATTCATGCAGATAGAAAGAAATATATAAGGACGCATGAATAAATAAAAAAAATGTAAATAAATCAAGAACAATCGATACATGAGTGTCCAAGAATGAAAACAGAGAGGCGCAAGTAGTCCCGACCAACAGGTCGTTGAGTCTTGGCAAACCATCAAGACTCGGGTTCTAAGACTTGGTACACTCACAAGCCTTAAACCCACGAGATAGTGAGACTTCCTGGAGCAACCACGCTAAGAACTCACATCCCGTTAAGAACCAATATCCAGTGCAGTGCATCCCAAGGTCATGACTCTGGTACGTTACCTCAGCCAGCCACTCCTTCCAAGGATCACCGTTAACTCGCTTGCCCTCGGACAACTCAATCAGAATGGAATTCCAAGGATATATATTAAAGCAATGAACAACAATATTCAATAGCTTAAAATGAAATAACTGTGTATTTCCTATCTGGTTTACTTACAACCAAACCAACCCACGTTGGTTACGAAGCCTTACACAATGTTCCCCCGACTTTCACGTACTTCAACAAGTCCTATTAAATCACAAACTCACATTGTAAGAGTTATAACTCTATTTGAACAATCAATTAATACCATTCATTTTATTAACTAATTAATTTAGTTCATTGGTTTTGGCCATTTACACGACTATTTTTCACCAATTTAAAAGTTGTACCGAGGTTCGAGCTTAAGTGCTACTCAAAGTAGGATATATAGAGATTTTAAAAATTCCAACCTTAGTTAATTTGAATAACAAATACCTATTTAAATCATTACCTAAAGTTGCTAAGTCGCAACTTGTCATAAGTGAACTATTTTGGACCATATAAACATGTTATGTTCTACCTTGTTTTTCATTGATTAAACAAATTCCAATGGCCACAATCTTTATTGATCATCAAAATAGGTTACATTAAGATTCGAACGAACCTATTCGCAAGTCAATTGGACCCATTTGATGTCTCAAATCAATTAACCAACATGTCTACTCAAAACAGTCAAAAATAATGGTGCAGTCTCATATTTCAAGCCTCCTTTTCGGCCTCCAAAGCTGCAATGAACCTATTACGTTGGACTTTCACTGTCATTTTGTATTGCACCATGTATATCTATCAGTAAGGGAGCATGATCAGATTGGGTTCTTGCTAGATGAGAAACTTGTGGAGAAGGAATGTCATCAAGCCATAACGGGTTAACAAGAGCTCTATCCAGCCGCTCATAACAGACCTGAGCCCATGTATAAAAGGACCCACTGGGAGAGATATCCGATAGCCCGGAATTATTAAGAAGACTCAATAATAATCGCTTATATAGACAGGTTGGTCTAGCACCACCAAGCTTATCTTCAGTCCTAAGTAAAGCATTGAAGTCACCAGCAAGTAACCACGACTCCGTAGAAGCCATAACAATCGACTCCAGTGCACCCCATATTTATCTACGAAGCGTAGACGTAAGAACAAAAATAATGTGTAGAAATTGCCGGTGATTATGAATGATATGTATCTCCACACTCCACCTTTACATTACCCAAATTCCACCAGAAAAGCCTATGGCCTTCCACTATATGTGATTTATCAAATAGAAGCTGATGAATTACTGATGCCTTGCTCTACCCATCCCCCATATGGCCTCCTCTCTTGTTCTGGTTGTGATTTTTGTATAATTTTGGCTATTGTTTGCAAGTGTAGGTCCACTTTGTACATTTTTACATTTTCATATATATATATATATATATACACAAATACAAGGAGTATCGCCTCCTATTACTCAAAAAAAAAGAATTACTGATGCCTTGCTCTACCCATCCCCATATGGCCTCCTCTCTTGTTCTGGTTGTGATTTTCAGCCCATTGATCCATACATGCCCAAAATTATCACATTTATAGCATATGAATTATTCAAAAGCCCATTGATGGATTGTTTTGGCCTAAAAAAATTAGATTTTTTTATTGAAGAAAAGAGTTTTTCTTCGTAGGGATTCTCCGTGGGGGAATTAAATGAGAAAAAAAAAAAAAAAATTCTCTACAGGATTTCTCATCCCTACAAAGAAAATGATGCAAATAACGTCCATGGAATTACCAATCTCGGTGGAGATTAGACGGGGATGGGCCACGCCCCCATTGACATCCCTAGGGGCCTAGGAGTTATATATTTATAACGCATCGGGCCGGCTTCAGGTGTTATAGTTTTCTGTAAGGTCCAGCGGGCTCGCTCAAAACTTACACAATTAAAGTCTTGGCCCAAGTCTAGTCCCAACAACAAACAAAGGGTCCTACTCTCTTTAAAAAGTTATAAAATAAAGTACGCTTAATTATTTCCTTTCTTATTCTCAATCACTATTCTCTTCATTATCAACAAAAGGATGTCAGTCCCAGTGACCCATCTCACACAAGATATGAATATCTTTGAAGCAACTATAACAAACCATATATAATTTTGTTGATTATTTGGCTATTACCTTTACCTAGTATATCAAAGTGGTTTGTCTAGCTATGTGGGCCTTTTATTTTGTTGTATATGTGAATGATCACGATACGTCACAAGTTTGGGCCCAATAATAATATGTAAAAGTAGTGTAGTGAAAGGCTTAACACATTTTTGACACATTTGGATTATTTATACTTACAGACAGTACCATTATTAGGTTGGTTTGATCGAACTACATGTTTGAACTTCAAACATGGTGGCTGTCTTTGAAACTTGATTGATTTCACTAATATGCAACTTTCTAGTTAATCAATTGAATATAACAAGCTAGGTTACTCTCTTCGACGTAACTAACTAGGTAGGAAAAATGGGCTCATGATACATTTTTAAAATGATGTCTTAGGTATGAGTATGCATCAAAATAACAAAGTGAATTACAATTAACTAATAAAGTAGGAGAAAGTGATGGATGGAGTGGCCCGGAGAAAACTAAATGGCCGGTGAGGGGCCAAAGCGAGAGAGTTGGTGAGGCATATAATGTAGATTTCAATACTATGATACTGTTACATCAACTTCTAGCAGTGCATTACACTATATAGAATGATCGGATCTAGGAATTATTGTACATATTGAAAAGGACACATATCTAGATTAAAATAACAAAAAGCTTTAATCAATGGTAGAGCCCCTTAGCCACAAATATTTGATTTAGTTACGTTTTTTTACCGAGATTTTTTTTTTTTTTTTAGGAACCAAGATTTAATTACATGGTTAATTAGATTTCTTAAATTAGGAATAAAATTGAAATTAAAGAAAATAATTTCATGAACAACAACAACAACAACAATGCTATTGCCCCATAGCTTTTGAAGTTGAAGACGCTGAAACACTACCAAAGAAATGGGGAAGCTGGCTGAGGGCTCCACTGCGCAACCCGGACAGAAGCGGGGATCGATGGCTCCGGCACGGAGTCGACGATGAACGGTGGACAGACTTGGATTCTCCGGATTCCATGGAAACGGGTGAAGATTCACATGCGGAAATCTCGTCCAAAATCAATCAGGACGCGCTGTTAGCGGGCAACCAGTCAGGAAAGAAATTTCAAATTCAAGGATCCGTCACTGCAGATTCGGAGGAGACTGAAATGGAAATTGCGGATGAAAGGAAGAAAAGGAAAGTCGGTCTGGAGTTAGGCTTGGATAAAAGCCCAATTACCCATGTGGGAGAAGACGTTTTGGCTGCATCTAATGCCTTAGCAAGCTGCCCACTAGAAAATGTGGCTACGAGCACTTCGAATGTAACGACAAGCCTCAAAAAAGGGGCTAGCCGACAAATATGAATTGTATAAGCTGGAACTGTCGGGGACTTGGCAACCCTCGTACAGAGCTTGCCCTAAGGATCTAGTTAGGGCCAATAAGCCAACAATTATTTTCCTTATTGAAACTCTCACTATAGAGAGCAAAATTTTAGAAATAAAAAGGAAGTTAAGCTACGAAGGATGTTTTGTAGTTGACCGTATAGGAAGAGGAGGAGGTCTTGCTGTCTTGTGGCGGGAAAAAGATTTATGCTCGTTGTTGGGGTTTTCTAACAACCATATTGATCTATTAATAAACCCACCTAACCAGCGAGGGTGGAGACTTACGGGATTCTATGGTTTCCCTGATAGAAGTCGGCGTAGACAATCTTGGAACCTCCTGAGGGCTCTCTCGCGCCAACATCCCAACCCCTGGTGTATAATAGGTGACTTCAATGACCTATTATCACCAAATGATAAAAAAAGTGGAGCACCTCATCCAGAGAGTCTTTTCCAAGGATTCCGGGAGGCGGTTTTTGATAGTGGTCCGTTGGACCTTGATATGAGAGGACACCAGTTCACTTGGGCAAGAGGAAGGGGTACGTCGGCTTTGTGTAGAAGAAAGACTTGACCGTGCACTGGTAAATAAGAGCTGGATGTTGCGATTCCCTGAGGCCCGACTATCAAATTTGTGTGCTCCTACATCGGATCATAGTCCTTTACTTCTTCAGTGTCACCTGCAGAAGCCAAAGAAATGAGGGTACCAGTTTAGATTCGAGAATGTGTGGCTCAAAGAGAATGATTTACGAAAGTTGTTCATAGGGTATGGAGAGAATCATCAGGCTCACCCGTGTTAACGAAGCTGAACCACTGCGCTAAAGCTCTAGAAAATTGGGGACAAACCATTACTGGAAATTTTCGAAAGAAGATAAAACAGTGCAAGGAGAATATGAAGCTCCTACTGTCAAATTCAAGCAGGGAGGCCCAAGAAGAACTGATAACTGAGAGAAGGAAATTGAGTGAAATTCTCATTCAGGAAGAGGTTTACTGGAAGCAGAGAGCTAAATCATTTTGGCTTCGTGAAGGGGATTCAAATACCAAATTCTTCCACTCTACTGCCTCCTTCCGAAAGAAACAAAACGTTATAACCAGTCTATTAAACGATGCAGGCACTCTAACTGAAAATCATGAAGAGATGAGCCAGATTATCATCCACTATTTTAATAATCTATATTCTCCATCTATTGCCGATCCGTCGAAGTACTTGAAGCGAGTTCATCCAGGGGTGACAAATGAGGTAAATGACCAACTCTTGAAACCTTTTCTAATGGAGGAATTCACGGCGGCAATTGCACGAGATGCATCCGAGACAAATCCCAAGGTCCGGATGGCTTCAATCCAGCGTTACACCGAAGTTTTGGCCTCTAATCGGGCCGAGAGATTTTCAAGCGATTGCGAGAGAGATTGGATGACGAATCTTAATTTCCCCGATGAACTAAATGATACAACGATGGTGCTCATTCCAAAAGTGGACAATCCTAAAAATCTTAAGAACTACAGAGACATATATCCTCTGCAATGTTCTTTACAAAATCATGGCGAAAGTGGTGGCGAATACAGATGAAGTATCACTTTGCACCCTCAATCTCGCGAACCAATCGAGCTTTCATCCCAGGTAGATCTATTGTTGATAATGTCTTTGTGGCTTTTGAAACACTTGCATGCAATGAAGTGTAATATAAAAGGAAAGTTTGGGAATGTTGCTCTCAAGGTAGATATTAGCAAGGCCTATGACGAGAGTTGATTAGGCTTTCCTTGAAGGAATCTTCTTGAAGTTAGGCTTTGAGAACCAATGGGTGAGGTTGGTGATGTGCCTAGTTAAATCAGTGAGATTCGGGGTAAATTTAAATGGTGACGACTGATCGCCCTATTATCCCACAGAGGATTAAGACAGGGGTTGCCCCTATCTCCGTATCTTTTTATTCTATGTCTTTGAAGGTCTATCCTCCCTATTGCATAAAGCCAGAAAGGGAAAGGAAGATTAATGGTTGTAAAGTGGTTCGAAGTGCTCCAATGATCACACACCTATTGTTTGCGGATGATAGTTTCCTTTTCTTTCGAGCTACGATGGAGGAGATAAGCTTTATAAATGACCTCGGATCGGTATGAAACGCATCGAGGCCAAGCGGTGAACTGAACAAGTCGACTCTATTCTTTTCGGCTAACGTGTCAACAACTATGGAAAACCAAGTAAGAATGACCTCGGGGTTCAAAGATAACATAATTAGCAATAAATACTTGGGGCTCCCATCACTTATCGGCGGGAAAAAATGTGAAATATTCTCATATTTAAATGATAGATTATGGAAAAGATTATCCTCTTGGAGTCATAGATACTTCTCAAGGCATGTAAATAGGTCCTTTTGAAGTCGGTAGGACAGGCATTATCGACTTACTGCATGGGAACTTTCTGATCCCTACTTCTATTTGTGATGCACTCCAAAAGATGATGAATTCGTTCGGTGGGGTTCGTATAGGCAAGAGAAACAAGGAATAAATTGGATGAGTTGGGATCGATTGTGTAATAGGAAAGAAGATGGGGGAATGGGATTCAAAGATTTGTGTAGCTTCAATTTGGCTATGCTAGCTAAGCAAGGGATGGAGAATTCTCGGTGACCAAAACTCTCTAGTCGCAAAGATTTTCAAAGCTAAATATTACCCGAGATGTAGCTTTATGGAGGCAAAGTTGGGCCACAATCCTAGCTATACTTGGAGGGGCATCATAGCGTCCAGAGTAATACTTGAGAAGGGTTGTAGATGGAGAGTGGGGGATGGAAGAGGTATAAATGTTTGGAATGATCCTTGGTTGCGAGAGGCACAAAATTTCAAAGTCACAACCTCCCCTACCCAAGGGTTGGAGACATTGGAAGTTAGCGAGTTGATGAGACCGAGAGCGAGAGAATGGGATATGAGGAAAATTGAGGCCCTATTCAATGAGAACGATGTGACCCTAATCAAAAAAATTCCTCTAAGTATTGTAGGGGGGAACAAAATTGTATGGCATTACTCAAATGAGGGATTGTACCAGGTAAAAACGGGATATCGTGTCGCAGTGGATCATTGTACAGTCATTCACAGACATAAACAAACGGGAGACTGGAGTCGCATATGGGACTTGGATATACCACCTAAGGTCAAGCATTTTGTTTGGAGACTCTTAAGGGGTAGCTTACCTCTCCGATCGAGACTGGTGGAGAGGGGAATGCAGATTGACCTGAAATGTGTATCTTGCTGACGGGGGATGGAATCGGCGGGACATCGATGTTAGAATGCCCGACCACGAGAGGAGAATGGTCGTCAAAGTTACAAATACCACATCGGGGAGAGCAAACGAGGCTTCAAACAATGGTTTTTCAATCTAAGGAAAACCTGTGCAAAAGGGAGGTGGCAAGATTGTGTGTAATTATGTGGGGAATATGGAACTTCGAAATGACAAGGCTGTGGAGCAAGAATTCTCACCGATTTTCACAAACCATAGCATCGAGCCTAGAATGGGCTCGTACTTGACGATTACCAACAACAACAACAACAATGGCACGCACTTAGTACAATGGAGCGAAAAAATCAAATTAAGGGAGCGAAATTTTAACTGAGGGTGCATGGTCCATTAAGGCATACTTTCTATAAGATAGAGTAAATATAAATATTAACATAGGCTCGATCAAGACATGCATGTTTCACCATTCTTAATTGTCTTGTCTTTTTTTTTCTTTTTTTGTCAAGTACATCTTTTTGTTTGAAAGCATACAAGTGGTGACAATTACTCTTCATGTATTTTTGGTTTGTTTCATCAATTATTTATGAAATGTACAAATTATTGATGGGTTTTTTGTGTATTAGAAATATGGTCTGCAAGTCTCCCGACAAAGAGGGCTCCTAACCAAATCATTAGCATATTCTTTCATCGACTGTGTATATATGGATAACTGTGTTATAATCAAATCAACCAAGCCTTTAAAAAAAGACGCACACATACACACATTGTTTTGGTGTATCCGTTAGGACTTATTAGTTGTTCACTTTGGTTTATTAGAGTTAGAGGTCGGTTATTAGAATTTTTTAACTTTGCGAGGCATATCTCTGATATAATAGTGTGTTTTTATGAAATATTCAAAGTAATTCCGATAATGAAACTTCTTACACTAACTATCTTTTGACAATGACCATTGATCTAACTTGAATGGGAAAAACAAAACAACTTGAAACATGACTCATTCATGATCATCGAGTAGTATTATTTGGACTTATGATTCCGAACTTAAAAAAAAATTTATTTCAACCTCAAGCAATTAATGCAAACGCTATCACTTATAAAATTCTTTATATACTTCTAAATATTTATAAAAAATTTATAACTACTCAATCTAGGTAGAATTAGTAAAAAAAAAAAAAAAAAAAAAAAAAAAGTGAAGACTTAAATCTTCCAAACCTTGAAAAATCATTCCAAGATTCCACATGTACCATTGGAAGAAGAGAGAAAAATCATTTAAATGGACGGTCCCCAAGAGTCGCGGAAAATCAAGATAGCCGTGGGTCCCACCTCTCTCACTGAGTCACTGACTCACCAACTCGAACGACACCCCATAGACTTGCCCACTTCCAAACTTTGACTTTGACCTTGACTTACCGTTACGACGAACATGATTTGCTGCTCCGCTGTCTCACTCTATTAACTCGAACCCAAACGCAAAACGCCAACACATGCACACAAAACGCCTCGACTCACGCAACAGTCGAATCCAACGCGAGCTTCACTTAGTAAGTTTCGCCACCAATCGCGTACGTTGATATGGAGATTCGAGTGACGGCCAGGATGGAAGAGACTCAAAATGTGAGTGTTGGGGTCTGTTTGGCCGGAGATGCGGTGGACGTATTAGTTTTTGTGTTGACTAATTAATTTAATTTAGCTTCCTAGCCATGCACCTTAGCTTAATTAGCTAGGCCACTAGTACTAAGATTTTGATTATTTTGTTTCGTAGTGCATGTGTTCGTAAGATTAGCGAAAGTTGCGGTGAGTTTCATTGGACAAGTGAGAACACTAGTACTCACCTAATCGTGGAAACAAAAGAGAGAAAACAAGAGAAAGTGGACGAACGAGCCTTGATTGAAATTATTGTACAGTGTAGTTGCTTTTTAATTAATTTGTTGATGATTTGATCTCATCTCAAACACAAAAAAAGTAGACCAAAAGTTGAAAAAAAAGGGGGGAAACGCGTTTTTCTTCTCATCGGTTTGGTGGATTGGTTGGTTGGAGCATCTGCTTTATTTATTTTTTTATTTTTATTTTTTTTTGTAAAATTAGAGCAATTTTTTAGAGGTGACGACTCGATTTATGACAGCCGTATCATTTTCCTTTGATCTTTAAGTCAGCGGTGGGGTACCTTTATTGCTTTTGTAAGATTAATCGAGCCTTAATCGAGTGGTGTTGAGGTAGATCAGACACCCACGATCATCGAAATTAAAATAAAATAATAAATAAATAATACAAACAACAAAAATAAATTAATAATTTTTTTGATATAAAAGAAACAAAATAATAATAATAATAATAATAATAATAATAATAATAATAATAATAATAATAATAATAATGAGAGGAGTTGATTTGTCGATATGCAAGCATTTTTTTTTTTCATGAGATATGCAAGCACTTACAAAGAGCATTTGAGGGCTCTCTCTTTTTCCCTGTTTAGATCTTGATTTGAATCTTTTCAAAAGAAAGAAAGAAAGAAAAAAGGGCAGGTGCTATGTAAAGAAATGCGGAAAGAGGAGAGGCACGTGGACTAGCTCTAGGATGTTGTTTGTAGATAAGATGTTTTTATGAGGGGCATTTTTTTTTTTTTTTTTTTGAGGTCAAATTAAGAGGCTTAATCAAGAGGGGCATTAGTTGGAGCGTGCGTACGACCCGTTAAAACTTAATTAATTAAAAATTTGATGATATGAATTATGTGGTCTAGTTCTGTTTTTATTTTTTGATAAGACAATTAGTTAGTTTGGTTTTAGTTTTTCAATTTACAATGAAACACAATACATATTAATTCCTATTAATTTAAACATCATGCAAGTTAAAGCCCCACATCAACTGAGGCAGTCTTCTTAACTTTATGATGATCCATAAAAGCTAAATGATTCTTTTGTATAATAACTAGTATCGACTGCCATCAACTTTACACCTGCATGGCTAGCCAGGGGTACTGCGAAGCTTTCAAGAGATAGCTTCAACTCCAAGAAATTGAAACGATCACTCTGCCACAGCTAGGATTTTATTAATTATAAGTTTTAATTAACGAAATTAACAATCCAAAAACACAAATATATATATATATATATATACACGTCATGCATCTACTTTTGACAAAACCATTTATTCTTCTTCTTCTTTTGGTAATCTTTCATACACAACCATTTACTATATGGTTATTGGTGTCGTTCGAAAATGCATTAAAGTGTGCAGGTACAAATCTCGATGCACATACAACCCCAATTATCCATTAATCAGTCGTTCTCGTTTTCTCTAAAAAAAAAGAAAAACTGTGTCAAATGGCCATCGCCTATTTGACAAAAAAAAGTATGTCGCCTAATTATTTTCTTAAACAGTATAATCACACCAAGTCACTACGTACTAAGCATTATTTGGTGTTATGAATGAGTGGCGGAACTAGAAAATTTTGTTAGGAGGGCGAACTTTAGACGGAACTACAAGGGATCTCGGGGTTTAGGAGGGAGGACCTAATAAGGTAGAAACTCTATCAGGAAATAACAACAAGAAATTAAAAGATAATTTTCTTCTTTGTCTTTCATTTAGTATGGTTTGTCTTTAAATACATGTCCCATTAAGGTAGATAGATGGATACAATGGTCTAGTGACGAGAGAAAGAGACCCAAGTCTAACGGGCTCAGGTTACATCTTGTAGTTTACGGCCCAGTATGGTTTCTTGGTGGTTCGTTTGGGCCTGAGGGAGCCCTGGTTGACATTGGGCCTAGAGGGGTCTGAGGTCAAGGCCTGGTCCAGCAGATGGAGCCTATCGATATCGCGGTCTTCGAGGTCAATCTTGTCATCAAGATTGAATCAACGATGAGGCGTTCGAGTTCTTCTTTCGAGACCCAGTTGGCCTCGGTCTCGTCATTGTCAGCCCACTCGATGAGATATTGCAGCGTGTCCCCATGTGGCGTGCGTAAGAAGCGTTGACCGCGAAGATAACGAGGAGTCGGCTTGGTGGAGATATCTTGTAGATCTGGAGGGAGCGGTCGAGAAAGGGATGGAAGGGTCACCTTTGTGAGCTATATAGGAGGCTCACATCGAAAACAGGGAGAATCGGAGCCGAATGAGGAAGCCGAAGTTCGTATGCGACGGCGCCAACACGACGTGACATGTATTAGGAAAGGAGCCAAAGTAACGTTGAGCGAGCTTTTGAGACTGGCGACAAGTCACCGAATGTTGGCGATATGGTTTCAACTTCAGGTAAACTAGATATCCGACCTCAAAGGTCTTATCTCGACGATGTTGATCGGCCTTGAGACTTCATGCGTTGTTGTGCCTTGAGCAAATTGGCTCGTAAAAGTCTCAAGATCTCATCTTTGTTGATTAACATGTCTTCCAGGGTGGCCGTGGTTACGGATCCGGGCAAGAAGGAAGGCACGGACGGTGGGGATCGGCCATAGAGGGCTCGAAATGGAGTCATACCCGTAGCTGAATGTTTCATATGTTATTCATTGCGGCTTTGAAGGTTGATGGGGCATTAGAAAGCCCAAAAGGCATAACAAGAAATTCGTAATGCCCATCAACTGTCTGAAAAGGCAGTTTTGAATGTATCTTCAGGTGTCAAACGAATTTGAAAATAACCCGAGCGAAGATCCGGTTTAGTGAAGTAGCAAGCACCGTGTAGCTCATCAAGCAGCTCATCCACCGTAGGAATTGGGAAACGATCCCGAATTGTAATAGCATTTGGGCCCCGTAATCGACATAAAAACGCCACATTCCATTCTTTTTCTTGACCAAAATCACCGGGGAGGAAAAGGGGCTAGTGTTAGGTTTGATCACGCCTTCTGTAGCATATCAGAAATGATGACAGTCGTGGCGTCCTTGTGGCAGTGAGGATACCTGTAAGGCCTTATATTAACGGGTGGGGTATTGGGAAGTAGGTGAATGTGGTGGTCGTGGGTTTGGGGGTGGTAGGTCGTCAGGTAATTAGAAGAGGGTCGAGTATTCGGTTAGGAAGTGGTATAAGTCTAGGGGAAATGTGGTTGGGGTAATAGGTAGATGGGAGTCCTGTATCGATAGTATAAGGGGGGTCGGGAGGATGGAAAAAGCGTGGAACGAGGCAATAGAGTGGGCAGTGTGTAGGCGCCGTAGTTGGGAAAAGGTGGAGGGGAGGGTAAGGTTGTGGTCACCTTGAAGGGTAATAAGGGTTATGTCATGGTAAAACTACATTTCGGGGACTTTATAATCAGATAGGAATCGACCAATGGATCGTAACCACGAGAACCCTAATACTGCATCAGCACCTTGGATTGCCATGATATAAAAATCAACGTAGAAGGTGTGTGATTGGATGGTGATAGGTGTGTTGTGGCAATATCCCGAACATGAAATAGCCACTCCATTACCGACCATCATAGAAAACTCGAAACAGGTAGGATGGGAATATGTAAGTGGGATGCAAGCCGGGGTTGTAGTATGTTGTGGGAACTCCCAGTATCCACCAATATTGAGACGTCAAGATCTGTGATGGTTCCCCGTATGCGAAGGGTAAGGGGGTCGAGGGAGTCGGTTAGGGCTGTGTCGGATAGGTGAAAATGTATGGGGACGGGAGTTGGTAATTGGGTCGGTGTGGAAGGCGTAATGGTTAGGAGGCTTGGTGATGGTGTCGGTAAGTCAGGTAGGGTTGGAGGTTCGGTATGGGGAGTTTGTTAGTCGTCCAGTAACAACATAAACTGTTTGGTTTTGCATTTATGACCGGGGATGAATTTTTCATCACAGTTAAAGCACAGGCCCTTGGAGCTCGGTCTTGCACTTCGGTCGGGGAGAGCCGACGAACAGTGAGTGGGTTTGGGTTTGGGGGTTTAGGCACTTTTGGTTCGAATGGTTGTTTAGGGAAATGGGTAGGTCGTTTGGTGTCAGCGAGCTTATCGTCGAGGTCGCGCCATGCCGATAACTTCGGCTAGTGATTGGGGCTTGAGGATGGCTAGTTCTCGCTGGAACTCCATTTTTAAACCCGCAATGAAGGTCGAACGAGTGGCGGCCGGTGAAATGCCTACAATGCGGTTGTTGAGCTTCTCGAAAGCGACGATGTAGTCGGCGAGCGGCCCCGATTGACGGAGTTCAAACAATGCGATCTGATGGTTTTCTTATGTGGAGGGACAAAATCGGAGTTCGAGAGCTCGAGTGAAAGACTCCCATGAGGTGAGTTAATTGTTCTTGTGCATCCACTGAAACCAGGTGAGAGCGTCACCTTGCATAAAGAACACTGTCATAGGGAGTCGTTGCTCCGCTCGAACTTGGTAGAACAAGAAGTAGCTCTCCGCCTGGTAGAGCCAATCGAGAGGGTCAGCGCCATCGAACTGAGGAAGTGTAACTTTAGGTGGTTTTATGGGGATCTGGATTGGGTATTGTTGAGCTAGTGGAGTTGGGGAGGGAGTGGTGCCAAAGAAATATGGCGGTCGAGGTGTGAATGAAGGACCAGCGCCGGTGTCTGAGGTCGAGTAGGTTGGATGAGAGGAGTTTGTAGTGTCGATTGGCCAGATGGGGGCGACTGGGTGATGGGTGCGGTTTAAGGTTGTTCAGTGCGAGCTCGCAACTCGGCAACTGCGGAGGTGACGATGTCCAGTCGTGCTTTGTTTTCTTGATCCATAGACTGAATTAATCTCATTTGGGTCTGCAACTGTTCTTGGATGGCAGCGAGACCGTTGTCAGGTGGTGGTGGTGGTTGGGAGGAAGATGACGGCGGCACCGCTGGCCGGGGCCTCATAGTTCGAATGAAAGCACCAGTTGATAGGGTAGAAACTCTATCAGGAAATAACAACAGGAAATTAAAATATAATTTTCTTCTCTGTCTTTCATTCAGTATGGTTTGTCTTTAAATACATGTCCCATTAGGGTAGATAGATGGATACAATGGTCTAGTGACGAGAGAAAGAGAGACCCGAGTCTAACGGGCTCAGGTTACATCTTATGGCCCAGTATGGTTTCTTGGTGGTTCGTTTGGGCCTGAGGGAGCCCTGGTTGACATTGGGCCCAGAGGGGTCTGCAGTCACGGCCTGGTCCAGCAGATGGAGCCTATCACGACCATGTGAAAAACTAAGCATAAAAAATTGACTATACGTAGAGGTACTATAAGGAGTCCCGGGGTTAGGCCCCTCCTATATCCACCCCTGGTTATGATTAATTATAGTATCCCAATCAGTCAGTCATTCTCGAACGTTTGCAAGCATATATATAGGCAAAAAAATTAAAGGGGTCTAGACGGAGATGAATCCGGACACACCCACTAATAATGATTAAGAATAATGTACGGATTCGTATCTGTTTTTTCAATAAACTCTTTTTTTTGTCCAGATTTATACCCGTTTAATTTTTATTTTAAAAGAATAATTTTTTCGAATATTCATAAAAAATACAACTAATGTGCATTTAATTACTATAAAAAAGACATGTTATGCCTTTGAAATTCAAGTCTTAAATGGACAATTTGTTCGTATAAAAAGTTTGAGCTATAATAAATAAAGTCTCATTCCTATTAAAAACATAAAAAAAATAAAAAAACACAAAGTTTTAAAAGTTCCTACATAAAAAATAACATCACCTTTGTTTAAAGCCGCCCAATACAAATATTATACATGAAAGTTTGTCAATACGTAACGAATTCATTAGTGTAGATTCTAGTACCTTTTTTGGGTGATAGGAACAACAATGCAATAATTTGACAAAAAAAAAAAAAAAACGAATTCATAAAATATCCCTACGAATTAAACGTGAAACAAGTATCCATTTTTTTCAAAAATCTCTTCCAGATCCGAATTTGTTTTTTTTTAAACGGACAAGAAAACATGTCCAGATTCGTATATTTATTTAAAAAGAAAACGTGTCTGGACCCTTAAAAATAGGTTCGGATAAATGCAAACAAAAAAGTCGGAACACTTTTTGTTGCCCTTATATATGCATATATGTATGTGAATACTTATGATATATATACTAGATCACTTGCAAATAACAAAAGCAAGAAGAGAGAGCCTAATGGTTAGGCATGCGGTTTGGGAGTAAGAGGTTGAGTTCAAACCTCAATGAGGCAAATTTGTTTCTTTCTTTATCAAAAGAAAAAACAAAAGCAAGAGATATAAAAGAGATCGAGATATATATTTTTATTTTTATTTTTTTTAAAGAGATATAGAAGAAACTGTTGAGTTATAAAGTTGGTAGCAAGTCACATTCATTTGATGCCAATTCCACAAATAATTAATTGGTGAGCAAGTCACACTGGTTTCATTCTATCTGGACCAGAATGGACCGATAGCTCGCTTAATTGGTTAACAGTGACAAACAGTCGCTAAACATTCGTGAAGCAAGTACACAGTCTTTCTTCATCACCTTTTTTTTTTTTTTTTTTTTTTTTTTTTTTTTGGAAAATGATATTTTGTCATGCTTTGGGTACATACATTAGATACACAATAGTGTATATTTCATTGAGATACATGCGACACATATCCCAATAAAATCTAGACCATTGTATATCCAATGTATGTACTCAATGTATGTCAAAATATCTTTATCTGTCTTTGCATTTTTAAGACTCCCCTTTTTGTGTTGGCCTGTTCGTTCTTATGATCTAATTTGATTTTGTCATTGCTCTCAAATCGTATCCTCACCACCCTTACCATTTTTTTAGGACTGATCACCACCCTTATAATTGACAAAACACCCTGTACAGTACTCTTTCTTTAACCAAGTCAAACAAATCTTTTGTCTTAAAGCCATCTTAAAAAGCCCCATATATAGTTTGTAGTTATATATAGGCATTGCTTATTTTTGTAGACATTCTCTCGTAGGTCCAATATTACTCTGGACTATTAAATATATACATACTCTCGACTCATCAATCAAAAAAAAAAAAAAACATTATATGAGATGGGCTAGCTAATTAACTTCGTAACTATACCTACAACTTTCAGGAGCTTGTCTCCTTTCTTTAAAAAATAAAAAAACTTCTTAACTATACCATCTAAGTACGTATAGGCCTTGATCTTATAAGAGTGAATGTTTTTGGAGAGAGAGCGCGGGCTCATGGTTTAAAAGTGGATATATACTTGATGAATTCACTTGAATGATAATTAAGGTACGTTAAAAGTGGAGCTTGTCCAATCTAAACTTAATTATTATAACCCATGTATATTATTATTTAGTGTCATTTTATTTATGTGAGACTATTAATTTTAATTCAACAATCATCATATGGTGGGTCCAATTAATAAAATTGTTTGATTAAAAGGCCTGGCGACCATGATTAAAACTACGTGGGAATAACAGTCTTTGAGGTAACCTTGAAATATATGTAATGAATTTCATCAATTGATTAAACATACATATTGTTATTTGCAATTACATTGATGATCAACTTGCTCAATTGTGAAGCAACATATATGATGATTGATTGAGTACTAAATGTGTGCAGTTTCGACAGAGGCTATTTATAATTGATTTGTAAGATTAGCTAATCAAATCAATTATTTGGTTTTTTTAGACTGCAAATTGAACTTTTTTTTTATAAGAAAAAAATCAATTGCCCCACTGAGGTTGAAATCCACGACCTCTTGCTCTCAAACCCTATACTAAACCATTGGACCTCTCGAGTTGTTGGTATACTACAAATTGAACCTGATAAGTACAGACTGTAAAGTACAGATGATGATCATGCTTCCAACTTAGTTTACAACACGTTATCGGCAAGACGAGCTTGCTTCTAGCATTAAGGAGATCTTGAAGTTCAAGAAGGCTTGTTAAGGAGAGAAAGCTAGGAAGGTATAACTTTTGTTATTTAAATAAGTTCAATTTACTTCTATATTATCATGGTTGCTTCCTTTTATCTATGCATACTTTATTCATATATTATACATTATAAACAATCACCGATTGCGAAAAGTATGCTTTCTGTAGTTGCGTCCTCGTACGATCTTCTACATCGAAATCAAAAGTCAATATGTGACATAACTAGTTTTCTCTTAAAACTACAAACGATTAGTTATTGTTCTATTCTTGATTTTATAATACAAATCATGCTATAAGTTTGAGTTGATAGTGGGTAAGCCTTGTCCCAGGTAAAGCTAAACATTGAAAGGGAGACGGGTTATCCTGTTCGAGGAGGCATGGCATTAAGCGTAGACTTTGTCTCGCCACCCACCTGGAGGTTGTCCCACTCAACTCACGAATAAGATACATTTGATTATTAATAAATCAAGTTGTGAACATATACTTAATCATATGTTATGTTTTTTTTACATAAAAGAAAAGAGAAAATTATTTTATATTATATTTACTTTCAAAATATTAATCAACCATAGTTGAATTTGTTATCTTATTATATATTACAAATTATGAATAAAGCTTGTATCCATGCGAGGTTGTATGTTGTACACAATCATTCACAAATTTCCCTTTAGAGATTTGAAAAGTGAATATTTCACTTTATATATATTTTTTTTTTATAAGAAAAAAATAATTACCCCACTTGAGGTTAAAATCCACGAAAACCCTATACTAAACCACCTCTTGCTCTCAAACCCTATACTAAACCATTGGACCTCTCGAGTTGTTGGTATACTACAAATTGAACCTGATAAGTACAGACTGTAAAGTACAGATGATGATCATGCTTCCACCAAGTAAAACATGCAATCATACAAAAAGGAAGGCAAAATGAAAATGGAAAGTCAAAAAGAATGGCATGAAAGATTTCGAAGTGTAATACAAAGTCAATCATGCTTTCTAGGGGCGGCCCAGCTTTTTGAAACAATAGAAAAGAACTATATATATATATATATATATATCAAAAATCAAACAATTAATTAGTTTACGAACCACAAATAATTAACTTAGCTTTCCAATCTATAAGTTAAAAGCTAATGAGGAAAATCTCGTCAATAACAAGAAACAAGACTAAATATTGCATGCAATGATCAAAAGAAAAAGAGACCTAAAAATTGCATGCGATATATACACACACTAATTGCTTAGAGCTGCAAGGTACTGAATATGAAGCACTATATATCATGTTAGTAAATGCATATTAGTATATGATATGCAATCGCGAGTGTCTATTAATTACTCGGTCTTTCATACAAATGAATAATATGACAGCTTACGCCCAATTAACCCTACACCAAACCATTGGTCCATTGGGCACCCAAAAATGTACCAATTTACATGCATTTTGGGGTGCCCTTATAAACAATTGAGGTGCACATAGCGGTGCCCTATACAATATGAAATGAAATTAGGCAGTAATTAAGACAGGCAGCAAATGTAGTATTTTTCTTATTAATTTTTATAATTTATTACTATTAAGAAATTAATAAAGAGAGATCATGCAGAACAATTTGAGTTTGGAATTTGTGAAATTAAGGAGTGTTCGCATAGTCAATTATATAGTTTAAAATCTTGCTAGCTAGCTTGAATAATGTGCATCATGTGCACGTGTAATGAACGCACTTTACTCGAAAGATTTTCATAAGCTTTTGTTAATTAATTTTGTTTATTACAATTACTATGGATCTATGATTCTTGGGAGCCCTGAACCTTCTTTTTGATTTTTTTTTACTTTGAT
The DNA here is from genome assembly GCA_039657325.1 of Stephania cephalantha. Classification (NCBI taxonomy): domain Eukaryota; kingdom Viridiplantae; phylum Streptophyta; class Magnoliopsida; order Ranunculales; family Menispermaceae; genus Stephania; species Stephania cephalantha. The sequence continues at coordinate 10,332,130 of CM077567.1, forward strand.
TTGACTAATTCTACAAGGGTCAGTCATTACTCAGCATGAGAAAATCTAATCATATTTAAAGTTGGATGTCTTTCTTATCAAAAAAATATTTAAAGTTGGATAACGATATTTGATTACATAGCCTATTGTACACCAAACACATTTCAACAACTTTGTCACAACATGTCAATTCCATTGTGGCTAATAATTTTGTTGTTTGAGCATTAATTAAGCTTGGTGGTGAACTAAAATGATAAACACATTATTAAAAAACAATACAATTTATACAGTGTAATAAGCTTTATGAAACTATATCACAACATTTTAGGAGCATATATCTATATAATGTGATTGCATTTGATTATTATAAAAGGATAGTATTTTTTTAAGAAAAAATAAAGCGAAATAAGTTGATAGTCGTAGATTTTGGTTCCACGTTTAATGGAAGGCTACATTAATGAATAAAGCATGCAGGGGACAAGGGCAAGAACAGGGTACTAAATCTAAGCGACGCATTCCTACTCGTTTAATTGCACGGAGAGAGCCGACACTTTGTCTCGTATTTACCCAATTTTTTTCATTTTTTTTTTTTTACCACGCAAAGACCAGTATGCCCATTCCCAGTGCATTTATAGTCCCATATTTCAAGGAGTTTTTCGTCAATATGACATTTTATAATATTGGACAAAGTGGTCGGAAAGACGGGTAAATGAAAGGGAACAATCAGCGCGGTGCGTGCTACGGAGTTGTGACGCGTTTTCTCTTCGTTCACGCTTTACTCATCTCAGTCTCCACTTTTTTTTTTTTTCACTCGTGACATTGAAGCCTAAATATTTATGCAAAATGGCCTCCAAAAGTATATGTTTTTCTTTTAAAGTATACATGGGAGATTGCGAGTTTTTTTTGTGTTTTTTTTTTTTTTTAATCGAAGTTGGTTTATGAAATAAGAAATGCTAGACGTAGTTGGTGAACACACTCATCGAACCACACTCGCTTGTGTGGCACACACTAACTACCGTATTATACATCTCAATATGGGTAAGCTGGCATCATGAGCATGTGCTACACAGGTAAACGTAGTATAGTGAGTGTGTTCACTAAGTACGTTTAGTGCTAGCTAGTAACGTGATTAGAACACACGGTAAGATTATACGTGTTCCCCAAACAAAAAAATATCAAGGCAACAACAACAAAACCTTAATTTCAAACTAAAAAATAATCAAAGCAAAATGAACTATACTATACCATCCGTGAAGTACCAAGAATTCTCGATTGAGTCGCTAATTTTTTTTATATTTGTTAAAACTTTGTCTCTAAAGTTTCATATTCCCTGAAGAATCAAGTGAACCATTGAACTTTTATTTGCCTCTAATTCGGCTCTTGAATTTTATTTGATCTCTAATTAAACTTTTATTCCCTTACTTTAATTTACTATTTTCCCAATTGTGTAACAAATGTAACTATTAAAATTACGCCCCCCACTACAAAAAAAAGAGGGGATAGTTCAAGCAACAAGAAACTTTATTATCTTTTAGCTAGATCTCGATTATAAGATTAAGCAACAACAACAACAACATAAGTCAGTCCCAAATTAATTAGGGTCAGCTACATGGATCAAACTTTTTCATTGTGCTCGATTAAGTGCAATTGATGATGGGCTTTTCAAACCATTCAAATCCCTTATAATTAATGCATCCCATGTTAACTTTGGTATGCCCTTACCTCGTCGAATTTCTACAGTTTCTATTGAGTCAAGTTTTCTAGTTGGGGCATTTGTAGGCCGTCTTTGTAGGTGACCAAACCACCGCAAATCGCCTTCCTAATCTTTGTATCAATTGGTGCTACTCCTACTTATCTTTGAATTTCTATATTTCTTATTCTATCATTACGAGTTTTACCACACATCCACCTAATCATCCTCATTTCTGCTACGTTCATTTTATGTAATTGTTGTTGCTTTACCGCCCAACATTCACTTCCATAGAGCATAGCCTACCTAATTATTGGGTCCTATAAAATTTTCCTTTTAACTTAGTATGAACATTTCGATCACAAATCACCCATGTTGCACTTCGTCATTTCTTCCATCCAATTTGAATTCTATGTGACATCATTCTCAATGTTACCATCATTTTGTATGATTGATCTTAGGTATCTAAAGTAGTTTACCTTAGGAACTTCTACTTCCCTTAATTTTACCACTTCGTCATCTCGATATCTAGTGTTTTTAAACTCACAGTGCATGTATTCGGTTTTCGTTCTACTCAACTTAAAGCCTTTAGATTCTAATGTATTCCTCCAGAGTTCTAATTTCTTATTCACTCCATCTTTAGTTTCATCCACTAAGACAATATCATGGTATATCCTCTTGAGATTATATGATTAAGCATAGAAAAAAAAAATTAGAAGAGTCCTTTTATAAATGCAAATAGCGTGCAATGGTTAATACAATTCATTATATACTATTTATCTTATTTTACTTTCACTTTAATAAGAAGAGTCGAACCAAACTCCTCAAATCATTCATTTTTGACAAGTCTGTCAATACAAAGAGAGACCCTTGCATTAAACTATTAAGAAAGTATTAGAAAGTAATGACATCCTAATAATATTCAAAACGCGTCTACGTGGCACCCATGCAACCCCGTGGCCCCACCACCAACCCCATTTCTTTTGTGATTGGCAAGATAGAAAACGTATCAAACGGTTGGTGACGCTTGCTTTACAGGATAAACCATATAGATAGAGAGATAAAAAAAAAAAAGAAGAAGAGAGATCATAGATGTGTTGATTTTGTTGGGTTGTTGGCCCTGTACTCTTTGGGCCCCACCCCTCTCTCTCTCTCCCTATCCCTGCATGGCTGCTGCATGTGCCGCTACACAGTGACTCCCCCTCCTCTTCCTCCTCGCCATGCACCATTTATGGTCTCCTCTCATTTTCACTTTCTTTAGCCTCAGTAAACACTTCCAAAATCGCCGTTAAATCGCCGTCCATCACACCCATCACATCCCTTTATCCGGGATTTCCGTCAGTCAAGTAGCACTTTTTCGTAACGGCGCAGAATATATGCTGTCCATTTCCACGCCCCCTCCTCTGTCTTCTTTGTCCACTCTCTGTTCTTTCCCTTTTCACAATAAATAAATAAACAGCTAATTATTATTATTATTATTTTTTTTTTATCTAAATTACTAGTAATAACATTTGGACTATCAGACTACTCCAATTTCACCTCGAATTATGCACAGTATAACTAGAGGAGCCTCGAATTTTGATGTTTCCATTCATAAGAGCATCTCCAATGGGACCACGGATTGGGTGGAAATGGATCCACTTATGATACAATCCACATCCAACTCAAAAAATATTCTCCGATGAGACCACGGATTGGGGTATAATGGATCAACTTATGATACAATCCACATCCAACTCAAAAAATGTTCTCTAATGTCCATCTTATGTAGCATAGAATCAAAATGAAGGGTGTATGATAAATTGTCACGTCAGAATTATTAATTCTTTTAAAGTTTTATTATTATTTTCAGTCATTTATTAATATTATGAAAATTGAAAATAAAAGGTTTCAAACTCGTCAATTCATGGTCTAAATTCATTGTCCATTTGAGACCATTTTGAGAGGTGAATGTCTATCTAGTGCCACATAAGATAGACATCCTCTCCACATTCATCACGTGACATCAATCCATGGTCTAAACCCACATTAACATTGGAGATGCTCTAAGACTCGAAATTAAATTACTAGTAAAGTGAGTCACTGGCTTAAGAGCCAAAAACTTGCTTCCAGTTGTGACGACCGACCGAGTAAATAAACAAATTATTTATTTTGTCCTGTTTTTTTGTTGATTTTTTTAAAGTGTTACAGTACCTTTATTATGGTACTAGTCCGAGTCCGAGGCCCAGTACCTCTCTCTTTAGAGTTAGAAGAGTATTGTTGTGTGGTGCGTTTGGTGTGTTCACTGATCAGTGTGGCCAAAAAGGAAGTAGAAGAAGAGCAGAGAAAACGCTTCTCTGCAATCATAATCATGACTACCACCATTGAGAACACAAGAATCGCACTTACATGAAGACTACAACAACTGGAACAAGAAGCAGAAGAAGAAGAAGAAGAAGAGTGACAGTGTGTTTGTTGGTATTGTGCATCTACATCTGATCAGAATCAAATTAGGGTTAGGGTTTGGTGGGATTTAGGGTTCGATTGATTGTTTTTAGAGATGGAGAGGAAGCAGGGGTTCTTCTCGGCGCTGAGGGACGACGTGGTGCGAGCGCTGTCGCCGGCGAGGAGCAGGGGGAAGTCGCCGTCGCCGTCGCCGTCGCCGATGTGGAGGCGGAGGAAGGAGGAGCAGAGGGGGGCGGCGGCGGCGGCGGAGGCGATGGGGAGATCGGGGAGCATGAGGCCGGTGGGGGAGACGCTGACGCCGCTCATGGAGGGCCCTGATGGTGAGGGCAGCGGCGAAGAGAGGAGAGGCGGCGGAGGAGAGCGGTGGGGGCATTGGATGAAGGGGACCCTCTCGAGGGCTCCTTCGGTCTCCTCGTCTGCGTCGCCGGTGAAGAGGTCGGATCTGAGGCTGCTTTTGGGAGTCATGGGCGCTCCCCTCGCTCCTGTCCATGTCTGCACTGCTGATCCCCTCCCCCATCTCAGCATCAAAGACACTCCCATTGTGAGACTTCCCCTCTTTTTCTTCTTCTTCTTCATGTCTGTCTGTGTGTGGTTTTGATTCTCTAGTACATTTCAAACATACCCATTTTGAGATTTCCCTCTTTTTGTGTTCTGGGTTTTTGTTCTTCATGTTTCTAGTTCCGATTCTCTTCTCTGTTTGGGTTTTGTGGTGTGTTTGTGTGGATCATGTGTTTTTTTTTTTTTTTTTTTGTTACGCTTTTTAGTTCTGTTGATGTTGAAGTTTTTCTGCTTTGCTACAAGGGAAGCTTCATCAAGATGAAGTGTTAGTTTTCTGGGTTTGGTGGGGTTTTTTTCCTGGTTGTGTGTGGATTGAAAGTACTGGTTGTTGCAGTAGACTGTCTACATTTTCACATGAGTAGTGTGTGTTTTTTTACTGTTTGGTTTGGGGATTTGTTCATTTTGTGCTTGTAGTTTCTTTGTGATCGTTGGTCTTTTGTTTGAATGTGATTTCATTAGATCGCTTGTATCTTCTTTTTGGACTTCTTCATGGAACTCCCCATCTTATGTTTCTTGGCATTTCTCAGTGAGATCTCATATTTGTAAGTACTCAAGAATGGATGTATCATAGATTTTTCTTAACGAGGAAGGAAAAGGGCATACAAACTTTGGATTTCATCTCAATGAGGTGTTGGTTGTGGTGGGCATTGTTAGATGTCTCATGAAGCAGTTGTTTAGGATTTGATTTTCCTGTTCATGTTATATTTGTTCAGACTCTAAATGAGTTTTTTGTTTTTGACAGGAAACCTCATCTGCTCAATACATATTGCAGCAGTACACTGCTGCTTCTGGTGGGCAGAAGCTGCAGAATTCCATCCGTAATGCCTACGCCATGGGAAAAGTGAAGATGTTAGCCTCTGAGTATGAGACAGCTACAAAGGTTGTGAGGAATCGGAATGCATCACGAACGGCTGAATCGGGTGGATTTGTTCTCTGGCAGATGATGCCTGATATGTGGTATGTCGAACTTGCAGTCGGAGGCAGCAAGGTTCATGCTGGATGCAATGGCAAGCTTGTATGGAGACACACTCCTTGGCTTGGTGCACATGCTGCCAAAGGCCCCGTTAGGCCCTTGCGTCGAGCACTTCAGGTCTAACTGAGTGTTTTTTTTTTTTTTTTTTTATGTTATTGCTAGTAGTTTTGTTTGCTTTGAGCCACTTTATAATCTCAATTGCGGTTGTTTTCTACCCTATTTTTCAGGGTCTGGATCCTAGAACCACTGCTAGCATGTTTGCCAATGCAAGATGCATTGGTGAGAAGAAGGTCGATGGTGAGGATTGCTTCATCCTCAAGCTGTGTGCTGATCCGGAGACACTGAAGGCCAGGAGTGAAGGGCCAGCAGAGATCATTAGGCATGTCTTGTTTGGTTACTTTAGTCAGAGGACTGGGCTCCTTGTCCACATTGAAGACTCGCACTTAACCCGCATTCAGTCTAATGGTGGTGATGCTGTGTACTGGGAGACCACCATCAATTCCTTCCTTGATGATTACAGGCCTGTTGAGGGGATAATGATCGCGCACTCGGGTCGTTCTGTGGTTACCCTTTTCAGATTTGGCGAGATGGCTATGAGCCATACAAAAACTAGAATGGAAGAAGCTTGGACAATTGAGGAGGTAGCTTTCAATGTCCCAGGTTTGTCCATTGACTGTTTCATTCCTCCTGCAGATATTAGATGTGGTTCCATCAGTGAAACATGTGAGCTTACCCATGGAGAGAGGGGAAAGTCCATGGCAGCCATGGCTGCACATCGCGCCAAAGTGGCTGCTATGGAGAAAGCGCATAACCTCGGCGTAGATAACATTGTATGGAAAGTGGAAGTTTAGAACTGATTAGAATGGTAAGCGGCGCAAAAATTGTTCATACTGGTGGCTACTTCTAATTAACTGACACAGTAGATGGTGGTAAAATTTTAGGTGCCATAAGCTAATTGAGGAGTCAAGTCTTATTTAGGTTTTTTCTTGATTTGGAGTATGTATTGTTGTCATCTGTAAATAGAGCATAATCATTCACTGGGTTATCTCAGTGCATCTTTATACTCTCAACACAGAGAAGTCTTGAGTCAGTACAGAACTGGGGGGTTGGTTTACAGCTTCGACGATGGGCAGTCGGCGGAGCAGATGGAGGTTTTGTTTTTTTGGTGTACCTTCCATTCACTTAAGGGTCATAGCGACGCTTCGATGTCTCTATAGGAGAGAGACTACTAACCTTCAGTGATTTTACTAATTCTTATTCCTTAGAAAGCAAGCATCCAAGCAGCATTGTTGAGAAGAACTCAACTGCTGCTCTGGGTGGATTTAACTTTAAATGTTTCCCCTTTTTATCTGTCATGTTGTGTGTGTGGGTGTGATCTGTCTGTGGTGGGGGTGTAGAAGTTGTCATGGATGTAGAGAAGAAATTGACATCTATCGATCTCAGTTCTTAGTTAGTTTAGTAGAGTAAAGGAAAGGAGAGAAGGTAAAAACAGTTCCATTCTTGTTACCTACTGAAACCAAAATGGGTGTGTCTGGTCTGTGTTTCTGGTAAGGTTGTGACAGTTCTATGCTCTTGAAAGATGTAAACAAAACTCTGTTTTCATCAGATATTGAATGCTTATAAATATAGATATGCATTTTTTTTCTTTTACTTTCTTTCCCTTCATCAGTACTGTAAATCAGATTTCAAGGCCTTATGAGATCTCTATTTCTTTATCTTCACTGCCCTTTCTTCATATTTATGCATGCTTTCAAGGTAGATAGAAAAAAAAAAAAAAAAAAAAAAAGCCCTTGTAGGATTTGATTGTGCATGCCAGGCAACCTGAGCTTAGGTGTTGGAAAGCTCAATTGTGGGTCCTTCTTGTTGCTGTTGATCTGTGTGGTTGTGGTGGTGGTGGGTCTCATTCACTCAGCCTTCTCTCTGACAATTTTGACTCTCAGCCTACACCAACAAATGTGGTGGTAGGGTTGATTTTGCATCCTTTGATGCAAAGCTTGTGAGTGAGATCATTAAAAACACTGGAGCTTAAAAGCCAACCCATGTGGTTAACCTTTCTTTATCTTCTAGTCTTCCTACTGTAGTATGAAATACAAATACTCCCAGCTTTTAGCACTCTCATGCGTTCATTATTAACCGTAATGAATATTAGCATTCTGTACATGTACTGATTTATGAACAAAGAGTTCTGTGGGGCTGAACTTTGATAGTTTCTTGTAAAATGGTTGTGGGTCTCAAAAGGCTCAAATTAATATGGTCACCAACCTCACCAACTCTCAAACACTATATAACAAAATTCTTATACCCTTTGAGAGCTTACTCTACTTTGTACATTTTCATTACGGAATCTGCAATTTGTGTGTATGTGTGTAAAGAAGGATAGTTGCACCATCAACTCTGGGTTCCCACCTTGACAGGGAATGCCCATGCCCCCAAAATTAAAACCCACACCAAACATGTTGGGTAGCAGTTCTTATCAGTTTCAGAGTCTCTCATTTATTCTGAAAATGCGTTGCTTATTGATTTTCTTCTCTAACTTTTCAGTTAAAAGTGGCCCCCTGTATTAAATTTCCACAATCTAGTTCAGTCAAGGAGTGAATGAGATCTGGTCTCATGTGATGAGAGTATGGGTCCAAATAAATTTATTAAACCAAACCTTCCCCATAAAAGTTAAATATCTAATCCTGCAAAGAAATCTGAGTTTCAGAAAACAATGTTCTAATTAAGCATAGTTTATGATGTTAACAACTGTCCTAGATTCTTTAGCATATGTGTTGTCTCACAAATAAAAAGAAAATCAAAGATCCTTGCCTTCTCTACTGTGTTTTGTGTTGAGTTTTATAGATTAATTTGGGCCGACTTTGAGGAGGCATTGTGCTGGAAATGGAAACAGAAAATTATATTTAGTTCAGTGTGTTGAATCTTCCTAGACCCTTTTAAATTGCATATGTCATATGTGTTGTCTCACAAATAAAAAGAAAATCAAAGATCCTTGCCTTCTCTACTGTGTTTTGTGTTGAGTTTTATAGATTAATTTGGGCCGACTTTGAGGAGGCATTGTGCTGGAAATGGAAACAGAAAATTATATTTAGTTCAGTGTGTTGAATCTTCCTAGACCCTTTTAAATTGCAGATTACATGTGATGGCTCTTGGGCATTTATTTGGTGGACCCTTTTGTATATATGGTTGATAACTTGATGTTGGCTTGTTCAGTTTGGTCAACTAGTGTGCAAACTAATGAAGATGTTGTCTGTTTATAATACTTGAAAGAAAAAACAAGTTAAGGGAGGTGGTCTAGAAAGCAAGCCTAGCTTATTGTTTAAGACTCTAGTACATGAGACGGATGGGATTTATTTTTTTTAGTGCACATATGATGTGGGAATAATCAAAGAAGTTTCCTTTTCAAATATTTGGTTTGCTTTATAATAAAATGACATTAAAGACTTGCAGATCTTTGTAGGTTGTTGATAGGTATCGTTTTCTTTACAGTGGTCACATACTCACAGACCCAATGCATTTTGTAGAAATTAAGTCTGCATAACTTCTATGCAGAGAGATTTTCAGTCTCTTTGGAACACATTTATGGTCTAGTAGTATAGAGGCATGCACTAGTGAGTAGTGACTAGACTAATGTCAATACAGTTGAAGATAATATAAGAAATTGAGAACAAAACCTGTTTCTTGAATTGTGTAAGGTTGATCCATGATCCTCTTTGTTTATTTCTTACTTTTCAAACATGGTTTCAATATGAGGATTGAGAATTTCTTGGTAAGAAGCACCTGCTAGAATTCGAAATCAAGATTGCGCGCAATTTTATTGATAATGTACAGATCTGAATCCAAAGAACCAAGTATGCTTGTATGTATTTAGTTTAATTTGATACCCTTTAATATAAAAGTATAGAAATCAAGCGTAAGGGCATCATGCAAGTGAGAATAACATGTTGTCATGACTCATTTATAATATGAATTTGTTCCAAGTCATTGTCTCTATTTTTTGTACATTGGCAGATTTTGCAAGAAAAGCAAATTGAGATGTTGGGGAAAGTTTGGCTTCAAATCTAGAGAAGGTAGGTGGCACATAAATTTTTGGAACAGAGGACATGCATGAGAAGGATATCCCATCAAACCTAAACCAATCCAGTTCCATTGCCATTGACATGCACAGTCAAGTTTAAACAATACATATAAGGGAGCTAGAGTAGTAGTAGCTAAAATAACCAAATGCTGCTGTAGCAGGGAAATAAAAACCAGTGCAGGCAATAAATTAAAAAAAGCAGTAAATAGACACAAACCACAACATAAGAGAACTTGTTCACATAGTTCAGTGAACGACCTACATCTTTGGGGCCACGTCCAGAAGTAAAATCAACTATTGATAAAGATTCCAGATATAGAAAAGATGGCGTTTAAGGCCTCGTTTGATTCGTTTTTGCTAACTTACACTACGAGTGGAGATAACTCTATAGAGTTAACTCAAAGTGTAAGTTCATATTTCATGTTTGGTTGAACTTTAAACTTGCAAGGAAACTGCAAATTTTAAAAAACGGTAAAATGTGGGAATTAACATAAATGCCCTTCAAACAAATTTTTAAAATAAAAAAAATGATTTGTGAGGGAGATAACTCACCCCCTCCCCTCGTAAGTTGACAGATATCTCACCCACATACCAAACAAGGCCTAAAAAAATTCTCGCGAGGATGGAGAGCTCTCGGCAGCCGAGGAGGATTTGCTTGGTGCATCAGGGTCCATCAATACTTCATTGACCAATAACATCTACGTTAATGCATCAGGGTCCATTAGACGAGATCAATAGGAATATCTTGAGTCATTCTCGGCCTCCCAATCTCTACCTTGGTGCATCATGGGTGATTTTAATAAAAATAATGTATTATACACCTTTTGTGGTGCATGCGATGAACATCGACATGGCTGCACACACATTTACATGTGTATGGAACATATCTCAAATAGGCAAGTGACTTTAGAGCAGCATGTTAGGTTTAGAGACACCGCAATGACACACTTTATTAATCACTCTAATAAACTCGTTAATTACAATGCGGGGCTTAACTCTAATTTATAGAGTCACATAAACATACTTCTAATCCAACTAGGAGATCCCAACTAGACTCATACTCTAACTCAAAGTCCTAATCAAACTCAAACACTAATCTAATTTAGATTACAACTCCAACATCCCCCCATAATCTAAATTACCTATCTCGAATTAAAAAATAAAACATCATCCCCCCATAATATTGTCATGATCTTCCACTTGATCTTCTCTTGAAATGCGAGATCTCGATCTCCAAATGATGACATCCTTTATCGTTCACCCGCCATCTATCTCTCACAGCTTCCTCAATGTTTTGAACGATTACCTGCACAATGCACTCGATTGCCTTTGTCATCAACGACATTATCATGGGTGATCTTACAATCCTGAAGTCGAGTTTGGTTGTCCCACACTTCTTTGTGGTGCTGCAATCGCACGCCGGGGTCTAGCGTCAATACCAACTGAAGTGGAAGCTTCATCCTCACATCTAATCGTAGATGGTTGAGCAATACTTTTTCCTTTTATGTCCCAAATCCACGCACTCTTCTCATCAAACTTGACATCTCTGCTAACAATGACTGCATTGGTAACTGGATTGTACAATTTGTACGTTCCAATCATCCCTGGAATATAGCCAATAAATATGACCTTCACGCCTTTGTCATCTAACTTCTTCTGTTAGCATCAAGAACATGTACATATGCGGTGGATCCAAACACCTTCAAGTGTTTGACACTTGACTTATAACCACTCCAAGCCTCTTCTGGGGTTATATGGGACACACCTTTTGTGGGAGACCTATTAAGCAAATAAACTGAACATGCAATCTTGACCCAAAAGGATCAGGTAGACCTTTGGCTTTCAACATACTATGAGCCATGTCTATAATTGTACTATTCTTCCTCCCTGCAACACCATTATGTTGCGTTGTCTGTGGTGGCATGATCTCATGTTTAATCCCATGACGATCACAAAACTTTGAAAATGTCGAGGACGTGTACTCACTACCACCATCTGTCCTCAAAGTCTTGATGTAGCGTCCACTCTGTTTCTCCACAGTAGCCTTGAACTTCTGAAAGCAACTAAAGGCATCAGACTTATTCTTTAAAGTATACACCCAAATCATCCTGCTGCAGTCATCAATAAAAGTCATAAAATATTTGCTTCCTCCTAGTGAAGCAGTCTGCATTGGACCATAAACATCTGAGTGAACCAACTGTAGTAGAGATTTGGCACGCCTTGGAGTGTTGGAAGCAAACGTTCGTCTATGTTGCTCCCCCGAAATACACCCCTCACAAAATTGCTCTGGATGTTGAATCACAGGCAATCCTTTCACTAAATTCTTATGAGTCAACAACTTCAAACTCTCGAAGTTCAGATGACCATATCTTAGATGCCATAACCATGACTCATCAGAAACAATGGATTTAAAACACGGATAAGATTCAATCTTAATCTCAATCTGAAACAACCTATTTTTCAAAGGAGACTTAAGAATGATCATACCTTTAGAGTCAAACACAGTGAGATGACTATCTTTGAAATCCACTTTGTACCCCTTCTCTAGCAATTGCCCCAAACTTAACAAATTGCATGTCAATGTCGGTACATATAACACATCTGAAATATACTGATGATCACCATTCTCCAACTGGATCAAAATTCTTCATTTTCCCTTAACTGGAAGTTTCCTATCATCAGCAAACTTAACCTCTGTCAACACTGACTCATCCAACTCATCAAAAAATTCTTTATTGCCACACATGTGGTTAGAGCATGCACTGTCGAGATACCACATGTTACTCTGAGCATTCTCCTGGGCTGATGAAACCATCATTAGTGTCTGATGACACTCCTCATCTCGATCTGTCTGCTCCTCAGACTCCGACTCTGACTCTGATGATTGTTTTATCCTGCATTGTCTAGCTATATGCCCAAATTTGCGACAGTTGTAACACTGAATCCGATTTCTCTGTTGATTGCGACATTCGTCTCGTCCACGACCTTTATTTCTATCCCACCACTGCAGATTATTATTCTGACCTCTGCCATCGTTGTTGACTTTATCACGGCCTTTAAACCCATAATTCTTCATTAGCTTCGGGACAACTGTAGTCTTCAATGCCTGCTCAGTAGGCTTGACTTTTTCACTTTTTTCATTGATTCGTTGCTCATGTGCTTGTAATGAACCAATGATTTCTTCAACGACTTGGTCTCATAATCATCCCGACTCCATAATAGCAGCTACTACGTGGTCGAACTTCGTGGTCAAGGTGCGCAAAATCTTCTCGTTCACATCGAGATCGGCGACATCTTCGCCATTCATCTTTAACTGATTGACGATTGTCTGAACACGATTGGTGTACTTCTCTATATCTTCGAGTCATCCATCTCGATCAACTCGAATTGTCGCCTCAAAGTTTGCAACCGAACTTTCTTGGCTTTCTGTACACCACTTGTAGGACGTCTCTAAAGTGTCCCACGCTTCCTTTGATGTCTTCGCCAGTTGCACTTTCTCAAACGCCACATCATCAAGCGTTTGCAAAATAAAATAAAGTGCCTTCTGATCTTTCTTGCGAAGCTCCTTTTGTGTCGAGGTAGCGGTGGCCCCTGGGTCTTCAAATCCATCTTCAACTACTGCGAGCAAGTCTTGAAAACTGAACAAGACTCTCATCTGAGTGCTCCATCTATCAAACTTCTTCCCATCGAATATTGGAAGAGTAGGTTGAACTTGGCCGTTCCCCGATGTCGCCATAATTCACACCAAATAAGAAAATCAAAATACTCAATTTTGATTTTAACTCTCTGTCGCACACACTTTGAACAAATTGTTCAAATCTTCGTTTCTTCTCCAAAACAAGAAACGGCACGCTTCGATCTCTCAATAGATGCGAAGCCCAAATTCTTTGTTCGATCTTGAACAAAGTTTCACACCGTAGATCTAAAATCTCGGTCTCACTCTCACAGATCTCGGGATCTCACTTTTTCTCGATACCATGTTAGGTTTAGAGACACCGCAATGACACACTTTATTAATCACTCTAATAAACTCGTTAATTACAATGCGGGGCTTAACTCTAATTTATAGAGTCACATAAACATACTCCTAATCCAACTAGGAGATCCCAACTAGACTCATACTCTAACTCAAAGTCCTAATCAAACTCAAATACTAATCTAATTTAGATTACAACTCCAACACAAAGATTGGTGGTTAAGTTGAGACAATATTGATATTAGAGAGATCCGCACGACACACAAATAAAGGCGCTGGTAGGCCCAACAAATATAAATCAAGCTCAATAGTTATATCAAAAGAAATATATGTTGATGCCCGAAAGTGCCGGATGTAAATTAGTCGAGGTGATTGGCGCTTCACATTAAAAAAAAATAAAAAAAAAAAAAAAAAAAGTACGTCGGACTTCAAATCAAGACTTTAAATACTAACATAAATACCTTTGCTTACTTTCAATCGAAGCCCATCGGTCCTGTCATTATGGTCCATTCAATTTAGTTGGCCAATGTACGAGCTCGCTTTCAATTCTACGAATCTATCAAATTAGTAATATATTGCAAAGGTTGATAACTTTATTAAATTAAGATATTTCAATGACTTATAGCATGAAAAAAAAAAAAAAAAAAAATAGCTTCTTATTACAACGCGGCTCTCAAAAACCTTAGTTTTTCTTCTTTCGTTCTCCTTCTTCACGATACTCTTTTTTGGAGGGCGGGGATGATTTCAATAACTTCTTTTACCTCTTATTAATCAAATAAACTTAGATATGTTCTTATCCAACGAGATGATTGTTTTCATCTCCATTGTGGCCATAATATGCACTATTGACAACATTCACTTCTCTATATCCGCATCATTCTCGAAGACTGTGCATAGATTTGCGTTTATAGGGTTGGTAATCGTCATTAGGTTTTTTCATAGGTAGTTGTTTCCTTCCTTGGTTGAAAGGTTTAAAATGTCTTCCCTCGTTGGAGGTTTTGTGTTTACTTCCCTTGTCGAAAGTTTTATTTTTCATAATAGTTAGAGTGATGTATGTACGTATTATATATCATGTTCCAGGTCACTGATTGTCAAATTGTTCTTTTAAACAATTAAAATTAGCGAATCAATTTGCTACCGTGATTGATTCTGTTGTGACGAATCACCAGGAATACCCAAGATTGTAATCACACAAGTACACCCAAAGATAAATAACTACAAAGAAAATATCGAAAAAATTTACGTGGAAAACCCCAAAATAAGGGTAAAAACCACGGGCAAGAAACAACGCAATCTACTATTAATAGTTTAGTACACAAAGGAAAAATCACCTCTATCCAAATCCCAGATAGATAACCCAACAAAATTTAATCTCACAATGTCGCGTACCCGCTTGCAGGAGCCCATACACTACGATACAACTCTCAGCTCTCTCAAACAAGCATCTCAACACTCTGCCTTCACTATTTCGTACATATCATATTTATATATGATATGATACAACGCATATACAAGGCACGAATTTGAGTTTCATGCAAACTCGAATTCCAATTGAAGAAGCATACGAATTGTTTCCAATATGCACATTAATATATAGCCACGTGTCACCAAATGTTACATTGACACATGTTTTAAGTCAACTCAAATAATGACACATATTTTGACTCCAACTCAACTACGATTCCAATTCCATTTAGTTTAAGCCACCAATTCCAACAGATTCTATATCTCGTACTGTTCTATTTAATAGCCATTAATAATTAATAAAATTTTTATTTCTACAAAAAAGAAATATATTTCAATGACTTAGAAAAAAGTTCCTATATATCTACCAAAAGAGGTACAGTCCTCTCCTCTTAATTAATCTGCGAAAATGTCAAATTTAATTTTGAAAACGATCAAACATTGCAATGTTAGGAATGCCATGACTGTGTACGAGTTTACTATTGGGCCATTTCATGTATAGAGATTTTATTACTACCTGCATCGGCTCAGCTTTGTTTCAGACCGATTATCAAGTTTCACTGCTAACTTTGCCGATCTAAAAGATGCCCAGGATTTCTCTTCAAGGGTTAAACAACAAATTGAAAGCCTCCATGTGGTTTGCTCGTGTGGTACAGGAGGCAACATGGGTTATCGTGGGTTCAATCCGTCTCACCATATTTTTTTTGATAGGAAAGAAACAACTTTTTTTGCACCTATCAAAGTTTGAACCCATAACTTTTTACTTCCAAATTTCATACTAAATTATTGGGCCACCCAATTGATTAATCCGTCTCAACATAATTAAGCTATTGAATTCGTATGTCACTTGTTGGACATGCTTTTAAAGTAGTTGAGGATTTTGTAGCAATATTTTCATGCTGTAGGGTTGCTCCGAAAACACTTACTTATTGAAAAGAAAATTCGAAAGAATTCTAAGCTTTGAATAATTAAATTAGCAACGCAGCGAAAGCATATCTAGTGAGATATGGGCGAGGCATCATTTGCTAAAAAACAAAGTTAAGGAGATCCAGACTCTGTGTTGAAGTCTCACTTATATTTCATGCAAAATCCGTTCTTATTCGTCTGGGTAAGGCCCATTGTTATTGGGCTTTATTTGTCCCTTCGTTATGTAACATTTTTTTCAAGTCAATAGTATTTGCATGACAAATTTAGTTGCGGATTCTTAACAACTTCAAAATGAGCAGGCCATTGAAGACCCTTGTGAGTTGTTATGTTTCCTTCGGTTCTATTTAGTTGAGTTAATGGTGCCCCCGAGTCCCCGACAACTACAGTAGGCACCTCACTACACATCTACGGTACGGTCTATATGCAGTTAAAAGTTTACCCCATGACTTAATTTTTTTTTTTTCGTTCTGATTAAGCCTTCAATCTTGAATGTAGATGATTTATCCTTCATTGCCTGCCAATACTAATCCTCGTGCGAGAAGGGGTCTGATGATAATTTTGTGCTTACATCTCAAAATTAGGTTAAAGATAGACCTACTTTGCAATCAAGGCCAAATTCTTATTCATCCATGAGAATTTGTTTTAACATTTACATATATGGTAGCTTGGGCAAGCTGGGTCCAACGTACATTAAATACTGTAAACCGTTAGCTAATATATATATATATATATATATTGAGATTCGTTTTGGGTAAAAAAAATGAAAAAGCACTCAATTATTTCGTCCCCATAGCACAATGTAGTCTCAGAAAGAACAAATTAAAGAGAAGTGCTTAAGCAGAATCAGTTCAAGGCTTTACTAGATAACAAAGTTAAAGACTTAAAGTTAGCAATATAGTTAGCAGGAACTTTTCTTTAATAAGTAAGACATAATTAGGTCTTTGTTTGCTTTTTCACACTTTGTAAAGAAAAATCATACTAATATGGTCATAAATCCATGGAGGCACAATGCAATAACTAACTAATGAGTAGGGAGCAAGCGGATCGGATCCAATCTTGTTATGGTCAATCCGTAATCGGATCCAATTATTGCGGATTGAGAAATCGCAATTCAGACTGGTCTATTTATTTTGCTAATCTGAATTGATCCAATTTATTAAAAGCTTAATTGGTTAAAATATCATAACCTTTCACAATTTTAGTTATTATATCTTACCCTTTTGAGATTTGTTATTATATCATAACCTTTCTAAATTATTTGACTTGTATCGCAAGTCATTTTTTAACTCAAAATTTGATGAGGTGACACCTTAATTATGGTTTAAAAAGCCACATCATCTCCCATAATTATTAGAATAATTATTAATTTTATGATTTAAATTCATTATTTAAGTGTCACATCATCAAATTTGGAGTTCAACAGTGGTTTAGGATGCAAATTAAACAATCTAAAAATGTTAGGATATAATAACAAAAGTTGTAACAGGTTAGATATTTTAACCAATTTAGCCTTTAATAAATACGGACCGGACTTGATCAAGTTATGCGGATTGACAATTATAAAATTAGTATTCATAAAAATATAAAATTAATGTTTTAAATTAAAAATGATGCAAATCTTTATAAGTAAAAAGAAATTTATGATTTCCAAAGCATTTTTTGTGAGATAGATAATGTATCACTTGCAAAAGGTAATTTAGGGAGGCCGAGGCTATTGATTCGACTCCTACTTGATATTTTCTGAATAGAATATGTTTATTGTGTAGAGAACTTGTGTACATGGTAACCTATATATATACACACAAGTCTAGAATACAAAAGGAAAGTGCAACCACAAAAGGAACCTACTAAATACACGAGATATTAATTTCCTTAACTGCTAAATACAATATTTAGTTTCCTTAACACTATTAAGAAAAATGTTGAATACTAATTTTAATTCAAACATATTAGTTTTAATATTTTCTATATTTATTTGACTAGATAGCTTAAAATATATATTTGAATATAAGAAGATTTAACTTAAGTTTCAAATATTTAGATTTTCAAGTGTATATGAATAAATAATAGATGAATTAGTGGCGTAGGAATGCTACTACATCTAAATATAGTTCAAAATTTTAAGAGTATGTGTATGTATAATGTAAGGTATATAAAGGTTAATTGGAACGGATTGCGAATTGGATCCGATGATTAAGATGTATAATTTGCAATTTAATTCAATCCAAGCGGATTGCAACTTTTCCTCTCCAAGCGGATTTAACAAATTCAAAGTATAAACTAATTAGAGCTAAACGGATTGGATCAAATTGGATCCGTGGATTTGCGGATTTCATGAACACCCCTAATGGTGAGCGACCAAAACAACGTCTGGTGGAGAAGGTAGCGTCCACCAAAAGGCGAGCAACGTCATCAATGTTGCTTGAGTTTGGCCGATTTAACTTGTTTGTTTGTTTCTTTTTTTTGGGTGGAAGTTTAACTTGTTTTTTTAGATTAGAGTTTTATTGTTTTTGCCCCCTTGTTAAGTTTGTCGTCCCTTTTAGTAGGGTTGTCTTTTGCTCTTGTTGGTGGCGTTGTTGTCTCTATTGTTGGGGTTTGTCCTCCCATCTACAGGTTGTTGCCCCTTTTTAAGGTTGAGGTCGCACTACGTGGGTACTAACTTGAAATTCAGTTATGCATACATTGTCATGTAAGAATTAAGATCTATATGTAATGAGTGTTTTAATCTAATAGGCCACTCATTCCACCTTCTCCAAAGGCTAGCATTTGCAATACTGTATAGTGTGTACTGTATTTGTTAACATCACATTATTAGACCAAACATATGTTAGGAAATCACAGTCAAATCTCACAAGTTTGGAATTGTCAACATATACATTCCAAACTTGAAGGGAATGGTAAGGAAATAAAAGCAAGGAAATAAAAGCCAGCTCTTCCAATTTGTCACAATTGTCGGCAGCCACATCACAGCCAGTACTCTCAAATTTGGATAATCAGCCAGCTACATAATCCGCATTGATTTCCAACCTTTACTAACTTTATTCTCATATATTATAAGAACTTATTTGTTTTCTAACTTAACTAGGTTTAAGAGTTCCTATATATACTTAGAGCATGTCCAATGGGATCATGAATTGAGGTAAAAATGGATCTACTAAGGATACAATCCACATCCAACCCAAAAAATATTCTCCAATGAGATCATAGATTCATAATGTCTATCCTATGTAGCATGAAATCAAAGTGAAAGGTGTCTACTACAATGTATACTTTTGGATATTATGGTAAACTGTCACGTCAGCATTATTAATTTTTTTTAAGTTTTTATTTTTTTCAAGCCTTTATTAATATTATGAAAATTAAAAATAAAAGTATCAACTCATCAATATATGATTTAAATCCACATTACCATTGAAAATCATTTTAAAAGATGAATATCTATCTAGTGCCACATAGGATAAACATCATCTCCACATCCATAATGTGACACCAATCCATAGTCTAAATCCATGTTACCATTGAAGATGCTCTTCGATTTAAGATCTAAGTCGGCCAATGTAGGCTATAGATATGTCTACATTGTAATTATGAACAAAACCAATTAAACGAAAAAAAAAAAAACAATAAGATTTTACCACATACATATGGTTTGGCATGTGGTCAATTCACTAGAAGGTTTGGGTTTTAAGTATAAAGTGAGCAAAATTTAAAGGGTGATCTTAATTAAGTTGTTTGTTTCTTATGAAAAAAAAAAAAAAAAAAAAAACAACATTAGATAATTGTAACTGAAGCAAGCAGAAAGCACCTGAAAAAGTCTGCCCAGTACTGAAAGGGCTGATGCACGCTGCAGTGCTTCCACAGAAATAGAGCATTGTTTTGTTCTATCAGGTCCTTTAACCAAAGAAACAAAAACAACCTCACCAACGTTGCCATGACTTCCCAGCACACCATTATGAGAAAACTCATTCAGGTCTCTGCAAGAAGTACTAGCGTGCTACAACAAGACGCCCTCTCTCGCCATGTATCATTCAATAAGATTGAATTCGCAGAAAGCCCACTTCCCAATTACCCCACTTGGAATTATAAATTACAAGCCTATCGCATCTAGCTTTAATTAGCCTAATAAATAATATGCTGGACCCAAATCTGTCTTTAGGTGCTCAATTATTTAATCAAATCTAGTCAAGATCTATGATCTAGTATCATTTTATGCAACAGAAAGTATAGAGAATTCTAAGTCCATCGATGCTCATGATCAACTCATCAAAATAAATGGAGGGTATTACATACTGAAAATACAAATATGTATCACATAAAACCTCCCAATATCTCCTCCTCTCATCAATCCAAAGAATCCAAGTGAATGTGCGGTGCAGGATAATCAAATAAAATGAGTGCAACTACTACACAAAACCAAAGTCCCTATAATATAACAATCGATCGTAAATGCACCACCAATGCGCCAAAATAATAACTGGGCCTCTCTCGCTCTCTCAGTACACAATGAAAAAGCCCAAGCTCAGCAAAGCCCAGCCCATCACCTTCTTCGCGCACCACAACACCTTCTCTGCTCCGCTCTGTCAAAACATTCAATGCCACCCGTATTAATAAATTAATTAATTTTAATAATAAGAGACCCAATGTACGGATCTGAACCGGATTTCAAAAACTTTCAAATCTAGTTTTGTTTTTTTTTTTACTCTAGATTGCAGATCTGATGGAGCAGTAGATTAGATTAGATTAAATTAGCTTTGCGTGCCTGTCTTCACAGGACACGAGGCATAGGGAGACTAAATTATCTGTAGATTTGTCAGATCGACGGCTATCACTTGGGGATCTTAACAATGCGAACCCGAGGAGCGACAAACGAGATTCCCGGCTCACATTAGCAGATCCCAGCGTATTTTGCTACATTACGCGGATTCAGTGTTCGTGTGCAAATTATTGTGGTCATGGATCAGATCTAGAGCTCTAGTACTAACAGATCTCTACTGTATCTCAGATCTAGAGAAGAAATCCAACGGACCGCATTGTTCGGACATCAAATAGATTGATAGAACTCGGACTCACCGTATCATTCGCAGAAGGCGCGGGAGAGACGCTGTCGAGAGATGTCGGCGACTCAGTCGGCGGCGCAGGAGGGCTGGGCGCCGCCGGTCCCGGCGCCGGAGCACCGTGCTTCTTCTTCTTCGACTTCTTGGTGGGAGCCGGTGCAGGCGCCGAAGTGGTCACCGGAGGAGCAGCCACGGGCGCCGGAGGAAGGACCGCCGGGGGAGGAGCGCTGACGGGAACAGGCACAGGCGGAGGAGTCGCCACCGGCGGAGGAGTCGCCACCGGCGGTGGAGTCGCCGGAGGAGTAGCGACCGTCGGTGGGGTGGCAACCGGAGGAGGCGTCGCCGCCGGTGGTGGAGTCGCAGCTGGCGGAGGAGAAGTCGGCGCGACCACCGGCGCCGGGGTGGCCGGCGTGGGAGGAGCGGCGACGGGGGATGCGGCCGGGGGTGTAGCGGCGGTTGTGGGCGGCGCGGCGACGGGGGCCGGGGTTTTGGGGGCGGTGGTTGGTGGCGAGGCGGTTGGAGCGGTTGGAGGTGTGGTCGCCGCGGGCGGCGATGGGCCTGGTGCTTGGCCGCCAACGCCGGCCACGGCAATGCAGACGAGGACGAGAGCGAAGACGGAGCTCCGTTCCATCCCTCTCTCACTTTCTCTCTCTAGAGTTGCAATGCAATGCAGGTAGCTTGAGCGAGTGGGAGTTTTGAGTGAGTGAGAGATGAGGTGAGATGTGGTGAGGTGAGGGAGAGCATAAATAGATGAGAATATGACATAATTATGTTATGTTTGTCCTGTCTCTCTCTCTCTCTCTCTCTCTCTCTCAAGGGTTGGAGACGTTGCAAGCAAGGATCGGGACCCACACACTAACCAACGAAATGAGCTAGGATGTGGCGCCTCAACACAGACTGTCAGTGGGGTCCACTAGCTTGGATATCTCTACCGGTAGATTCGTTACACGTGGTCGTTAGGGGTGGGGGCTCTAAGGTTTGCTTAGCTGGACGCCATGCTACCGTTATAGTAAGTAGGGGCCGAAGGGTTACCTTACGAGCTTAATGAGCTTCCTTAATTTTCAGATCATTTTTGGCACCAGCACCTGTGGACCCCCTCCTTTCATACTCTATTATTGTAGGTCAGATGCTTGTCTCGCAAATTTTGTTTATTTTTTTACAATCAAATAAAAATAAATTAAAGATCGTTTATCAAAAAATAGGGCACATTTACATTTTATTTCACAAAATAGGGTGGTGTACTTTTTTTCTCAGAGTAAAGCAATAGCGCATTTTCAAAAGGCGCTATCAAAGCCACATGGACTTTTTGGCGTGGGCCGCCCACGTCGCCAAAAAAAGTCCACGTGGACATCCTACGTGGACATCGGCGACCGAATAGCGCGTATTACGAGGTGGACAACCCGTACAACCCATAGGCGCTATTCGGTCGGCCGATGTCCACGTAGGATGTCCACGTGAGACCGGTTACACGGATAGCGCGTATTGCGAGGCGGACAACCGTACAACCCATAAAGCGCTATTCGGTCGGCCGATGTCCACGTAGGATGTCCACGTGGACCGGGTTACACGGATAGCGTCTTTTCAAAAGACGCTATCCGTCCACGTGGACTTTTTATTGCGACGTGGGCGGTCCACGTGGGCTATTACACGAGATAGCGCCTTTTCAAAAGGCGCTATCGTGTAAGGGCGTCAACGTGGACCGCCGCGTCGAAAAAAAGTCACGTGGCTTTGATAGCGCCTTTTGAAAATGTGATATTGCCTACTCTTGAGAAAAAAAAAAAGTACACCACCCTATTTTTCGGATTTAAACTAAAAACATTAATATTTTTGTAAAAAATTCTAAATTAAAGTACTATCTTTTGTAGAGTGTTGTTGCTTTTTTGGGAATTTACAGTTGCTTCACTATTGTTTTCTTTTAAAAAAAAAAAATTACTTTTCCAAAAAATTATTGTGTTTGTTGTTACTCCCTCCCTTTTCACAATGTTTTATCTTAATTTGAGTTTTTTTTAGATCTGAAATATATGTCAAATTAAAAAACTAAGGAAATATCGATATCTCTTTCTCTAAATTTGACATCAATCAATTTATTTAATGATAAAGCTTAAGTTTTTTTTTTTTGTAGTATCTATTATAAATAAAATAATTTATGGGAACACAATGAAGTCCAAATTTAAGTTTTTTTATCAATGTTTTTTTAATTATTTAGCACCGCATCCCAAATATATATATGACGTGTGTTGGCGAACAAAAGGGAGAATAGTAAACGCGGTGAAATTGAGAAAACCAATTGGCGATCGCTTTTAGGTTTTCAATTGCATGCACTTGGTGAATGTAAAGGTGAAGTGCAAGTGAATTATTCTATGATGATTGGAAACAATGCTTCCCTTTGACGTTTGGTTTGTATTATTTATGTATATAGTAGCATTGCATCATAGGAAATCACAAGTGAACAGAATAAAAGGAAGGGATACGAAGCAATTATTATCACAATATTGATACGATTAGAGACAAGGGCCCCCTCCACATCATGTCAAAAAAAATTTCGTGTTATCCGCCATATAGTGCATATATATCAAATTATTTACCAATTACCATAGGTGAAATATACAACAATATAAAGACTAATGAAGTAGCTGAGATTTAATACCCCTTAATTAAAAGCTCAAAATTCTCGATGTATAGATACCCAGAGAAAAAACATATTGAATTAAAAAATTCATATATTAACCCTGTAACCTTCGTGTGATATTTAAGCTCATAATCTTCAAGTCGAAAAAAAAAACATATATCTAGAGGAGGAAAGGTGGTCATCTCACATTTGATTAGCCATACATGCACCCACCAAAATATGAGTTACTACTGCTTGCCTTTCACTTGCCGCATTCCACTTACAAGTACAAGTTTCTTTATTTTCAAGCAACCTGCGCACTCTAAAAGCAAATCCTAATTAAGGCAATCATGCATTATATATGCACACAAAGCATTATCATGTACGCGGAACTGTGGAAGTGCCAAATAGAAATGCAAATTACACTTGCATGCACTGTCAATAGGGACGGGCATACCGCGGTTTGGTGGTGAAAACCATCAAACCGTGATTAAATCGGGAGTTTACTGTTTGGTCGTTTTTCAAACCACCACCAAACCATGAACCTTCAAAATTGCAACCAAACTGACTGCGGTTTACGTGGTTTGGTTGGTTTGATTTTGCAATTTTCTTATGACACATTTAAAAAATAAAAAAAAAAAAACCACACATTACATAAATGTCCATTAACGAAACATGCGACAAAACATATAGATGTCTATACATGACCACCAAAAACACAATGAAACACATTAACTCAATCAAAATTATGAGTCTTACTTCATTTTCAAATTTAAAACAACATTGAAAAGCTTCAACTTAATTCCAAGTTTAGGGGTGGTTTTGCGGTTTGGTGAACTATTGTTTTTCATAGATGAAAACCACCACAAAATCGTGGAATCGCAACTTTCAAGTTTTCTAAACCACCCCCAAATCGCGATTTTAAAAAATCACATCAGACCACGCGGTTTGAACGGTTTTATGTAAACCACTGCCCACCCCTAATTGTAAATGTACGTAACTCACGTACATTTACGTAAGTAGCATTTGTTGAGATTTTACTTGACATAATTAAAACTAATTAAGTACTAATTAAATATATTTGGTGAGATGAATAAGACATCACTTGCAAAACGACAAAATTTAATTGGAGAGGCCGTAGGTTTGACTCCCGCTGAAGTCATACTTATTAGCACCATAGAGGAAGGTGGATTTGAAAAGCAAAAATTCTGGTGAATTAAGTAGAGCCAAGTTTGGTGGGATCAACCGTGCTTTTCATTCCTTCACTGGCTACAGCTAGCTCATACATTATCATGTTTGTCTAATGCTCACATTACATGTTTTCACAATTTTCTACTTTTTCTTTCCCTTTTTTTCTTTGATGTTATGTTCTAACCTCCGTCCGTTAGCTGGGGTTTTCTCATTATTTTGATGGGCCAACCACGAGCCACGCGCCCGCCTCTTATCCCTAACTCATACTTTTACGTGACTCTAGGACCCATACAAATTTTAAGTCCCAAGTATAATATATCTATCATATATTATCTATCATATCTATCATATATATAAAAGCACGAATCACAAATTTTTGAGTGGTAATGAAATTTACCTATTTGCCCATATTCCCTTTTTTTTTTTCATCTCCAAATCAACCTTTTCTTTTGTCTGCAAATCAAACTCTAACTCCTTATCAATCCACCACACGTTTTTTTTTTTTAATCTCCAAATCAATCCGAACTCCTTTCTCATCAATCCAATACACCGTTTTCTCGTTCTCTCGATCTTCAATCGATCACTCTCGTGTTCGAGGACGAACTCCTTCTCATCAATCTAATACACAAACTCCTTCTCATCAATCCAATACACGGAGATGAGAGGTTGATAAATTGAGGAGACTTCTAAATTGGAGACTTGTTTAAAATTTTATATGAACATTGTATCTTGAAAGCTTGAATTGCATGCTACCATTTGATACGTTTTAAGGGGGTGCATACCACTCGGTCATCGTCTTCATCATTCTCACCCAAACCCCCATTGTTCTTCCTCATATATATATATATATATAATATATATATATCTCTCTCTTCTCTCTCTCTCTCTCTCGAAGATCAAATTCAAGGAAGCGTGAGTGTTGGTGGCGTTGTTGAAGAACAATTGATAGTGAGATAATATTTCAATTTTTGAGTTTTAGTGATTTGTGGACCGATTTTTTAGTCTATGAATTCGAAATTGGAATTGGGAGGGGTTGTTGTGGTTGGTTGTTATTGATTGTGTGATGAAGAGAGGAGAATGTTCGGTTTTATATATATATATAAACGAGAAGAAGAGAGAATCAGAGGAGAGGAAGAAGAAGAAGGTGGGGGTTGAAGAAGAAGGTGGTTTGAATAAGGTGTTGGGGGAGGGAACAAACCCAAAACCCATAAGAAATTTGAATGAAAAAAATTATGATTAATCATGTGAAAAAAAGAAGGTGTCTAAAGCTTTAATCCCAACTAATTCAATTATTTACATTCATAATTTCAAAGTTATCCTTTCTATCTATAGAGTTTGAGGTAAAGATTGAACTTTATGTACAATTCTATGAAATCTCCACAAGCAAGTGTTTACAAATTGATGGATCAAACCACTTGTGTTTTTTTTTCCTTGTTTCCTTTTTTTTTTTTGAGGAAGTAATGTCCTAGCATGACTAGCTTGTTTTTTCATTCACATCTTATCTCAATCACATTAGAGAATATTGATAAGCTAAAAAATGTACTTGTATTTTTAATTTTTAAATTTTAATTACAATTATGAATTTTATTAATAAATTCTTAAAAATTAATTCTCATGCGAAAGCGAATGCAATCAATCGTGCGTAGCACGTCCTGAAACTAGTATATACAAAAGCACGAATCACAAATTTTTGAGTGGTAATAAAATTTACCTATTTGCCCATATTTCTTTTTTTTTTCATCTCCAAATCAACATTTTCTTTTGTCTCCAAATCAAACTCTAACTCCTTATCAATCTACCACACTTTTTTTTTTTTTTATCTCTCAAAATCAATCCGAACTCTTTCTCATCAATCCAATACACGGTTTTCTCTTTCTCCCAGTCTTTCAATCGATCGAATCACAAATTCTTGAGTGGTAATGAAATTTACCTATTTGCCCATATTTCTTTTTTTTTTTTTTTTTCATCTCCAAATCAACATTTTCTTTTGTCTCTAAATCAAACTCTAACTCCTTATCAATCCACCACACTTTTTTTTTCTTTATCTCCAAATCAATCCCGAACTCTTTCTCATCGATCCAATACACAGTTTTCTCTTTCTATCAGTCTTCAATCGATCACTCGCTCATGTTCTGGACGAACTCCTTCTCATCAATCTAATACACAAACTCCTTCTCATCAATCCAATACACGAAGACGGAGAGGTTGATAAATTGAGGGAGACTTCTAAATTGGAGTGTGCACTTGTTTATGGGGCAAATCGATTTATATGAACATTGTATATGTTGAAAGCTTGAATTGCATGTTACCATTTGATACGTTTTAAGGGGGTGCATATCACTGGTCATCGTTTTCATCATCCTCACCCAAACCCTCATCGTTCTTCCTCATATATATATATATATATCTCTCTCTCTCTCTCTCTCTCTGTTGGAGATCAAATTCAAGGAGAGCGTGAGTGTTGGTGGCGTTGTTGAAGAACAGTTGAAGGTGATATAATATTTCAATTTTTGATTTTAGTGACTGTGGGGCTGGTTTTGTCTATGAATTCGAAATTGGAATTGGGAGGGGTTGTTGTGGTAGGTTGTTGATTGTGTGATGAAGAGATGAGGATGTTCGGTTATATATATATATATATATATATAAACCAGTGAAGAAGAGAGAATCCGAGAGGGAGAAGAAGAAGGTGGTTTGAAGAAGGTGTTAGGGGAGGGAACAAACCCAAAACCCATAAGAAATTTGAATGAAAAAAATTATGATTAATCATGTGAAAAAAAGGTGTCTAAAGCTTTAATCCCAATTAACTCAATTATTTACATTCATAATTTCAAAGTTATCGTTTCTATCTATAGAGTTTGATGTAAATATTGAACTTTATGTACAATTCTACGAAATTTCCACAAGCAAGTGTTCACAAATTGATGGGTCAAACCACTTGTGTTTTTTTTTTTTTCCTTTTTTTTTTTTTTTTTTTTTTTTGATGAAGTAATGTCCTAGCATGACTTAGCTTGTTTTTCAATTACATCTTATCTCAATTATATTAGAGAATATTGATAAGCTAAAAAAGGTACTTGTATTTCTAATTTTTAAATTTTAATTACAATTTTAAATTTTATTAATAAATTTTTAAAAATTAATTCCAAATGAGAAGCGAAGCGGGTCAATCGTGCATAGCACGTCCTGAAACTAGTATATATAAAAGCACAAATACGAAATTTTTGAGTGGTAATGAAATTTACTTCTTTGCCCATATATATCTATCATATTTACTTCTTTCCCCATATATATCTATGATATATATAAAAGCAACTATATATCTATCTATATACGCTACCACTTCAACATCTTGAACACTGTCTCTTCAAATCGATCAACAACTCAACGACTCTCCTACCTCTTCAAATTGATCAACAACTCAACTGATCAACGACTTTCCTTCCTCTTCAAATCATTCATTCCCTAATTTCCTTCATCGGCTCATTCGTTGCTTTCATTTGCTCTTCGATTCAAATGTGAGTTAATCCACATTTCTTCTCCAATTCTTTTTTTTTTTTTTTTTTTTTTTTTTTTTTTTTTTTTTTTTTTTTTGAGGTTCGATTCAAATGTGAGTTAATCATTTGGTCTATATGGTTCAATTTGATTCATGGTTTTTGAAAGAAATTTGGGTCTAATCCACCATTGATTCAATGTTGAATTTAACACAAAAAGCCATCTTTCATCTGGTCTATATGGTTCAATTTGATTCATGGTTTTTGAAACAATACCTTGGAAGCTAATATGATCAACCCCTCGTTCATTGTATGGTTATTAGAATTCATGGGATACATATATGTTTGACTATTTGTAGTGAGCGATTTCTTGAAGACACTAAGCCGAAACTGAATTGGGCTTTAAGATCTTGAATACTAGGTGTTTGTTGAAATACCAAAATAATCTTCATCTTCTTCCTTTATATAAGAAATATATAGATGTTTGATTTGTCTGTCTTTTTACAAGTTGGAATTAAAAAATTGCATCTTTTATATTAGCATACTTGGAAAAAAAAAGGACATGAAGTAATTTGAATATTTGTTTGTTGAACTTGTTGTGTTGTTGGCAACGAACTAATCTCTTGGTTCATTAATTCCTACACAAATGAATGTAAAGTTTTTGTGCTCATTTGAGATAAATGAAAGCCTCCAATAAAAGCATGTAGGAGATGGAAAGTAAGCAATGAAATTCTTGTGTCTTTTTATCTATATCGAACTTGCGGTCGATATTTTTTAATTTTTTTGCTAAATTATGTCTTTTATGTATAATTTATGGTGTAGAATTCTTTTGAGAGGTCACAACCACAATACATGTTAATCCTATTATAACTTGGAACTGAAGTTGAACTAAAAAATGAACGAAAAATCCATATGCAAAATAATTTTGGCAAGGTTAATTAGTATGCTTGCAAAAAATCCATATGCAAGTTTTTTCCGCACTTTACAAAATAAGGAAGATTTAGAAGATCATGTTGTTCAATTAGTTTCAAGTGTTAGTCGCTTTCTACTTATTGTTTTTCATGTTTTCTATTAATTGCGATGGTTCTTTTCAATTTTGGTTAATTAACTAGAAATTAATTTATGCGACGAAGCGAAGCAATCAATCGTGCGTAGCACGTCTTGAAACTAGTATATATATATCAACCTGTTCTTATTCCAATACTTCAGTATCTTTATATTGTTATCCAACTTTCTTTTTAAATATCTTATAACAAAAAAACTTTCTTTTTAAATAAATGGCGTATGTAATTTTTCAGTTTTATCCATTGTAGCACTAATTTCTTAATATTCTTTCAATTCAGCATATGTACAATAGAATTTAGGTCAAATTAAAAGGTAATTTTTTAATCGTCAAAAGACTCTTGTATATCAAGTGTTAGCCAAATGTATAATTTAGTATATATATGGTCATTATGAATGAAGTCGAGGGATCAAGGCATTGTCATGTGCACGTTTAGGAATTAGGGGTAATAAAATAATTTTTTTAAAGAAAATAATCAAAATTAAGCCTTAAAATGCATAATTCTTTTTTTTTTTTTTTTTTTTTTTTTTTTTTTTTTTTTTGCTGAAGTCAGTATGTATATAGAGGTTGAGAGAAACGATCTAGTTAAAATATAGTTAGACGAAGTCAATTGCATTCGAAGATAAGGAAACTATTTTCTTCTCAATTTTCCTTTTGTGTTTTTTATTTATTTATTTTTTCTATAATATTGTTTGGATTTATATGTATAGTTGAGAAATCAAATTAGAATTAGCACGTTCTATTTCTGGAAAAAAGGTTCGTGCTCTTTTAAATTGTTTATGCTATATATAATAAAAAAGTACAATATTTTCTCTTAATAATTTTGCGGTTTGTTCTGTTGCATTCGTAATATATATGTGTATATGTTGTGGAAACATTGGATGCAGACTGAAAATATTCATTTTGCATGCATCATTAAACTTTGATAAGCATAATGGCACGTGTGGTTAGGGCCCATGGAGGGTTAGTAGGGCATGTGTGCCATCTCTCACTGTCTAGAGTGGTTCTTTCAAGGATACTAAACAAATTTAGCTAGAGAACGATGGATATAATGTTATTTGACTCCAAGTGATTGAAACCTCTCTATATATATGTAATTAAAATATTTTATGAGTTGGATGTTAGGCTGTTACATTAGATAACGAGAATAATTGACAGATTTTTGTGAAGCATTAATTAAGGCACCACCGACATTGCAGCCGTACCGTGTGTTAACTAGGGAATTTGTTGGGGACATGTGTAAATGAAAATATAATCTCGGATCGATTAAGTGTTATAAAAAATTACTTAAGCGTGAATCTCTTTTTGAAATGGTATAGAGGCTTTTAAGAGTAAAACCCCACAATACGAGTTGAAGGTGATTAAGAAAAGAGATATTAGTACTAGTGATATTTACGAACCCGAAAACTGAATTTTATTTTATGTGCATTAGTTAGATTAATTTGACTCAAAATTAGTATAGAAAACCTCTTCGAGGATTGATATCATCGTCTTGAACACTGGTTTGAGTTTCTTTTACTATCGCGTTGCTGTACACTTGTGGCTTGCGACCAAGTTTTTGAGAGTTTTTTTTTTTTTTTTTTTTTTTTTTTTTGGTCTAAACCACCTGGTATTTGAACTATCCGACTACTTCGGATTTGCCTGAGTCGCCTCAGATGGAGAGAGCTCGTGCATATGCATATAGATGGAGAGAGCTTCCAATATTGATTTTTCCATTCGAATCCAAGCCGTTTATTACATCAAATAAATATTAGATCACGTCCTAACTCTTAGACACCCACAGCTTTTAAAGAGTTAAAGAATGGCATTGGGTTATAAGCCCATTGATGTAGACAAAAGCCCTCTAAAGAAATATAAGATACACTCAGATGGGCTTGGGCCCGTTTTGTTCAATTTTCCATTCATTCCGCCAAACTGCCCCCCCAAAGTAAGTACCAATCAGACATAGAAAACCGCGCCGAAATCCTCAAAACCCCAAATCGAACGGTCACAAGGCTCACAACACAACCATCAACTCCTAAAAACCGCCACGTGTCCCTCCCTCTCTCCTCATTATCCCAAACCCAAACCCAACAACACAATCACTCGTATCCTTGATTTGTCTTCCATCCACACTTGAAAAACCCTATCCCCTCTCAAAACCCTCTTCATCTTCATCTTCATCTTCTTCGACAATGGCGACCTCTGTGGGGTGTCGTTGCTGGTCAAGCTTCGTCTCCTTCGCCTCTGCTGCCGAGGCGGCCAAGTCGTCGCACACTCTCGCCTTCTCTGCTCATGGAAACCTGCGCGCAGCCCGGTTCGCTACCTCTGCGGCTTCCGCGAAGTCTTCCGCGACTGCTGCTACCACCGAGAAGCGCCCGCTGAGGGGGATTATGAAGCCGAAGCCGATATCGCCCGCAATGCAGGAGCTTCTTGGGGTTCCGGAGATCCCTAGAACTCAAGCTCTCAAGCAGATTTGGGCTTACATCAAGGAGCATAATCTCCAGGTATATACATCTGAAATGGAATCTCTTGTTGTTCTTGTTAGGGTTTTTGTATTGGAGTATCATGATTTAGGGTTGGGGTTCAAGTCAATGTGACAATGACTGACTGTAATCTAGGGTTTTATGAAAAACTGTTATGTGGATGTTGTCTGTGCCTTTCGTGATGCCTTCGTTTTATCCATATCTTGCGAGTATCATTTTGGGCTATCTAGATTTTGTCTGCTTTAACTCTTTGTTTTTGTTAAGCTATCAGTTCTACATGGAACTTATTCTATCCATTTGGCCACAGTCTGGTCAGCTCTCAATTTAGCTGGAACGCTTTCCATGTGAATATTTCAGCTAAGAAAACTACATATTATTACTTAGCCTTGTTTGGTTAGAGGTGGAGTTATCTCCCGAGAGATAACATACAAGGAATTGGGAACTAATCTTGTTTGGTTGGCCAACTTGCCTGCAAGTTATCTCCCAACTTACATCCTAGGGAGAGAGATATCTCCCCACAGGCAGTTATCTCTCAAGAGTTGTGGACACAATTACCCCTCATTAATGACCCTTTCATTACCATCTCTCTCTTGTTTGAAGGCTATTTATGTCAATTCATATTTTTTATTGTTTAAAAATTTGAAACTTCCCTGCAAGTTTAAAGTTGAACCAAACATGAAAATATTAACTCCAAGAAGATTACTCCGAACTAACACTGTAAGTTAGCAAAAACGAACCAAACGAGGCCTAGTATGCAGTTTTGTCCTCACAAGTTGCCACATTAAACATGTTTTATCTATTTGGCCAAGGCCTTAGGCCTTGTTTGGTTAAGGGTGGAGTTAACTTCTGAGAGATAACTTGGAGGGGAGTTGGAACCCATCTTGTTTGGTTGCCCAACTTCCCTTCAAGTTATCTCCCAACTCACTTCCAAGGGTGAGAGATATCTCCCCCTAACTCCACCTAGGGAAGTTATCTCCCAAGAGTTTATGGACACACTTACCACTCATTAATTACTTTTTATTACTCACATCCATCTCTTTTGTTTGAAGGGTAGTTATGTCAATTCATATTTTTTATTGTTTAAAAATTTGCAACTTCCCTGCAAGTTTAAAGTTGAATCAAACATGAAACTATGATCTTTCACTGTGAGTTAAGGATTTAGGCCCTTAGGGTTTAGGTTTTAGGGCTAAGTGTTGGAGATGTGTGGACCGAAATAATAACTCCACATTGATTAAATAAGACTTCACAATGAAGTATGTAAGTGTGGATCTCCTTCAATTAGTACCGAGGTATTTTTAATTAAAACTCCACACCAATGAGTTTGAAGGTGCTTAAGTTGGGGACAATATCGGTGCTGGCGAAGATCCACAGGCCCGCGAAGAAGTGCTTGTAAATGATGTGCCTACAAGTGGAAAACTAACATTAAGTGACCATATTATTTTTCCTTCAAAGCTCAAGCTACAATTAATTTGTGCAATACTTTTTCAGCGTTTCTTACTGAATATTTATCTCTCCTATATTCTTTACTTTGGTTCGTCTAGGGTTTGTTCCTTTAAGATTTTGCTTAGTGACTATTTGATGAGTGTTTGATTCTGCATCCCGCTCATATTTGGCTGACAGTGGTTTTTCACGATTTTATTTTTGTATTATGGATTAAACTTATTTGATATCAATGCCGAAATCATTCTCTACTTGACGTGAGTATTTTTTTCTTACTTGAGATGGAATTCCACATGCATTACGAGAAAATCTTTATATAGAAAGTTAAGCATAGGTATTATTGAGGCACAACAAGGTTCAGGCGCGAGGTGTGCCTCAAAACAAGGTGCACTAGCCTCGCTTGGGATAATCCAAGGGGTGATATGTTGATTGAAAGTATCACAGAAGGTTGTGCGCCTTATTGCGCTCTTTAAGTATAAAGGCTCAATGAGTGCGCACCTGGATGTGGGTTTTTTATGAAATTAAGTAAAATTAATTTTATATAAAACATAAACTTTTCTTTCATATTTTTCACTTGTGTAAATATTCATATAAGAGTGCATGCTCAAGCATGGCGATTGTAATAAATAAATAAGATTTGAAAATTTTTATGTGTCAAGGAGTCGTAACTTTACATCATGTTTCAAGTTCCATTGGTGCATAACTTAATATCTTCCAAAAGTTTTGAGTGTGGTATCTAGAGTTTGTCTGGTCTAGGTGCATAAGCCCTTAGAATAGTTACTTTAGGCGCATGCTTGGTTGCTCTGCTATGTTTATCTTCCATGGCATTGCGTATTTAGCTCATTGGGTGGTAGACTGCTATTCCTTTCAAGTACCATCCTGGTGGTGCTCATTATGAAACAAGTAGTGCCACGATATGGAAATTTGGATTTGATATCCTCTTAATTTGTTTCTGCTACTGCGATCATAGTTTGTAGATCTTATGCATTTTCTTTTCTGATGTTGAGCGGTGAACGAAGTTGATGACCTGCCCAACCCACCTGAACTGACCAAAACACTACAGTTTGGTTAGTTTGGCTTCGTTTAGGCCATGTAGTCTAATGAGGGGTAGACCAAACCACCCGGCCTCGTAAATTGGATGCCAGTCCTTTGAAATGGGGCTGAATACACTTTGATTTCTAAGACTCCCTTTCTGCCATCAGCTCTTTCCATTTCTCATTTACAGTGTGTGCTAGTAGATATGCCCTCACCGCTCTGTGGATGTCACAGCATTCTGGTTTCCTTGTCTTTTAGAATTTGTTTCCTCAATCTAATCGACTTTTTGCCATCCCTTTTCCTTCTCTTTTGTTCCTTTGTCCTTGCATATTCATTTGCTTGTAAAAATTCTTTTGCTCTTTTGCCATGTTGTTCATTAGTTGCTTTGCTCCTCTCTTGCATATTCTTTTGTTTCTAAAAATTCTTTTGTCCGTTTGCCATGTTGATCGTTAGTTGCTCCTCTTTTGCTGGTTGACCTTGAGGCACTGACTACCCTTTTTTGATGTCATAATTTCATATATTTAAACAGTTAATGTCAGCTTCCTTTTTAGGGTGACGACTTCGATTTTCAGATTTTTATTCTTATGATTCAACACAAGCAAGAGGGTTTGGTCCTTTCTTGATATTATTTTTCTATGCATATGAAAGCCAAACTTAAAATTTGAATGTCCATAGACTAGGCCAATGCATGGAAGTCCTCTTATTTCTTTGTAATTTCAGTTGATTTTGTTCCTCAGATTCACTGCTAACCGAATAATGTGGAATATTGCATGAACTTGCTACATTGGAGTAATGATGTTAACAAGTAGATTTTCCACTGATTGTTTATTAGTTTCTGAGAAGATACTGATTTATCACTGATAAGTTGTGGATGGACATGCGAAGTGCTAATTGCTAACTGATAAATGCACATTGGCATTTGGTGTTGCTGAGATAATGACGCGTCTGATGAAGCTAGTTTCACTTTTGCAAAGTTAGTTCTGCATGTTTCATTCCAAACTCGGGACAACATTTTCTATGTTTCTTCTCATGGTGGTTTCTTTGTTTTACTTAGTAGCAATTGCTTGAGGATGCTTTCATTCCATTGCTCCAGAGTATGTCTTTTTTACCTAGTGCTACAGACTTACTATTCTTTTGGGTAAGAACTCTGTAGTTTCTTCGGATCAATGCGTGTAGAACATGAGGAGTTTGTACACCACAATTGTCTAATTAATTAATACTCAAGTTCCTAGACTAATATTTCATGGATAAAGGCATTGGCTAAAATCCAATTGGATGCCATAATTGTTCTTCAGTTGTTGGTGGCTGCATTATCCTTGTTCTGTCATCTCTTTTGATGCAAGTGTATTATTCTACAAGACTAATTAGTTTCTTTTGCTTGCTTCATTCATAGGACCCGGAAAACAAAAAGATCATTGTGTGTGATGAGAAGCTGAAGAAAATTTTTGGTGGGAGAGACCGCGTTGGCTTCCTTGAGGTCTCTGGGCTAATTAATCCTCACTTCATGAAGTGATAGGTCGGGGCAGTGAAGCTTACTTTTGTCCATTGGTGTTCCCTGCTTCCCTTCCTCTTGTACAGGAGGCTTTTGATTACACCAACTTGAGAAGATGACTACAACTTCTTTAATCAAACCCGAAAGGTGTCATTAGTCAGTTTTTGCATGCTAGGATATTTGCTTTTGCAAGTTTTGGTGTTGTGTTAGCAGTATTTAATATTAACTTAAATTTTCTTTCAATGAAGTATATGGATTTTATAATGCTTATTGTGTTGATTGTTAATGATCTTACCTATCTCTGCACAGTGTTTATGAAATTGGTGTTTCTTGGCACCAAACAGCTACCCCTTTTTCGACGCTCAACACAGGTAAGTGTTCAATAATTTTGTACTTTGTCTGTGACTGGTTTTCTGGTTTTCCTCATATGAAGAGACAAAGCAATGATAGACCTAAACATGGAAGTTGTTTAAGTTATCTACATTTAATAGTTTGAACTGATTGAAAATGTTTTATTTTAGATGGTGGTTGAAGATGTGTGAATTGAAATAATAGTCCCACATGGGGTAAGTGTAACTAGAAATACATAAGTAACTATTTCCATCCTAATAGAGCCAAACCCCACATGTTAGAGCAAATGTAGCAAACAAACAATACATGCACACGATCGACACAGAGAATTACGTGGTTCGGCAATATGTCTATGTCCGATTTTATTGATAAGAAGATTACACCAATCTCAAGCCTTTAACTCTCTCACTAACTCACTAACTCAAGGCCTTCAAGTGACATTAAAAGACTTTACCAATTTAATGGTCTACCTTACTTATATATACATTAGGGTATCAGTGTTGTACTAGGATACCAAATCCTATTAGAGTTGTACTAGAACTTCAAGCTAATTTCAACAAATCTTCACTTTGGCTTGAATTTTTTAACCTTCATCAAAATTTCACTCTGCAAATGCCCTAAGGGCCTACAGTGTCTTCGAACTTCACCCAAGTGCAGGCAATCCCTGAACTTGCTCAATGGAACTTCACATTGAACCTCATCCGTCACACTGAGTGCTAATGCAACAAGATCTGCATGACTGTATTTGTTCGGAAGCTTTATCTCCCTCTTCGGTCGATCCCTGGCTATACTATATGGTTGATCATTAACAGGCGTCTCCGGTATGTGACTGGTATCTTGCACTCCACCATCAATCAGTTGCCCAAAAACATTTTTTTTTCATGTTCCTCCTATCC
Source organism: Stephania cephalantha (assembly GCA_039657325.1). Lineage (NCBI taxonomy): Eukaryota > Viridiplantae > Streptophyta > Magnoliopsida > Ranunculales > Menispermaceae > Stephania > Stephania cephalantha. Next base: position 10,369,300 of record CM077567.1, read on the forward strand.
TCAGTTTCAAACTCTACCTGTTCTTCGACTGTATGACCTTCCACTGACGCACTCTGCACACTTTTAGGACTTAACAATGCTGCCTCATGGAAAATAACATCCCTACTTATTAGAATCTTCTTCGTGTTGGGACACCATAACCTCTACCCTTTCACTCCAAGCTTTTAAACAATGAAAATGCACTTCTTTGATCTTGGTTCAAGTTTACTTTCATTCACATGAGCATATGCGGGACAACCAAACACTTTCAAATTTTGATAATCTGCTAGGGATTTTATCCACACTTCTTCAGGAGTCTTACACTCGATCGTTGAGGATGGTGACTGGTTCACCAAATAACAAGCTGTACTGACAGCTTCAGCCCAAAACTCCTTTGGTAATCCAACAGTCGAAAGCATGCACCGTATTCTCTCCATCAATATTATATTCATTCGTTATGCAAGTCCATTCTCCTGATGAGTATATCGGACTGTGCGATGTTTGACAATCCCCTCATTACTGCAGAACTTATTAAACTTTCCTCCGCAATACTCAAGGTCATTATCGGTTATCAGTCGCTTGACTTTCTTGCCAGTCTGCTTCTCTATCAAAGTTTTCCACCATTTGAATTTGTCAAACACTTCGTATTTCTTCTTCAAGATGAATATTCAAACTTTCCTCGAAGGAATTGGAGAAGGAACTAGAGAAGGACCCCAAAGATGTGAATTGATGTAATCCAAAGTACCCTTAGTCTTATGCACTGCAATTCTAAACTTGACTCTACATTGTTTTCCAAGCACACAATGCGCACGAAAATCAAGCTTACCTGTCTTCTCCCTAGCCAATAAGCCTTGCTTGCTCAATGTTGTCAATCCTCTCTCGCTCATATGACCTAATCTCATATGCCATAACCTGGTGGTGTTTGTCTCTGTATCCGAAGATGATACCATTACAGTATAGCCAAGGATCGACCGAAGAGGGAGATAAAGGTCATTCTTTTTCAACCCTTTCATTATGACCAGAGCACCTCTCGATATTGTCATCACTCTATTCTATATCTTCATGCTACAATCTACAGAGTCAAGTGAACCCAAGGAAATCAGATTCTTTCTCAGATGAGGAACATGTCCGACATTGGTCAACGTTCTTACAATTTCGTAATGCATTCTGATTCTAATTGTTCCAATTCCTACAACCTCGCAGGCTGCATCATTCCCCATTAATTAACTGATAAGTGGTAAACCAATTCTTCTTGGGACACAGGTGATAGGAACATCTTGAATCTAATATTAACTCGTCTTTTGAGCTTCCAATGATGACTGTAAAAACATTAACTCCATCTTCATCGGCAAGTGATGCATTTCCAGAATCTTCAGCCTTTTGCCAACTCTTTCCTTTACGCTTGGGACAATCTCCTAAAGTGTCATTCTTGGTGACATCCAAAACACTTTAATTTTCTGCTCTTAGATTTACTTCTCTGGCCTCTAGCTCTATGATCAGATCTACCCCTGACTGATAATCCTTCCCCAGATTCTTGTCTTCTATTTTCTGTCATCTTTCGCTGCAACTCCTTTGAACTGAATGCAGTCTTGACATCTTCCAAAGACAATGAATCTTTACTGAACAATATTGTATCAATAAAGTTCTCAAAGGATTAATCCGGTAGTGAATATAGCAGGTACATAGCTTATTGTTCTTCACCAAGCTTGCACCTCACATTCCTCAGTGCCATGATTATTTTGTTGAATTCATCAACATGTTCTCTCACAGACTTCCCTTGCATCATCTTCAAGTAATGCAGTTGTTTCATGATATATAACTTGTTGGAGTTTGATTGTGTCATGTACAAGTCCTCCATCTTCTACCACAATCCCTCAGTCGTTGTCTCCTTTGAAACTTCTCTTAAGACTTCGCCGCCCAAGCACAACAATATTGTAATATATGCTTTTTGTATGGCCTCGTCTTTCTCATCCTCTGTCAATGATGCCGACAATGCATTCTTTCCTTGTAGCGCCTTCTACAACCCTTCTTGAACTATAAGGCTTGCACCTTTATCTGTCATAAGTTGAAGTCATTCTTCCCGTCAAATTTTTCGACTTTGTATTTTTGAGCCATCTCAACTATCTGCACCTACCATTGCGTAGATCTTTTTGTCATGATCCCAACGCAAAAAATAGTGCTCAGTTTTGACTCCAACCGACTTCACAATTAAGAAAACAAATTCAACCGTCGATCAAACCTGTGCATCTTCACAAATCCCGTGCCCAAGTCCATGCTCATATGCGTAGATTTTTGAAGATTCGACTCTCCCAATCGGCTTCAATATCTCCAACTTGTTGCACGTCTTTGATTCCTCTGATCTTCGAAGCTCTGATACCAATTTGTTAGAGCAAACGCAACAAACAAACAACACACGCACATGATCGATACAGAGAATTACGTAGTTCAGTAATATGCCTACGCTCACGGCAGAGCACACGGATATTGTATTAATCAGAAGATTACACCAATGTCAAGCCTCCAACTCTCTCTGTAACGGCCTGAATTTAATTCACCATTATTAATGTCGTGGTTGCAGACGTGGCTGATAGCTCAGATGCTCATGGGACCCGCAGTTAGGCTAGTGCGCGCTTGGAGCTAGGTAAATAGTTGTTTTTGTAAGCTGATTTGTCTAATTTGCGATGTTTTCATTGAAATAAATTAAACGACATCGTAATGTGTGTAATTATATTCCATTTGACGTGTAAGACTGCGTGTTAAGTATTCGCCTCGATACGTGTGTCGACGCGGGTATCGGGTAGTCTAAAAGACTAAATACTAGGTCGGGGGAAATAATATACACAATAAATGAATAAAATGAGTTAAATATGAAAATGTAAGGTATATTTGGTGGTTAGGGTCATGGTAGTACGCGTATGTCGCGGTTCTGAACACGAAATGGGGCGTCGGAACACCCGAAAATATCACTTTTTGGGTTAAGAACAAGGGCAAGTGTGTCATCGGTGTCATTTTCAGAGTCATTAGGGGTTGAAAATGGAGCAAATTGTGCTCATTAGATTGCCTTGGGATGTACAAGTAAGGAAATATGCTTGCATGTATATAAAGTCACATTGACTTTCAAACCCACCATATTTTCTCTCCCCTTATCACAAATGCGAAAATTGAAGAAGAAGAAACAAGGGTTTAAGAGATTTAAAATGATCATTAGAGGAGTTTGGAGTGGTGGAATCATCTAAGCAAGGTGAGATTCACAAACACCTCAACTTTCTTTATCTTTTGCTCTAAATTTTTGAGGTGTTGGTGTGAATCCAATAGAGATTGTTAAGTGGTTGTTAAGTAGTTGTTTTGGTGGGTTTTAAGTGCTACGAAGTTCAGTGGTTTGTGTTGTGGTTGTTGGAAACCCAGAATATTCAGCAAAACTGATGTCCATAACGAGATTAGCGCGCTAGGTTAAAATAATAACACGCTAATGTTCTTCATGACGAAGAATAGTTAGTTGCCTAGGAATCTAGCGCGCTAATAATCAGACCTAGCGCGCTAGATCTTGCAATTTTTGATTATTTTTGGCTAAGTAACATAAAATACATCCAATTGACTAAAAATCAATTATAAATGGAAATATGTTATTTCGGGCGGTAATTTGGATATCGAGGATTCAGCGGAGCCGGACCAGGGTTATTTATCGGGACACGAGTGCAGTTTGAGGTGTGTAGTATCCCAACTAAAATTACTTGAGCAGTATTTATTTTGGCTTTTGAATTCATATTCTGTCTTTCAATACTCTATTCTTGGTTTGATTTAAATGGACGGACGTTGAGGTTCTCCTCTGTGCCATTCTTCTGTTTATGTCCACTAGGTTATAGCGCGTGCGTCAGGGATCTCGGTGAATAGGTCAACTCGAGAGTCGCGTCGGGGCACGTGTGGGTGCGTCGTTGGTTTCACGCCGACCACCTAGCGGATCCAGATACTGACATTGCTTGAGTGCTACTCGCCGCCAGTAGTGTGTGGGGAGTCCGAAGTATGGTGCTAGTCTGACCCTAGGCTCTAGGAACACACTTTGAGCTTTCACTATTACTTATGCATGCGATGAGCACAGTTGTCTGTATTTATTTCCGCATGTTTATTTAATAGTTTTGTTTAAATCCCAGTATTTACTTTCATTATTGCTCACTTAATTTCCTTGGGAATACTCACTATGAACTCGTCATCTGCCTTTTTGTGATAGCTTGAGTGCAGATCCTAGTACGAGCCGCAGCAAGAGCAAGCTACCTGAATACCTGTGATTCAGAGATATTGAGCTATGCTTGTACATTTGTATTATATATACTTTGTCTTTCATTTTGGGGATTTGGGATTGTGAGATACCTCAGGACTCGATATTTTTTATATTTTGATATATTGAGGTGTAATTTTGGTCTATGATGATAAATGAGTTTTCCACACTAGGTATCAGAGTTACATGCATGACAATAATGTTCATATTTTAGTTTGTCATGATAAAAGACTTCCGTTGTGAGTTGTTATGGTTTAAAACGATATTACAAGCAGATGATTTGAGTTCATTAACAATTTAAACAGTAAATTGTTGTTTATTAAGGTTAAATATGATTGAATGGTGGATGAGATAGCATGTGGGACACAACTGGCGCTGGTAGGCCAGGTTGTGGGCCCGCATTAGCCCCCGTGACGGTTCATTTGGAAAAATGGGCCGCTACACCCTCACAACTCACTAACTCAAGACCTTCAATACATTACAAGACCTTACCAATTTAATGGTCTACCCAACTTATATATACCCTAGGGTATCAGTGTTGTACTAGGATACCAAACCCTATTAGTGTTGTACTAGGAAACTGAAATCTATCAGAGTTGTACTAGGTTTTCAAGCCAATATTAATACCATACTTAAGAGTTGAAGGTGGTTAAGTCGAAGACAATATCGGTGCTGGACAAAAAAAAAATCAAAAGAAAAGGAGAATTTTACAATGGTTCTTACAGGAAGGATTCGAGTAACTCATGTTGGCAGCTCATTTCAACCAATAACATATTAAGTATAGTACGTCTTCAGTCCTAATTAACCTACTTGGGTGATAAAGTCCTTGTGCTACAATAGGTGTAATCATCTTCCTCAGTTGTTCTTAGCTTACCTTAATTAATATTCTGAACTAGAAACTTTACCGGACTTTTTACCAGGATGATCGAGCTCTTAATACCTATCTCACGTGCTCCTATTGCTAAGTGACCATTCATCATTCATTTTCACAAGATCTTGTGCTTTTAGACCAAAGTACGCAGTTCCTCTCCAATACCAGTGCAGCGCAATCAGACTTACAAACGAAAACAAGTGAAGATATCATATCTCTACATGCCCAGCCAGGTGTCCTCCAATGAACTAACTGCACAACTACACCCCTTCACTGTAATCATAGTGAATGCCTTTACTAAGTATATAAACACTGGACTTAGCTTTACTTGTATATGCACAAAAGCCCAGCCGCATTTTCTTGAGACCACCCCCATTTGTACTATAACTGCCACTATGTTCCTTACTTTCTCTTTTATATTCACATAAGTTCTTGCTTTCTCTTCTGCACTGTGTGCAACAAAGCATGCTTTTATATATGCTCGATCAACTTGACAAAGCTTCATAATATATTGCCTTCACTTCAATTTATTATTTGAGGTTTGGTGCTGTTGATTGGCTGGTTTACTCGGGGACCACTGCGAGTTTCGCGATCACCAGACATTCTCCGACAGCATCCTGTGGTCCCCCGCCCCTCTTCATCATGTACATTTGCTTAAAAAAACTTCACTCTTTAATTAAGAACCAGAATGGATGTTCTCATCCTGGTCAAGTTAGATGCTTAGAAGATGTAAGGTATAGATAGATACCAATGCCAATGTAAATTCCAGATGCACTTGTTGCCTGCCACTCTTGTTCATGTATACAATCTGCAAATGACTTGTAGTTTTGTGAAGGACTAGCTTGAATGAAAACTATATATAGAGAGGGATTTTGGGGACTCTTCAGTTTCTCACAACATATCATGCTCATCTTCATGAACTCTCATGTTTGAATTGATGAAAAGGTTTGTGGTGTTATTTTTGAATGAGTTTGGACCACTTTTTGAACACTCTTCTAGACTATATATCAATCTTGCAGTACTGATGTTAAAAAAATGTGATGGTGTTCATGTTCAAAACACTCCGCAGTAGAAGTTGACTAGGAACTCAAAGCCAAATCTGGACAACATGATGACATGAATACTTTAAAAGAATAAGAAAAGCTCCTTTTCTCCCTCCATTAGGGGTTGTGGTTGCACTAAGATCTTGTTTTTGAAGTAAAAAAAAAAAAAAAAAAAGAGGTTTGGACTAATGCATGCCAAGAGAGAGGACCGCCCCCTCTTTTGGTTTCTCTTACCTTTATAATATGGGAAACACTATTGGAAGTCATACGTAAAAGCATTAACAAGAAAATCCACATGGCATATTTGAATTATCAAAAACCAACTCTACTGTGTTTTTAAAAGTTACATATTCTGGTTTCCCTTGCTAAATGTAATATACTCCCTCCGTCATTTATATAAATCTTTTTAGTAAAAAAATTTTGTTCAAAATTGTAAGTCGTTTTCGAAATTCAAGAGTGTATTTATTGCATTTTTACATATTTTACCTTTATACAATTCAAAAATTTATGATTCTTCAATTCTTCAATTCATTTAATGCCAAATGACATATATGTAAATTATATTCGTAATTAAGGCTGCATTAATTTTTGTCTTTACCTTAAACGACTTATATAAATAACTGGAGGGAGTACATTACAAGAAAAATTAATATATTATAAGTAGTCATAAAATTGTAAGGATGATAAGTAATTGTGGGTGTAATGTTATAAAATAAAGAATTTAATTAAGTTATTATTATTTTTTGTTAGAAAGGATATATTGTTAAATATTAGTAATTGATAAGTTTTAAAAACGTTTAGTGTAACAACAATGTTAGATGTTGTAAGAAACAAATTTTCTTCTTGCTGTGATACAAGGAGGTAAGCAGTTTTAACTTTTGAGAATCAAGTCACACACTATACCACATACCTCTAAAAAACCGTTCAATGTATTAGAAGATACGCATACGCATGTTTCAATCTGGTTCGAATCATCACACAATTTACATTTCTGAATCAGGTAAATCAGCTAATGTTCAAACTTGAAATAGTTAAATCTTGCAAAGCAACAACTAAGTTAGGTACCACAAGATCACTAGATGAGAGAGACTAAAAAGAGCTATTACCTTCCAAGTACCACATGGAACCCATGGATAAATTTGATACTCCTTGATTCACTACTGACTCTCTATTTGAGTCAGTCACTCTAAAATTCTCTCTGAGTTCTCTCCCAGACTTTATCCACTTGATTCAGCCTTCCCTTTAATGATGTACTCTAAACAACAACACCAACACCACCACCACCAACAACAATAACATATAGTCTTAGTCCTAAATTAATTGGAGTCGGCTAAATCGATCAAACTCTACTCTAAAGAATCTGAAAAAAAAAAAATGTCACAAAGTATAGTTTTGAGTTAGCAAATATAATATTATGCCTTGTTTGGTATGAGGTGGAGATATCTCCAAGGACATAACTCACATGAAGTTAGAAACTAATCTTGTTTGGTTGTCCAACTCTGTGTGAGTTATCTCTCAACTTATAGGGAAGGGTGTGAGATATCTCCCCACCTTCTCTCATAAAAAGATAACTCCCCGGAGTTATATAGACACTATTACCTCTCACAAATTTACATTTACTCATGTCCCTACCTTCTCAAATGCTTGTTATTAATCCATAATAAAAGATTAAATAAATAATTCATTCATAATAAAAAAAGTACTTTTCAAGTGAGAAATATTTTTAAGAATTAAGAATTATCATTAATTGTATTTTATAATATTTATTATTATTATTAATTATTTCAAATAAGTATAAAAATAGTTATAATTATTTAATGTTGCTTAATATTTTTGTAAATAATATTTTATGTTTTTTATTTAATTCATTTTTTTTTTCATTATGAATAAATAAATAGTAGTTCATGTGGTGAAAATAATAATGCTTTCTTTTTAATCTTAAAAATATGTTTGAAGAGTATCTAGGTCAATTCGCACATTTTACAACTTTTTAAAATTTGCAACTTACCTGCGAGTTCAAAGTTCAACCAAACATGAAATATGAAATTATTTATCTCTTATCGTACTGAAAGTTGGCAAAAAACGAACCAAACGAGCGTAAAAGACCCTTCTCATCAAAAGCCACACATGAACAACAAATTAACAAAGACATATATCTTCTGATGCGCCGCTATTATAAGTCCCACACTTCCCCCACCAATCCAACTATATATCAATCTCACATTAATTCATCTCAACATTCCAACTCTCTCACACACCCCCCACAAACCCAAAACCTCTCCAAAAACCATGACAGTACCTCACTTCAAGACCAAATACTTGAGAGAAGAAGAAGAAGAAGACCCAACGTGCTCAAACCCATGCTGTTTCTTCTGCACAATGAAACAATCCGACCCGACAATCCGAAGCTCCCGACTCGCGAAGTGCTTCAAAGAAATGCCTCTCTTTGACGATGAAGAACACGTCTTGGTCCTCAGCGGGCTCTGGAACATCGCCATGACTCACCCGGACGACCCTGAATTCCCTTCTCTCGGCATCTTCGAATGCATGGCCAGTTTCATCCACAAGGCCCTCACCAATCCAGACTGGCTCCTCAAAGACCAGAACATCTACATCCCTTACTATGCTGCTCACATCATAGGCTCCTACACCATGAACAAACCCGAATTCGCCGAAAAAGCCGCAAAATCCGGTGTGATTCCTCCATTACTAGACCTTCTAAGAGGGAAGCTAACATGGGTGGAACAAAGAGTTGCGGTTCGAGCACTCGGGCACCTAGCTAGCTACGACAGGACGATCGAATACGTCGCGAAATTTGAAACCGAAGTGGTGGAGTCGTCCATGAATTTGGCCTCCACATGCCTTGATGTTGTGTATACAAACTTGATAAGGATCAAATCCGAGGAGAGGAAGAGTAGGAGATTGGTTAAGTATCAATGTGATTTGCTCACAAGAGGAGCAATTGTAGGAGTAGAGATGGAGAATCGAAAAGCCGAGGAGTGGGCGAGCCAACTTCAATGCTGGTCAATTCATCTCCTAAACTGCTTTGCAATGAAAAATCTTCCCAAATCAGTTTCATTGATCTGCAACAAAGACAACAACTTTTCCTTCTTGAAAGACTTGTGTTCAATGTGGGGTGGCCTCATAAACAAGAGCTCCCCTGCAGGGTTTGGGCTCATTAGAATCCTCTGCTACAGCAAAACAGCGCGACGAAGCGTCGCTGAATCCAAACAAGTTGTTCAGAGTTTATGCAATCTCTCAAGATCTTCAGATGACTGGCAGTACATTGGTATAGACTGTCTCCTCCTCCTCCTCCAAGACCCAGAAACTAAGTCCAAAGTTATCGGCATCGCCGCGCCATTTCTCATGGACTTGATCGAAATAAGAGCCCTCAGAGGCAGAACAAGAGTAGGAGACAGCATTGCAAGATCACTCCTTTACACCTACAAAAGCAAAAGCAATGTCAAAGATGAAGCTTTGATGAAAATTTGGGATTTGAAGATTGAGAGGAAGAGCAGAGAGGGTTCTATGTCATCAGAGGAGTTGAAACAGAGATGGGTTTCAGCTGAATTGTTGAAACAACAAGGGAACGAGAGGTTCTGGTTCGGTGAAGTTGAAGCAGCGATGGCTAAGTACACAGATGCGTTAGATTTGTGTCCGTTGAAGATGAGGAAAGAGAGGGTGGTTTTGTATAGTAATAGAGCGCAGTCTCATTTGCTGGTTCGAAATGCTGACGCAGCGATTAGTGACTGCACTAGAGCACTCAGTCTGTGCGACCCTGTGAACTCGCACGCGAAGAGCTTGTGGAGGAGATCTCAGGCGTACGATATGAAGGGAATGGCGAGAGAGAGCTTGATGGATTGCATCGTGTTCGTTGATGTCAACGGCCGTATGAAGAGCGGTAAGGACGCAAGGATTAAAGTTCCGTACTACGCGGCCCGGATGATCTCCAAGCAGATGTCTGCCACGTGGCTTTTCTCGGCTGCTCGGTCAAAGGTTTTGTTTAAAAATGTTGACCAGGATGGAGAGATGGACGGCTCTAATGAAAGGGAAGAACATGGTGATTATGATGCAACAGTAATCAAGACTCAGTCCTCGGCTTTGGGTGGTGAGCTAAAACTGTTCTTTTGTCCTTGTTTCTTGTTTACATATGCACATTGGCTAAACCATAGATAGGGTCGCGATACTTTATAGTATTCTTATATAATTATCGATGATGATTTAAAGGGTCGCGACACTTTTTATAGCGCTCATATATAATTATCGAGGGTCGCAATACTTTTATAGCACTCATATATAATTATCGATTTATTTTTTTATACGTACTTCATATATATATAATTATCGATATATTCTCCTCTTATACGTGTTTTTGGCTATGTCACTGCTCATGCATGCATATTTAGGCGACGATTGATTGTGTTCCAAATAAATTTTCAGGTTTGGCTACGATTCTAGAAGAACCGTTAATGAAGAGAAGCAAGTGTCGGACAAGAAATATCGAGAGAACAGTTTGGCGCAGAAGAAGAGGCTTCGCGGCTGCTCCAGCTATGGCTCGAGCCAAAACAAGATGATATAATGGTTGAGCTAAATAGATACGTGATTGAGAAAAATCTAAAGAGGGGTTAAAATCTTACCTAACATGCCCAATGTTGATGTGTTTGATTAATTGATAGGAAAGCTTGATTAAATATAATTGAGTGGGTAAAGAGGGTTGGCAAAGCTAGTAAACCGAGGTGTAGACATGCCTTGAAAGATGATTAAAGGTAGTCCATTATGCTAGATTTACATTAATTAATTAAAAACTTCCTTAATTTGGATAGTAATTACCTTGATTTAAAATATGTCGTGTATTTAGGTTCTTTGTACTTGTCATTTTCATTAGTTTGTTAGTGCGGCTCTTTGTGACTTTTAGGCTAAGGACGACAAAGAAAATTCAGGCCATTGGTAGAATAACCCAAAAAATAGATTATGTATTATTAGAGCATCTCCAATGGTAAATGTGGATTAGAGTTGTGGATTGTCGCCATGTCATCGATATGGAAGGGATGTCTAGATTATGTGACATAAATAAACATTTTATAGTGAAAATTGTCTCTAACGGATACTGTAGATTGCATCTTTTATTAATGACGTGACAACGTTTTTTTAACTTATTAAATTATATATAAATAATTACGTACTAAATGATTATACATATATCTCATTTATTCTATGTATAAAGAATCGATAACGTTTTTTTTTTTTAAAAAAAAATAACTAATTTTGGAACCAAAATCTCGATTGTTTCCATTTATCTTTTTCATTCGCTTGTCAACCAACATGTTTAACGAGACCATTGACCATGTGCATTAAGTATTTTCCTACAATCTTCCATCGGTTGGCCCATTTCGATTCCTCATTTGTTTAAGGAGTTGATTTTTGGACCACTACCTTCGCGTCGAGTTCGAAGATGACCTTAGTTTGGCGTTGTTGGTGTACCCAAGAAAGAGCTTCTCGAACGCTATTGCCTCAGCCTTCTGGTTGGACTACACATTCCCACCATTGATTTCGACATACCCGTGATGAAGGCTCCCCGAGAGTCACGCAGCACGCTCCCATGCCAATTCATGTGGTCATTGGAGAAGACTATCGCGCATCAACGTTGCATTTCGTGTCCTCTCGCCGCTGAGCGGTGCTGCCATTTCGCTCCCTCTTGATGCCCATTCTTTGAGTTTGGCCTTTGCTCATGTGGTGTCCTGGCAATCTTCCAACACTCCAGCCAATCTAATCCGTCCTCCACGACCTTCCGGATTGGCACATCTCTCTTCTTCCATACTTTGTTATTCCTAAATTTCCACAGCGCCCACAAGATTATGCATATGCGGTGGACAACACGCTTGTCTCGCCTCGTTAGCATGTTAAAGAACCATTCCTTCATTGTTGGGGACTTATCTCGAATTTCGGTTGGGCACAACAACTTTGAAACAGGTGATCGGCCGATTCAATCTCCCGATTACAACAAGAACATAACCCATCAATCTGAGTCCTCGATCCATAAGTCCGGACTTCGTGGGAAGACACCCTCTCATTAATCTCCAAATGAAATGTTTAACCTTTGACGGGTAGTGCCGATTCCATAATCGAGCCCATTCACCATCCACGCGATGTGTGTGTATGTTTGTGAAATTATCCAAGGCCACCCTATACCCCGATTTCACATGGTAGTCGCTATCCGCCGAGAAGTGCCATATTAATCTATCATTCCCACCCCCGCTAAGTGCGATAGATTGAATCAATTTTGCATCTCTCATTATTGAACATACCATTGATTTATTCCGAATCCCACTCCCGTCGATTTGGAATCATCAATTCTTCCACCAATACGTCACCTAAGTTCGGTATCTTGGTGTGTATGAACAAAGAAATCTTGATCATCTTTTAACCAGGGATCCCCCATACCACGACCCCACCGCCACTACCGATCCTCCAAATACAACCTCGTTCAAGTATAGTTCTAGATGCCATGATACCTCTCCAAATGTAGCTCGGATTATGACCCGGTTTCTCTGTCATGAAGGACTCCCTAGGGAAGTACTTAGCTTTAAATATTCGAGCAATCAACGAGTGGGGATTTGTGATCAAACGCCATCCCTGCTTGGCTATCATAGCGAGGTTGTAACTGCGTAATTCTTTGAAGCCTAAACCACCATGCTCCTTCCTTGTGCACATTCTCTCCCAAGATGTCCAATGCAGGCCCCTCTTTGCACTACAGTTCGAACCCCACCTGAAAGAATTCATCATTTTTTGGAGGGACTCACATATTGAAAGTGGAATGAGAAAAGTACTCATACAATATGTTGGAATTGCTTGGCCGATCGACTTGAGTAATATCTCCTTACCCGCCTTCGAGAATGCTCGGTGGTTCCAAGAAGACAATCTCTTCCAAAGTCTATCTTTCAAGAACGTAAAAATATCACATTTACGCCGTCCTATGAATGATGGTAAGCCAAGATAGCTACTATTTTCCATGTCAGTATACACCCCCGTGACATTACGAATATGTGCTTCCAGTTCTTCCGAGACATTTGGCGAGAAGAACATAGCTGACTTTGACAAATTTATGGCTTGCCCCGAGGCTCTCTCATACTTGTTAAACAAGCTCTTCATACATTGTGCTTCCTCAAGTGATGCCCTGAAGAAGAACAAACTATCATCAGCAAAGAGCAAGTGGCTAATTGGAGGGGCCCCTCGAATAACCTTACAGCCATGTAGCATGCCTGCATTCTCTGCCTCCGATAGTAGCGTAGTAAGACCTTCAGCACACAAAATAAATAGATAAGGAGAAAGAGGACAACCCTGTCTCAGTCCACGTTGTGGATGAATGGGACCAACAAGCTCGCCATTGAAATTAACCCAAGATGATACAAAAGATATCAGAGTACATCACCAGTTGCACCCAACGATCATCAAAGCCCAATTTAAGTAGGATGCCCTTCAAGAAAGACCAATCCACTCGGTCGTATGCCTTGCTGATGTCGACCTTTAGAGCAACATTTCCAAACTTTCCTTTGCTATTACACTTCATTGCATGAAGTGATTCGAACGCCACCATTACATTGTCGACAATTAGTCGACCTGGGACAAATGCAGACTGCGTCTCAGAGATGAGTTGATGGAGATGGGGTTTTAATCTATTCGCGACAACCTTCGCCATTACTTTGTATAACACATTACATAATGAAATCGGTCGGAAGTCTTTCATGCTCTGTGGTTTCTCCATCTTCGGGATCAGTGCTATAGTGGTATCATTGAGACCCTGCGGGAATTGTAGTGACTCCATCCAACCTGCACATTGAGCAAAAATCTCATTCCCTGTTAGTCCCCAAAATTTTTGGTAAAACGCTGGATTAAAACCATCCGGTCCCGGCGGTTTATCAGGATGCATTTGCGACAGAGCATTGGTAAATTCATCCTTAGTGTAGGGAAGCGCTAGTTGGCTTCGCATCTCCGATGTCACTTTACTTTGAACAATCTCCAGCACATCACTCGAATCAGTATTTGACCTCTGGAATAGATTTTGGAAGTATTCAAGAGCCACCCGCTTCATTTCTTCCTTATGCACCACCTTCGTACCATTTTCCGTCAGCAAAGAATTAATTGAGTTCACCTTCCTTCGATGGGAAGCCGTAGCGTGAAAGAACTTTGTGTTACTATCACCTTCTTGAAGCCATAAAGCTTTGGATCTTTGTCTCCATAAATTTCTTCTTTCTCTAAGATCCGACTCAATCTATTCTTCTCCTCCAACAACTCATGCGAATTCCCATTATTGTGATCACTCTGCAAAACCGCTATCCTCTGTTTACTGGTTCGAATTTCCCGTTTGAAATTCTTTGTCACCTGTCGTCCCCATTTGTCTAGGCGGCCGCCGCAATTTTTCAACCTCTCGCAACACGGATGTGGCATTCCACGACTCCCAAACTTCTTGGACAATGCTTTGTAAACCTTCCTTTTTAAGCCATCATTTTCGAATCGAAATCGATGACGTCTCGGAGCAATTTCATATAGGCGACATTGGAGTACAATTGGGTTATGATCCGAGATGGGGGCTTGTAGATTAACCACTTGACCATTCGGGAAGACTCTGAACCATAACTCATTTGCTAGAGCCACCGTCCAATTTTTCTTCAACAAAGTGCGGTGATCCTCTTCCACGTTCCCAAGCGAACCTATTGCCGTTCATAGGTATATCCGCCAATCCGCATTCGATCACTGTGTTTCGGAATCCCTCGTAGCACCAGTTGGGATGTGCAGACCCGCCACGCTTGTCCGAGGTGAGAGAAGATCATTAAAATCTCCAATTATGCACCATGGATAAGCATGTTGACGGGAGAGAGCTCGTATGAGATTCCAAGACTGTTTTCGTTGGCCACTCCCTGGAAGCCATAAAACCAAGAAATCTCCATTCTTGTACATTTGGGGATGTCACCAAAAGATCTATGTGATTGTTTGAGAAGCCCAAAAGAGAGCAAGAATCTTTCATTCGCCATAAAGCAGCAACTCCTCCACCTCTCCCCACTCGGTCCACAACAAAACATCCATCATACTTTAAAGCATTCTTTATTTCAATAATTTTTGCCTCATAGGCTAAAGTCTCATAAAAGAAAATAACATCTGGCTTATTTGCATTAACTAAATCTCTAATTACTAATAGAGACCGGGGGTTGCCAAGTCCCCGACAATTCCAACTAAGGCAATTCATGTCTCCCGGTCAGGGTCCGATACGGAACCCGCCGATATGCTTAGGCTTCCCTCAAGAGAGTGCTTCTCCAGGGGGGTGTCCACCTCCACAATCATACTCGAATCGAGCATTGTAGAAACTGGAGTGGGACTATTAGTTGGGCTTTTCCCCAGGCCCACTTTCCTTTTCTTCCTGTCTTCAGCCAGCACCAGGCCCACCTCCTCATCGTTTGCACTAGCTTCCCCCACTTTTTGAAATTCAAGAGTGCCAACTGTCTTGGAGCTAAACATGGTATATGCTCCATTTCTATCCATAACCATCGCCTGAGAATCAGTGATAGGATCCCCAGAATCCGGACTTGCCTTCCTCGTCCATCCGATCGTCATTCACACCATGTCGCAGCCACCGTTCGCCGCTCCGGTCCTGCTTCTTTGACGGCGCCCTCAGCCAGGGACCCCATTTCCTTGGCATGTCCGCTGAGTAGTCATCCTGGAAGAGTTTCGGACAAAAGCTATCGTTGTGCCCAATGATACCACACAAGAAACAAAACGTTGGCAAT
Source organism: Stephania cephalantha (assembly GCA_039657325.1). Classification (NCBI taxonomy): domain Eukaryota; kingdom Viridiplantae; phylum Streptophyta; class Magnoliopsida; order Ranunculales; family Menispermaceae; genus Stephania; species Stephania cephalantha. Next base: position 10,385,245 of record CM077567.1, read on the forward strand.
CGTTCATACTTGAACTTGACGGTACCGCATACCCCCTCCGCAATTGTGATCTTCTTTGCCCGTTTCAGAGGCGTCGTCACTGGCATAGACACCTTGATTCTCATGTAGTTTCTCCATACACCCGAGTTGTTCTCAAAATCATACTCCAAGAACGAACCAATGAAGTTCCCAATCTGTTTGCCCACTTCCTCATACAAGAATCCATGGGGTAGATCATAGACTCCATTTATCTTTTTATATAAAAGTTATTTGTGATTATCTCGTATCTTGATAAATACAAAAGAAAAACTTAGAAAAAATGGAAGAAAAAAACTCTCAAAGGAGAGAAAAGAAACGTAGGTAAAGTATATGTATAAAAACAAAACGCAAAGTTTATACAATTTTATTGCTATTTTTTGTGATTTCTCCTTTCGTTGGTTTTTTTTGTATAAAAACAAAACGCAAAGTTTTTTTTTTATTTTTTTTTCGATTTTTCAATGACGTGGCATAAGCGTGGCATAGCGCAATGCCTATCTACCCTCTAGATCTAGAGGGTGTGGTAGATGTCTACTTTTTTTTATGCCACGTCACATTCTCAATCCACATCCCCATTGGAGAAAGTTTTTTCAACTCAATGCCTATTTAATCTAATGTGGCACACATCCACCCTCAATCTATATCCCCATGGTAGATGCTCTTATATTTATGCCATTGCTAATAGATTGGGTTAATTAATTGCACATTGCATCCAGTTTTTTAAATTATTAAAACTTTGTTCACTAAATTTTGGTTTGTAACAATAAAATTTGACTGTACAAATTTTGCTACCTTGGTTATTAAACTTATGTTTGCATCAATACAGTCATTATCTATGACATGCCAAAAGTAAGGTTTAGGTGGTAGTGAGTTCGACTCTTGCCGAAAAAAAAAAAAAAAAAAAGGTGAGCTATGAGGTAACTTTACAAATTGTACAAAAAAGTATTTTTTAGTTGAAAATTCAATAAGTGTGTGCGACATTCATTTTAGATCTAATTCCCATTGACAAATAATTCATCATCCATCTCACAAAAATGTTTTTCTTTTTTTTTTTTAAAAAATAAACAACTTACTTCCACAGGGTAACTGGGTTCGAACCCATAACCTTTTGCTCCCAAACCTCATACCAATTATCATCGGGCCACCCAATTGGCTTACTCACTAGAGATGTTTTTGCTATAATTGATTGGACCTTATTGATTACCATAGAACCCTCTTTTTAAAGCATCACTTAACTTTAAACATGTAAACATGTTTACTGGGCAAACCAAAGTGGGCTTGGGTGGGTCTAATCGGTCCCAGGCTCTTAAGCCCCTGCCAAGCCAACTCAATATAAGAATTTTTTACTAAAGTTTTATATTTTTAATTAAATAAATATATTTAATAAATATTTAAAAATAAACATCAACTAAAGCATGGCGTAGTGGTATAAGTTATATCAATTAACCTTACTCTCTAAAACCCAAATTTTACTTTCAACATTCATTTGATATTTTTTTGAAGGCACTTTTTTATATTTATACTAATAAAAAAGATTTTTTCAATTTTTGGTGGACGGGCTGAGTGGATTTGGATTTGCAAATACAAATCAAGCCCACTTTGCTGGAGCACGTAACTAAGCCCGTGAACATGTCTACTTTAACTTCAACCATGCAATCAAAGGTAAAAAAGTAAAAATATGTGCTTGATTAATCTTTTGAAGAGCAAATTAAATTATCATTATTAATTGCTCATACGACAATGCTAAAATAAAAGTGATGGAGACAGAGAAATCCGTTACGCATAAATTTCATTTCCCATTACATACTACAGAACGGTCAAAAACATAACAAAAAAAAAAAAAAAAAAAAATGGACGTGATCGAATCTCTTTTGTCTTTCTTGTTTATTAAACATTATCAACTTTGACTCAAACTTCAAAATACAGTAAACCAAACAGAACCTCACATAAAGAATTCAAAGCGATCAGCATATATACAACCTTCTCAATAATGCACTCCCGTCTTTGTACAATTGAATCACAAACAATGAGCTGGTGGTGGTCTGGTGCCATTGGTGCTGCCAAGGCAACATCTCATCATCTCTTCTTATCTAATCTCAATTCCGAGTTTCTAATGTTGTGAATGATTGATTACATGTGTTGTGTGATCTCAACTTTGATGTTGCTATGTATGTGTTGAACAATATATAAACTCTGCTTTTTCTCTGTTTCAGAAGAAACTCGACGAGGACGAGGTCCCTCCCAAGTACCAAAGCGTGGCCTTGGTGGTGGGAGTCACGGGCATAGTCGGCAACAGCTTGGCCGAGATCCTCCCGCTCTCCGACACCCCCGGCGGCCCCTGGAAGGTCTACGGCGTCGCCCGCCGCCCTCGCCCGTCTTGGAACTCAGACCACCCAATTGACTACATCCAATGCGACGTCTTAAACACCCAAGAAGCTCAATCCAAGCTCTCACCACTCACAGACATCACCCACGTTTTCTATGTAACATGGGCTTCTCACCCCACCGAAGCAGAGAACATCGAAGCCAACTCTCTAATGCTAAAAAATGTTCTTCAATCAGTCATTCCAAATGCGCCTAATCTCCAACACATCTGTCTCCAAACGGGGCTCAAGCACTACATCGGACCCTTTGAGTCTCTAGGCAAGATCAAGCCACACGACTCGCCTTTTCGCGAACAAGACATGCCTAGATTGAGCACACCCAATTTCTATTATGCTCAAGAGGACATACTGTTCGATGAGATTAAGCGAAAGGAGGGGTTGACATGGTCTGTTCATCGGCCGGGGACGATCTTTGGATTCTCCCCTTATAGTTTGATGAACATGGTAGGCACCCTTTGTGTCTATGCTGCAATTTGCAAACATGAGGGGACTCCATTGAGGTTCCCTGGGACTAGAGTGGCTTGGGAGGGGTATAATGATGTTTCCGACGCTGATTTGATGGCCGAGCAAGAGATATGGGCGGCGGTGGATCCTTACGCGAAGAATGAAGCGTTTAATTGTAGCAATGGGGACGTGTTCAAGTGGAAGCAGTTGTGGAAGGTGTTGGGAGAGCAGTTTGATGTCGAGTGCGCTGAGTTTGAGGAAGGGTTGAGCTTGCAGGAGATGATGAAGGACAAGGGTGGAGTGTGGGATGAGATTGTGAGGGAGAATGAGCTTTGCCCATGTAAGTTGGAGGAGATTGGGTTTTGGTGGTTTGTTGATGCTATTTTTAGTATCAATGAGCCTTATTTGGCTAGCATGAACAAGAGCAAAGAGCATGGATTTTTGGGTTTTAGGAACACTACCAATGCGTTTGTTTCATGGATTGACAAATATAAGGCCTATAAGATTGTTCCTTAACAGGTTGTGAGTTGACAACGATTAATCTATATATGTTGGGTAGTATCGGGCCTATATATGCGAAGTCGACCTCAATATTGTATTTGTTTTTGATGAAGTAAGATGAAGAATAAAGAATTAGTGCCTACTCTTTAGAGTAATACACTCAAATAATTTTGATTACGACGAGAGAATGCGTAAACATGCACAAGTAATCTTTCAATGTTAATTATTAATTTTACAAGTGATTGTCCGGAAAATTAGATGGGAGAAAGTTATTACTTCGTGAGTCATAAGTAGGGATGTCAATGGGTAGGGTAAGGGGCGGGTGCACCATATCTATACTTGCTCCATCGTATGAGTATCCCATCCATATCCTATCCTTTTACTTTATTTTTTGATGTAGTGAGTATGAGTCAAACGTACGGTCTGCTCTAATTAATCCTAATTAATTAAGTAATCTATATCTATCTATATATATATATATATTTTTTTTTTCGATATTGACTATCAACGTGATGAATTAGTATAATCTTAAAAAAAATGTGAAGCATTAGGAAATTAAATATTTGTTCTATTATTAAACATAGCAATTTGTTGTACTATTTTTTCGAATTTTTCACCTATTTTTTGATTTTTTTTTTTTTTTTTTTTCATAAACGCCGTTAGTTATTGTTGAGTGAGGTTTATAGTTTCTTAGATGTGATAGGTGGTCATCTATTTTGTTGTGGAGGTGATTATAGGAATTTGGTAATTTTTGGGAGGAAATTGAATTTCTTCAAATAATTACTCAATATGTAATAATGTACATGTATAAAAAGTATATTTTGAGTTTTATATCTCATTTTTTTACCAAGGAAATTGGATGACGTTGCTTCAAGATGATTGAGTTTTTTTTTTTTTAAAAAAATTATGCGAAAGTCAAACTCACGATCTCACTAAACCTTGCCTTTAATTTGGCACGTGATGTCTCATCCATCTAACCATAAATGTTTTGACAACCATCGAAGTTGTATAATAAGTTATTTTTTATATTTGTTTTCTTCTCATCAAATTAAATTTTATCTGATATATTAATAATCCGTCTTGCCTGTGCGCGAAACGCAGGTCTACGACTAGTTACATATTAGGATTCTAATTAAGCTCGGACCCATGTAGACGCTGCCGACAAGTCTAAGACACGTATGACAGAAAAATATTCTCGTAAAACGTGTCGAGTCTGGCGGAGAACGTAAGAGAGTGTCAAACAAGTATGAGTGATTAACTAGATACGTCAGGGGTTTAAAATAGTTTGTTATGGTTTAAAAGTCTTACGAAGTAAAAAAAAAAAGTCAAAAAAAAATCAAACAATACTCAACTTCTACAATATGGACACCTCACCACATCATAACATTACTCACTACCTTTTCTCTCTCTTCGACCACAAATTTCTCTCTCTCTCTCTCTCTCTCTCTCACTTTTTTTCTTTCTCCTCGCAAAACTAAACTCTCCCTTCTCCCTCGACTCGGTTTGCACTCTCTCCCTCCCAATCCCAACAAACCACTCTCAGTCTCTCACCACCATCTTTTCTCTCCAAAACTACTCTCTCTAACCCAACTCTTATCTCCTCTCTTCTCACGGCCTCTCCTCACCCACGGCATCCCTCTCCCTCGAGGTTCGGCCTCGATCCCATCTCTCTCACCTTCCCGCTCACGGCCTCCCTCTCACTCACGATCTCCCGCCCACTCTCGGCTTCGGCAACGCAACTTCACTCGCCGGCGACCCCCTTGGACTTAGGTGAGTAGTTGTTGCATGATTATGGTGAAATAGATGGTGTGTGTAAAGATCTCGAGGTAGGGTTAATGTAAAACCTGAATATCAATATAAAATAAAAATAAATTTTATGTAATAACAAAAGTAAAAAAAATATGATGTAATCTTTAGTTGATTTGATGCAATGAACAATATCAGTGGACAAACTGAGTTTATTCTCACTAGGTATATGATCAAATTAATTTAAAAGAGTTAATTAAGCAAATATATCATGTAATAACAAAAGTAAAAAGAAATATAATGTAATCTTTAGTTGATTTTATGTTTAAAAATTTTATTTCTCCTTTGAAATTTGGAATTTCTTAATATTTAATAATAGGTATGGATACCTACAGGTACCTTATTACCCAAATAGTTAATACCGATACCTGCCCAACCAAAAAAATTGGGTAAAAGGGTAGGGTATGGGTATGACACCTATAAGATGGTGCGGGTATGGGTGAGGCATACCCACCCCATGCCCTACCCATTGACATCCCTACTTTTGGGCCTCACACTACGTTGTAGTGTAACGATATTCATATATAATTGTCGATCTCTTATCTCTTTCGTTTATAGTTGTCGCCCCTATAGTTAAAAATCCACCTCCTCCCAAACTTAATTTTATGGACCCGTCACCATTGAAGAGTAAAATACTAGAATGACAACATGTAAGTCACAGCTCAAGACGCATTGACCCACATAACATGTCCATGTGACCTTAACTCGTATGTTATACACCTGAATCTGTATATGCCCACATATAGAGATGCATAGGGGCGGCTCTAATGCCCAATATGGCTTCTCGTGTGACTTCCCCCTAGTCATTTTAGCATTCCCATATTTTTCTTCTCAATGTCTATTTTGGGGTAGACAATGTTGATTTCATTTTTGCCACATCAACCCCACTTCCGATTCACATCCCTACTCTAAAGTTACAATCTCGTTTCACTTGGTCTCCCAACTCAAAAACAATACCTATCTACGCGATGTCGAATCTCTCCTTCGAGTGGGTAGGAATAGAGATGCAAACGGGTAGGGTAGGGTAGGGGATAGGGACCTCATTCCCATACCCACACCCACTAAAAAATTTATCACACACACTCATTTGGGGATGAATTCTCATACCCATCCTCATACCCGTCAAATCCTCGTGGGTATAGGGAATCTCCATGGGTAATTTTTTTTTACCTATTTTGTTACTTATTGGGGATCTCAGTGGAGATTTTCATGAGAATTTTTGCGGGGATAGGGAATCCTCGAAGAAATTTTTTTTTCCCTATTTCATTCCCCATTGGGGATCCCCACGAGGATTTTTAAAAAAAGAATTGTAAGAAATAAGGTGTCAAATATACGTACATAACAACACAATTGTCTAAATTCTAACAAAAATAAAAAAAATCAACGTATCATGCAATAATAATTCTAACTACTAAGTGCTAACAATTATAATTAAGTTTCTACAAAATCATTGGCATATGCAAAACGAAAAGTTCAAATTCAAAATATTCTTTAAAGTCACTATTTCTTTAAACCACCAAGTCATCAACTTTTTTTAGTACTTTTGATCATAAATCTCTAAAATATAAATAAAGTTGCGAACAATTTAAAACAAAACATATAATTATTAATTAACCAAATAAATTAAAATTATAAATCTCATTACGAGGTTTTTTGTTATATGTATGAATGTTTCGGAGTGAAAACTATGTAATATTATGTAATATTTATATATAAATATCATATGATATATATATAAATAATAAATATCATATGGTGTATAAATTGATATATGAGGATTCCTATGGGTAGATGGGTATCCCCGTGGGTGTCCCCGTGGGGATATTTTATTACCCATACCCGTACCCATATATACCCGTGTGGGTATGAGATTTTGTACCCATCCCCACCCCCATCCCCATTAAAATCCCCATACCCGTACATTACGGTAAATCCCCATCACCCGTTGGTATTCTCCTACCCATTTGCATCCCTAGTTGGAATGAATTCGAATGAAAAATCGGTTCATCACCACTGCTTTTGGTTTCTAGATTTTCATCTTGATTCAAGGTACTGTTATTTGATGCATCAATCCAAGACATTTCTAGGGTTCTAGTAGTTGTTATTTATTGTTGTTGATTGTGATCCGTTGTTTTGTATAGAAATTGGTTGTTGAAATTCTGAGACTGATTCCAAAGAATGCTTTGTTTTGTGTTGGCCACATACCCTTGTATTAATTTAAGTCTTTCTTGACAAACCCCTAGAAATGCTATTCTGTCTCCTAATCTTACCATTGTATGTAAAAATATGCACATTATGTCTCACAATTCTTGAATGCGTGAAGATGGTGGCAAAAGATCTACACTTTAGACCCCCACCTCAAAAGATTTGCGCTATCCCTTTGGCTGATCTCCTAGAATATAATATTTCTTGGGCTTGCTAATCCTTGTCTCAGGTATCATCCGTCGCGTGCTTTATATAATGGCCATAGAGAAGCTGTTCGCATTCCTTTATTTTTTTCACAGTTATGCCAAACACAATTGCTGGCTTTCATATCAAGATACATTTTCTTTTTTGTATTATCTACTAAATATTACTACTCTATTTCGTGATCCCATTATTATTGATGTTTTGTTCACCATTTGTTAGGTCATTTGATGATGTTAAAGTCAGTGGCAGAACCAAAAATCTTGCTGGGAGGCAACTTTAACCTTAACTTTTTTTTCCAAACAAAAAAAAATATTAATATGAAAAACTAAGCATAATACGTAGGGGTACTATAGGGGATCCCGGGGTTGGGGGCGACCGCGCCCTGCCCCTAGATCCACCCCTGGTTAGAGTTCTTTTTTCGGTTGAGAATTTGTTTATTTCAACAGTTAAGTTTCTTCTCTTTCCATACCCTACTCAAGGTTTTTTAATTTATCAGCGTAGGAAAGTTTCTGTTTACTTATCCATGAACCTTGTTTGACCGTCCTATTGAGCTGGTAGTGCTGCATGCTGTAGGCTTGAAACTCAAAACAACTCAAAATGTTGCCAAAACATCTCTTGTGAGATGGAGGAGGCGTATCTTGCCAAAATGCAAGGTTGGGGGAGGCTATAGGTTCACTCATGTTGAAGTCATCAAAAAAAAAAAAAAAAAAAACTGAAATCGTTATCTAAACACGTGTGAAAATAGCACTGGTCCTAAGATTGTTACATTTAGGTTGTTTTTTTGTCTTTCAGCTGGGCATTATTGCGCTTCACTCCACCTATATACTTTTCAACTCCACTGTCTTTAACTCTTATTATTCTATATTTTCTAAATCGACAAAGAAGAATTTATGGGCTCGGAAAGAAATCACATACCTCACATTTGTTTCTTAATTATGTTGTTTGTTGCCATTGATTCTATATTTATTAATCTAATGAAACAATATAGTTCGCCATGGGACTAATGGTTGTCATCTTTTTTTTTTTTTTTTTTTTTATCACTGTTTAGCTAGCTCTCTTGTGTGCATGCATTTTTTTTTTTACCCAGTTTTGCTGTTAGTGGTGCTGGGATTACTGAGAGAGTCTTCAGTGCAATTCTAGTTTTTACCAAATTTCCAATGAAAACTGGGTCTATGTGTCAACTTAGCCAGTATATATGTTATGGCCGTGGTCTCTTCAAAGACATTCAATAATGTATATATGGCTGGTGTTCACTTCTCCCTTCTGCAGTGTCTGAAGCGTGTACTTCCCTCACCCGGGCTTCTTTCCTCATTGATCAAAATGAGCTGGTGGTGGTCAGGAGCAATTGGAGCTGCAAGGGTAAGTAAACCTTTCAATCAAAGCAAATTCATACTTCTCGATGTTGCTGTGATTTTAAGCATGTATCTACTATGTGTGTTTTTGCTATTTTTTGAACGTTATCAATTTTGATTCAATTCAAACTTCAAAACCCAATTACCCACTTTCAACCACTTTTGTTCTTCTCTTAACTGATCTCATGAATTCCGATGTTACTCTACAGATCTTAATTCTTGTGTTGCGAATGATTGTTGTATTGTGATTTCAACTTTGATGTTGCTTTGTTTTGAACTACGTATAAATTCTAGCTTGTTTAATTTTCTCTGTTTCAGAAGAAAGTCGATGAGCATGAGGTCCCTCTCAATTACCAAAGTGTGGCCTTGGTGGTTGGAGTGACAGGAATCGTGGGCAACAGCTTGGCCGAGATCCTGCCATGCTCCGACACCCCCGGTGGCCCATGGAAGGTCTATGGCGTTGCTCGCCGCCCTCGTCCGTCCTGGAACGCAGATAACCGAATGGAGTACATCCAATGCGACGTCTCAGACACCGAAGAAGTTCAATCCAAGCTATCACCCCTCACAGATATCACCCACATCTTCTACGTCACATGGGCACCTCGCCCCACCGAAGCAGACAACATTGAAATCAACTCTCTAATGCTCAAAAACGTTCTTCAATCTGTCATACCAAATGCCCCCAATCTCCAGCACGTTTGTCTCCAAACGGGTATCAAGCACTACTTCGGACCCTTTGAGTTTCTAGGCAAAATCAAGCAACATGACCCGCCTTTTGTCGAAGACGTGCCCAGACTGAGCGCGCCCAATTTCTATTATGCCCAAGAGGACATACTGTTTGATGAAATTAAGCGAAAGGAGGGCTTGACATGGTCTGTACATCGGCCAGGAATCATTTTTGGGTTCTCCCCTTATAGTTTGGCGAACATGGTGGGCGCCCTTTGTGTCTATGCTGCAATTTGCAAACACGAGGGGACGCCGTTGAGGTTTCCTGGGACTAGAGTGGCTTGGGAAGGCTATTACAACGATGTTTCAGACGCGGACTTGATTGCCGAGCAAGAGATATGGGCAGCGGTGGATCCTTATGGGAAGAATGAAGCATTTAATTGCAGCAATGGAGATGTGTTCAAGTGGAAGCACTTGTGGAAGGTGTTGGGAGAGCAGTTTGGCGTCGAATGTGCGGAGTTTGAGGAAGGGGTGAGTTTGGAGGAGATGATGAAGGATAAGGGTGGAGTGTGGGATGAGATTGTGAGGGAGAATGAGCTATACCCAACTAAGTTGGAGGATGTTGGGCCTTGGCAGATGTTTGATGTTATGTACAGTTTGAAAGAGCCTTATTTGGTCAGCGTGAACAAGAGCAAAGAGCATGGATTCCTGGGTTTTAGGAATACTGTCAATGCTTTTGTTTCATGGATCGACAAAACTAAGGCCTATAAGATTGTTCCTTAGAAGGGTTGGTGCGTTTTCATTGATCTTTTATGGAGAGAGAATGTGTACATGTGCACAAAAAACTGTGAGTTAACTTTAAGAAGTTAGTTAACTCTCGCTTTGTTTGGTTATGCGCATTGTAAGTTGACAAAAATAAAAGAGTTTGCTAAACAAGTTTAAAAGGTATTTATATTATGTCAATTCATATATTTTATTATTTAAAAATTTACAACTTTTCTACAAGTTTAAAATTGAACCAAACATGTAAAGCCTTTTCACCGTGAGTTAACTAAATATGTTTCAAATATATATTAAACCTTTCGTAAAGTGGCTCAAAGCTATAACATCTCAAGCTAGATGGTTAGAGAGGTTGCAGGTTTAACTCCGACGTAAAAAAAAAAAAAATAAAAATAAAAATAAAAAAAAAATGTTGGCTAAAGTTTGTAATTTTTTGTTTTCAAAAAAAAGTTTGTAATTTGTTTAGCGTCAATGTTTAAATGCAACTTAAGCAAGTGTAGCGCGTAGATGGTAATCATACATGTTGATGGACTAGAGAACTAGTAACCGCTTACGCTAACGTGTTGGAAAATGCTTTTTTCACATCACCAAATTCAATATCCCCAAGTCACATCGCCTTACAAGTTGTTTGTGCGCGTCTCGAGAATACACATATTTTGTCAATGTTTAAATGGACAAATGTATAATTAAAAACGCAAACTATTGAAGGTTTAGTATTGGCAAATGAGTAAAACTCCGTCAAACTTCAACTCGTGCAGATGTAGATTTGTAGACAACTTCAAACTTGTCTGCTCGTTTTTGCAAGTCCTAAAAAATGAGCTGGTGGTGGTCTGGAGCCATTGGTGCTGCCGTCCCCTCCCTAGCTACCATCCAATCCCTAATTCCATTTCTGAATTGATCTTATTCTGTTCAACATTCATTGCTGTTGATGTTGTTCTGCTTCAATTTCATACTTTTTGATGTTATTGTGCTCAAGATTTATTTTATTTATTTTTACTAATCTTGGACTAATCTTGGACGAGGAAGGTAGGACCACATTGACAACAACTCTAGCCAAGACTTAATTTAAACCTTTTTAATTCCCAAGACTTGTAATTGAGATCTTCGTTTATGGAAGAGAGAGACCGGTGTCATCCCACCACAACTCTCTTGGTCGGGTTTTTTGATTTAGTTTTTTAGACTTTAGTGTGTGTGCACGCTAAGGTAGATAATTCTCTTAATCATCTAAAGAGTATATCTATATATACTTGCTCAAGTAGGACCTCTTTTATAACTTCTATACTGATTAGTAATGCACTAATTTGGCATGTTGAGCATGATGGTGTAGATAAAATCTGCATTCTTGTCCAAGGCATTATAGAGTCCAATAATTTTGGTTGCCATGGCATAGAATGTAGATCACTTGTAGTCTCAATTCATACAAATATGGATAGAGCCGTGTCAATTTCAAATTTTAATAAATAAAAGGTGGTCGGATTACAATTTAGGATGGAAAATCGAGTGGTAGACGTTACCTTCTAACGTGAATTTGGGATGTACATCTTGAATTTTCCAAAAAACGATTCAGACATATTCCAAAATCATTAAACGTAATAGGTGAAATGCCCCTATCTTTGAAACTTAAGTAGATAAATTCATAATCAAACATAAAATTATTGAAGGGTATTATTGACAAACAACAAGTAAAACTCTTTGACAAAATCAAAGATGATTAAACGTGTAATACCTAAATATTTATTCCTATAATAAGTGCACATCAATCCAACAAAGACCTTCTTCATTTGCTAACATTTCTGCTCATTGTTTCAGGAGTCCTAAAAAATGAGCTGGTGGTGGTCAGGAGCCATCGGTGCTGCCAAGGCAACATCCCCAATCCCATCAGCATTATCTGGTGGGGTTCTGCACCTCAAGCTGGAATAAATGGTGCACGCTATTTTGCATTATCTGATGACTTCTTTCGCTTTTCCTGGCTATACTTGTTACACTCGAAAGATCAATTAATTTCAGCATTTATACAATTTAAAACCACGGCAGAAAAACAACTTGAAAGTTCCATCAAAATTCTACAAACATATGGTGGTGGAGAATTTAAGGCGATTGATAAATTGTTAATCGCTCATGATATTATTCACGAGAGTCTCATGCCCATACACTTCACAATGAATGGTAGAGTGGAAAGAAAGCATCGTCATGTTGTGGAGACAGGACTAGCTCTCCTAGCCCAGATCATCTATGCGTATGGTGTTACGGCCCTTTGCATTTCGATCTGCAGTTTATCTCATCAATAGGCTTCCAACATCAACTCTTGCCAATATATCTTCATATGAGATTCTCTACAAGCAAGTACCATAATACAACTTATTAAGGGTCTTTGGTTGTGCATGCTTTCCTTATCTTCGTCCCTTTAATGCAAATAAACTTGCATATCGATCGACTTTGAGCACTTTCTTGGGATACAACACTAAACAGAAAGGCTATTTGTGTCTAAATATGCAGACGAGGTGCTTACTCGTATCCGGGCATGTAATCTTTGATGAAATAACTTTTCCTTTTAATTCATGTAGTTCTCCAGTTGCAATATCTTTAGGATCTTTAAAGAGATATTGTACTATCCCACTTGATCTCTCTACTCTAACCACTACACAAACCTCACCTCTTTCCACTAGTACTTACATTTCCCAAAGTATTGACTTACCAATCCCATCGACATCTTCTCCCACCTCACCAAATGTTGATACATTACTATCTAGCCAGCCTACCTACTTCACCTACCCCTCCAACTCGCACCTACCAATCCATGTCTAATTAACTCTACTTCTCCAAAGCACCCTTTTACCTCCGACATATCATTATATCCTACTTCAACAGTTCCTCACATCAAGAAAATACCTACCAAATGCAAACTCGTAGTAAAAGTGGCATTACCAAACCCATTGACCGACTTTGTCTCCTTCACACAAGTCCTTCCAAGGCAGTCTCTCACTCTATTTCTCCCCTAGTGAGCCCAAAACACACAAAGAAGCTTCAAAATGGCCAAAATGGCGATCGCAATGCAAGCGAGAATATTTTGCTCTTCAACACATTCACACATGGGAGTTAGTTCATCCTCCTCCCTCCGCTAATGTAATCGGATGCAAGTGGGTGTATAGAGTTAAACACAAACCAAATGGCGCCATTGATCGCTATAAAGCACGACTAGTTGCTAAGGGCTTCCATCAGCGTTTGGTTTTGATTATTTTGATACATTTAGCCTAGTTATCAAGCCAACAACAATTCGTGCGCTTTATCTCTTGCTTTGTCTCGGCGTTGGTCTATTCGACAACTTGATGTACACAACGCTTTTTGAATGGAGATCTTCATGAAGAGGTATACATAGCACAACCCCTGGTTTTCAAGATCCCTCTTCTCCCTCTTATGTTTGCAAGCTTAAAAAAGCTTTATATGGACTTAAGCAAGCACCTCGTGAATGGTTCACTAAGCTCGGTTCTGTCTTATACGAATGGGAGTTTAGTCAATCTAAATCGATAGCTCCATGTTTATCTACTCCAAGAAGGATGTGCTTTTGGTCATACTCATTTATGTAGATGGCATTATTATTACAGGAATCACACATTCTCTCATTCAAGAACTTATCTCTGCACTTAACAACAAGTTCTCCTTGAAAGATTTAGGACCTTTGTCTTATTTTCTTGGCTTCCATGTTACTCACACAAATGATATCTTTCATCTCAACCAAGAGAACTATGCAAATGATCTCTTACTTCGAACTGGTCTTCAAGACAGCAAGTCCATTGCAACTCCAATGGCATCCGGTTCCTTATTTCTATCAAAGAGGATTTCCATTGCTTGACCCAACAGAGTATCGAAGCATTGTTGGTGCATTGCAATATTGCACGATTACTAGACCATACATTTCATTTTTGTTAATAGATTATGTCAATTTCTTCATGCCCCTACTAACGTTCATTTACAAGCGACAAAACACATTTTGCGCTACTTGAAAGGTACAACTCGCCTTGGTGTGTCACTTCACGCAAACACTGGTGATTTTAGTTTGACGACTACACAGATGCGGATTGGGGATCGTGTCCCGACAATCGTCGAAGTACTGGGGTTATTGTATTTTCTTTGGACCTAATCTCATCTCTTGTCCGCTACAAAGCAAAGAGTCATTTCCCGATCCAAGACATAATCGAATATAGATTTGTTGCAAATGCTACTCTCTCTGAAATTGCTTGGATTCAAAATTTATTGCAAGAGTTGCACGTGTCCTTATTCAAACCACCATTAGTCATATGTGATAATGTTAGTGCGAGTTATATAGCTTTAAATCCGATCCTTCATTCTCGGACGAAACACGCTGCTATTGATTTCTATTTTGTTCGAGAGAAGGTCCTACGCAAAGCAATCGCAAGTTGCCCACATTCCATCTGCATTAACAAACGACTAGTGACATTCCCACCAAACCATTGCCTTCCACTTCCTTCACACACCTCGAGACACAAGCTCACCGTTCAACAACGCCTGTGATCTTGAGGGAGGATGTTAGGAGATAATACTTATCAATTCAAATCTCAACTGTTGGTTCGTTAATTAGATAATAGGTGCAATCCAATATAGATCATTGTTATCTCTTGTAGCAGTTGTATTATAAATGTATACCCATTCCATCAATCTAATAACAATGATTTGAGTTGTTCTCTCAATAACATAAAGAACAACATTTTTCTACTCTTTGCTCACATTTCTTCAAAAATTGTCTCTAACAGATCTTGTAGATTGCATCTTCTATTAATGATGTGACAACGTTTTTTAACTTATTAAATTATATATAAATAATTACGTACTAAATGATTATACATACATCTCATTTATTCTATGTATAAAGAATCGATAACGTTTTCAAAAAAAAAAAAAAAAAAAATCATAACTAATTTTGGAACCAAAATCTCGGTTGTTTCCATTTATCTTTTTATATAAAAGTTATTTGTGATTATCTTGTATCTTGATAAATACAAAAGAAAAACTTAGAAAAAAAAAAAAAAAAAAAAGAAAAGAAACGTAGGTAAAGTATATGTATAAAAACAAAACGCAAAGTTTATACAATTTTATTGCTATTTTTTCGATTTCTCCTTTTGTTGGTTTTTTTTTTTTTTTTTTTTTTTTTTCAGCGACACCGACGTGACATAATGCACACTTTGTCTATCTACCAGGGTGTGGTAGATGTTTACTCTTTTTTTTTTTTTATGCCACGTCACATTCTCAATTCACATCCGCATTGGAAAAGGTTTTTTCAACTCAATGCATATTTAATCCAATGTGGCACACATTCACCCTCAATCCATATCCCCATTGTAGATGCTCTTATATTTATGCCACTTGGTAATAGATTGGGTTAATTAATTGCACATTGCATCCAGTTTTTTAAATTATTAAAACTTTGTTCACTAAATTTTGGTTTGTAACAATAAGATTTTACTTTACAAATTTTGATTCCTTGGTTATT
This sequence comes from Stephania cephalantha, assembly GCA_039657325.1. NCBI lineage: Eukaryota > Viridiplantae > Streptophyta > Magnoliopsida > Ranunculales > Menispermaceae > Stephania > Stephania cephalantha. Next base: position 10,401,108 of record CM077567.1, read on the forward strand.
AAACTTATGTTTGCATCAATACAGCTTATTACCTATGATGTGCTCAGGTGTTCGTGAGTTCGACTCAAAATTTGAAATGAAAAAAAGAAAAAGAAAAAAAAGGTGAGCTATGAGGTAACTTTACAAATTGTACAAAGAAAGTCTTTTTTAGTTGAAAATTCAATAAGTGTGTGCGACAGTCATTTTAGATCTAATTCCGATTGACAAATAATTCATCATCCATCTCACAAAAATGTTTTTCTTTTTTTTTTTTTTTTATATAAAAGAGACAACTTACTTTCACTTCACCGAGTAATTGAGTTCAAACCCATAACTTTTTTCTCCCAAACCTCATACCAATTATCCTCGGGCCACCCAATTGGCTTACACACTAGAGATGTTTTTGCTATAATTGATTGGACCTTATTGATTACCGAAAACCCTCTTTTTAAAGCATCACTTCACTTTAAACATGTAAACATGTTCATCGGGCAAACCTAATGGGCTTGGGTGGCTCTAATCGGGCCCGGACTCTTAAGCCCTGCCGCCAAGCCAACTCAATATAAGAATTTTTACTAAAGTTTTATATTCTTAATTAAATAAATATATTTAATAAATATTTAAAAATAAACATCAACTAAAGCATGGCGTAGTGGTATAAGTTATATCAATTAACCTTACTCTCTAAAACCCAAGTTTTACTTTCAATATTCATTTGATATTTTTTTGAAGGCACTTTTTTTATATTCATACTAATAAAAAAAGATTTTTTCAATTTTTGGTGGACGAGCCGAGTGGATTTGGATTTGCAAATACAAATCAAGCCCACTTTGCTGGAGCACCTAACTAAGCCTGTGAACATGTCTACTTTAACTTCAACCATGCAATCAAAGGTAAAAAAGTAAAAATATGTGCTTGATTAATCTTTTGAAGAGCAAATTAAATTATCATTATTAATTGCTCATACGACAATGCTAAAATAAAAGTGATGGAGACAGAGAAATCCGTTACGCATACAATTTAATTCACAAAATAGGAAGATTTTTTTTTTTATTACTGAAGTAGGCGATAACGCATTTTCAAAAGGCGTTATTGTGTGTGGTTGGTTTGGTTGGCGTTGACGTGGCGGTGACGTGGCGTCGGTTTGTATAGATAGCGCCTTTTCAAAAGGCGCTATCTATACATGTGGCCACGTCACCGCCACCTCATCGTGGCTAGCCACGTGTATAGATAGCGCCTTTTCAAAAGGCGCTTATCTATACAAACCGACGCCACGTCACCGCCACCTCACAAATAATAATTAAAATAATTAAAATTATGGAAAAATTAAACTGATTTATATAAACTGTAAATTACAGAAAATAGATTAAAATAGATAAAAATTATGGAAAAATTCTGAAAAATTCTCGAAAAATATGAAAAATAGGGTAATCTATGTAACAATGGGGACGTGTTCAAGTTGAAGCAGTTGTGGAAGGTGTTGGGAGAGCAGTTTGATGTCGAGTGCGCTGAGTTTGAGTGTTGAGCTTGCAGGAGATGATGAAGGACAAGGGTGGAGTGTGGGATGAGATTGTGAGGGAGAATGAGCTTTGCCCGACGAGCTTGGAGGAGGTTGGGGTGTGGTGGTTTGTGGCTGCGATTTTCAGTGTTACGGAGCCATTGTTGGATAGTATGAATAAGAGCAATGAGCACGGGTTCTTGGGTTTCAGGAATTCGACGAATTCATTTATTTCATGGATTGACAAGATGAAGGCTTGCAAGATTGTTCCTTAGCTGGTTGGGGGTGCTATTGCGGCGTGGAAGGTTTGTTGTATTGCTTTAGAAAGAAAAAGGAATAATAAACGGTTAGTGAAATGTTTTTCGCTGATATAAACACTGTTGCTGCTTCTTTGCTATCATTGTTGAGTTGCTATGAACAAAATGCTATATCAAAACATTGATGGAGATAATGTATTATGTGCAAAATTATGCTCATGTCAATGGATAATCTTAGAGGCTTTTGCTTGCGAGTGTGTGCATCTACATCAACTTCTACTTCCACTTCATTTTCTGTCGATCAAAGCGTTATGCTACTCCTACACCATCTAATGTTTCGATGAAACTTCTCTGCTCGCTCCGCCTCCATCTGCAGCTTGGTGTTGCATATCCCGTTTATGCATCTTCAACTCAAGACGATAATGTCGAGTATAAATGATTTTTCTTTGAATATCATATTAATGTTGTTTCTATTTATAGAAGAAGAAACACCTCTGAATTCCATATGGATTATGATTCATTAAAACAACAGCTTTTAACTCATCCTTTTAAACCAATATTTTGTAAATTAATTCCTTTTCAAAAACAAGCAATTTTTCGTGAAAAATATTTTGACTATGTCAAAACCAATCAAATTAACATATCATTCTTTGAATGGTTATCTCAAAAATGTCCCCAACTTTCTATTCAAATTAACACAATTTGGGAAAGTACCACGGAGAACAATTTAATCAAACTCATCCGCCTTTGGCCCCTATCAAATTGAAATACAACATTAAAGCTTCCCTTTTAAAACTCCTTTTACGAGAGGATGGTTTAGTAACCAAACATGATATGTCTCATGTAATTGAACAAAATAATTATACCAATCTTTATTTATCAACGTTAGCATCTGTAGTTTCATCATGTATACTTGAATGAGAAGTTAGGAAAACAATTGAAGTAAATAGGTCCTTCAAAGAGGCTACCTTCAATCATTCCTAATAATGAATCATTAAATTCTTGATGACGTTTATCTCAATCGAGACTAACGCAGAGGTATTAAGTCCTAAAGTAACTAGTGGCTTAATAACAACTTGAATAAGGCCAATATGCATGAATTTATGAGTTTCTTTATATTTTTGAATTTTTTCGGAGAAATGAGATAAATCTCTTGACCTTCATCATTGATGGATATAGTATCTTCTTCTAATTTGATTATAAAATCTTGGTTTTTAGAAAAAGATCCTTTATGATAAATAGAAGTGGGTTCAACTTCTCCTGGAAGATTTCAATTTCTAAGAGATTGATCAATATTTGAATAAGAAATTTGAAATATTTTTAAGATCGAGTTTGAACACTTTTTTAGTTGGAGGTTTGCCGGAAGAATCGAAAGATGTTCCATGTTCAAATTTTATCGGTGTAGGTTTAAAGGATAGAACTCGGGCTAAATTTTTACGAAGGTTACTCATAGTAATGCAAATAGGTTAACACACACTTGGTCAACGGTTTACTGCTCGACTTACTCTCTGTCTCACGAGACTTACGACGCGACTAGGAAAGCAATGAAAACCAGTGATGCAAAACCACGAGAATCAAAGGAAAAACTTAGTTACGAGTGAAATCAAGAAAACCGACGGCGATAAATAAACAAGGAAAACAGGTAGAACATATGGCAAAGCAAATATTAAATATAATGATAGAAATATTGATAGAAATACTTACTGCCTTTAGATGATCACTATTGGCTTTGATACCAATTGAACGACTTGCTACATACTTGAAGCCAAATGATGGATTATTAACAAAGGGAGGATTGAAACAAGAAGCAAGAGCGGAGAAATCCCAAAAGAGATAATAAAAAGACTCTATATTTATATTGAAGAACGGAACACAAATACATAAGAACATAGAACAAGAACAAACACTCGAAAATTACTTACTAACTCCAAGACTCGATGATTACAATGAGCAATACAACATCTATTTATAGATGCACTACTTGTAAGTAGTTCACAAACAAACAAATTACAACAGATGACATTTCGAAAAAGTAGGAATATTACTTGACCTTTCACAAAAGTAAAAGCTATTAACAGATCTTGACTCTTCAAAAAAAGTAAAAGCTAATGATCAGTAGCACTTTTACAAAGTCGCTTTATCAAAAGCTACATGGTTGATCATGAAGGCGGATGATGGCTAGCAAATAATGCCAGGAAGCATGTGCTTGATAAGATGGATGGCATGGGCGATGGTGGACAAGTCCAGAAGCATGAGCTTGGAAATGCATATGGCATGGGCCTGATTAAGTGAGAGTGGTATGATGATAATACAAACAATAATAAGTGATTGGTGCGAGTAGAGAAATTCCCATAGTGCGAATGCACATACTTTCTGGAATTCTTAAAATGTCGGGATACGAATGTGAATGCGAACAATGGGACGTCCCAAAAGATACCATAAGGCAAGGAGAAGGCTTGAATATCTTCATTTGTCCATAAAAAACATATGTGACAAGGATAAATATTCAACGAACAACGAGAGAGAGGTGAATTCCATATAATTTCAACTCCATTGGAGAATAATTCTTGATAAATAACATCAACCGAGGTTTGTTGAATAGCTGGATTTAGGATAGCTTGAGCAAATGCTTGACGACTAGTCATAATTACGTATCGAAATGGCATGAATGTTATCATCGAAAAAGATCTTGTTGATGAAGAACATTTAGATTCAACTTGTTGAAGGCGGTTATGAAGTAACCGATGAGAATTTTGCATTTGTTTTTGCGTATCCTACATTTGTTTTAATTGATCAAGAATGACCTGGGCAATATCGGGGTTGAGATATGACGAAGCAACATTAGGTTTTGGTTTAGTGATGATATCTTTATAATCGGATGAAAGAGAAGGAAACTCATTGAGTTTAATGGGTGTTGCGGGAGTTGCAGGTTTAGTGAATGAAGCACAATTGAATTTATCCCACCATTTGCATGAGATATCTTGTGAAAGATAAGTATGGGTAATGTCCTTTTTGATGACTTGATGAGTAGCATACTGCCATTTGAGAATCCAGGGGATTGAATGTTGATGAAGAAAATGCAACAGAGACACTTTCTCTTCTTCATATTTTGCGAACACAGTTTGAGGTAAGAAATCAGCAGAAGGACCAAATTTAGTCCACCAGTCGGTCATGAACCATGTTGCGAGAGAAAGTTTCATTGTCTTCTTGAATGTTATATACCATGAATGATTAGTTTTAGGATCTTGATGAAACAAGACATTTCGCCATGCATCCATATAATCTTTATAATTAACAAAAACAATGAGTTTATCCTTTGCTATAATCATAGGCCCAGCGATAAAAGAAAGGACTATGTTGTATTGAGTCACTCAGAGAACACCATTCAACGGGAGATAACACCTTTTGAATCTTGAATTTAGAATAAGCAACTTCATCGGAATTCGTTCTTGTAAAATGTTCAAAATGAACAGTTGTGTATGAATTAGGAGACTTTCATAAAACTTGATGGTAGTATGAGGCGAGAAGGAAGGTAATGAAGGCCGGGAGGCATAACTAAATTGATTTGGGTGTCAAGGGATTTGTCAATAAGATGGTTCTCAAGTATGTGAATGAGATATCTATTTGTCAATCTATATTCGAATAAATATCGGGGAGAGGATAAAGGTTGAAAGCGATTCGTCGCAGGAGATTTTCCTTTATTCATGATCTGTAGGCAATTGATAGAAGAAGAAGAAATGAGAAATTCTCTTGATAAGAAATCAGGGAGAGAATTATCAGTGCCTTTAATATATTCAATATCAAAATCAAATATACTTAATATTGCTTGCCAGCGAGCGAAAATTTGTTTTGAAACCAAATTTTTAACATCTTTTAAAATAATTTCTATTGCGGATTTGCAATAAACACGAATTAAAAACTTTTGATTTAAAACATCGGCTTGAAATTTTTGAACACAAAGAACAATGGGTAAAACTTCTTTTTTGACGATCGCATAATTGCGTCGAGCTTGATTCCAAAGTTTGGAAGTGAAACAAACAAGTTGTTCTTTTCAAAGAGGAGTTTTTTGAAGGAGGATACCTCCATAATCGATGATCGATGCATCGGTTTGAATTATTTTAAAATAATTCGCATTTGCCAAATTAAGGCATGGAAGGGTTTTAACCTTTTGTTTGATGGTTTGAATAGCTTTAGTATGCACAGGAGTCCAAATAAATTTAGAATCCTTTTTTAATAATTCTTGTAAAGGTTTTCTATCTCTTTGCTTTGCATTTTGATAGAAATCGAAAGGTAATTGAGGCAACCAAGAAATCTTTGCAATTGATTCTTGTCGGTTAAGCGATCAGAAATTTATCGACAAAATTAATGACTCATTAACAGGAGTAATAGTTTGATTTGATATTTTGAAACCTAAGAAGGTAACAACCGTTTGAAATATATGCATTTTCTTTTGTGATAGCACAAGGCCATTTTTAATGATGAGTGCCTCAAATGTATAGAGATGTTTCCAATGTTGATCAATTGATTTAGAGAAAACCAATATATCATCAATGTAAACAAGAATAAATTCATGGTAGGGATTGAATATATCATTCATAATTTTTGAAATTAAGGAGCATTCTTGAGGCCAAAAGGCATAATATTCCATTGATATTGTCCAAATGGAGTGTTGAAAGCGATTTTATATCGATCAGTAGGATGAACTTGAATTTGCCAAAAAGCCCGATTTGAGATCAAATTTTGAAAATCTGCAAGTAGTAGCTTTGATGAGATCATTTTTATTTGGCAAAGGATAACGAATTGTATTAAGAACTTTATTCAAAGGTTTATAATTGATGACAAGACGATGAGCAACACGCTCAAGTTCGAAGTTGAGCATTTTCAACATAAAATGCGATGCGGCTCAAGGAGATTGAGAAGGAGTGATTAATTTTTTCTTTATTAAATCTTTGATTTCATTTTGACAAAGGTTTCTCAAGCGAGAATTCATTTGAGAAGGATTGGCTTTAGTAGGAATTTTTGATTCATGAAATTCAGGGAATGTAAGGGAGAGCAATAATATGATGTTTACGATCCCAAAAGGCGAGGAATATCGAGAACATAATTGTTGTTTTAAATTTGTCTTAAATGATTTCAATTTAGCTTGAAAAGAGGAGTTTGTAAAAATTGATTAGTTTTAAGAAGATGAATTTCATTTCGTAAGAAAGTAATATGATTTTGTTTGAAATCAATTTGATTTATAATTTGATTTAAATATTTTTCTTTAGGAGGCTCAAGAAAGGAAAAGAAAATTTTATTATCATTAATAATAGTAGAAATACCTTTTGAGGAAACCGAAAAGGTTGAATATCTTGAAGGAAAGGAGCTCCTAATAACATATCATGTTGAAGTCCTTTAATGATGATAAATGACGTAGGAATGCATATGGATTGATGACAAATATGTGCAATATGAATTTTATACTTAATCTTGGATTGTTTGCCATTGGCAACAGAGATGTGATTGTCGGTTGATTCACATGATCGTAGAGGTATTAATCCTTCATGAATACAATTTAAATCAAAACACTTTGAATCAATTAAAGTTGTGCCTTTATAAGAGAAATCTTTAATGGCAAGGGTAATGGGTGTAAACCATCTTTGATGGGTATACCTAGTAATTGTTTCAATGAAAACATTGTTGGGATCAAAGTCGGGGTGATTCAGAGAAAACGCGTTTCAAGAGTAGAAACTCTATTAGTTAGGATTCTAATTTAGGACTTTAGGTTTGATTGATTTCGATTTGAAGAGACCTGAATAGTTGTTTGATTAGGTTTTTTGCTAACAACTTGCATTAGACTTGAAAAAGTGTATTTAGTAGGATCTAAATTTAATTGTTGTTTAAATTTTTGTTGTTTTTTGTCATTTATTGTAGGTTCGAATTTATGCAGAATTGAGTGAAGAAGATACTTTAGATATTAATTCAAGTAAAATATTTATACTTCAAAGAAGGATCAGTTATTTGTTCACCAATGGAAAATATAAGTTCTTCATGAGCAGTTAAAACATTTATTTCTGTTCCAGAAGAAGATGTATTAAGCATATTATTTGTACAATGACAATTATCAGAATCAGAGGATGAATCAGAATCAGAGTTGAACATTTTGAACTTTTTGTTTATAATTTTTGAGATGACATTTATTGGCATAATGGCCAGGTTTACCACATGTATAACAAACATTTTTTCGCTTCGAAGATGTAGGAGAGGCTTTATGATATGATTTAGAAAACTTATGTGATTTTCTTTTTATGTGAGGTTTAGGTCGAGAAAAGTATTTATTTGTAGAAGGTCATTTAAAAACGATGATGTTTAGCTTTTGCTAAAGGAGTAATGTCAACATTTTGACCAAAGTCATAACGAAATTACCAAGATCACGTTTTAAATTATTCTTTTCTTTTCGCTGTAATTGACGCTTAATGCGCATATCATTACGAGATAGAAATGACACATGATTGAACATAGTGGGTAATATCCCCATAAGATAAAGCACTCCAGTTCATAGAACCATTATTTTGATCTTTGATATATTCTTTGACTTTAGCGACAAAGAATGGTGGTAATCCAAAGAATGAATCTTTCTTTCCGAAATTAGTATCATGTTGCTCGGTTAGAAGATAGAGTTTAGAAAAGAATGTATCTTTATACCATCGGTAATCATTTAGTGTTCGACATCTTATGTTTTGAAGTGATCACTGATCTTTTCATTAAGAGAGTCAAGTGACCAACAAAATATCATATGATATTAGCCATTAAGGAATTAACACCATTAGGCTGAGGTTTGCTGAATCATCAAGAATTGGATTATTATTTGTATCTATAAGGACTGAGATACTATGCCTTTACGAGTTTCTGTAGTAAAAACATATTGCCACCAACCATATAATTGTCCGAGTAAATCCAAAAGCAATGGCTAAAGCAATTTGTTCTTCAGGATGTTTATGAATAGAACATGCTTTTGCATAAACTTGCATTTTTAAAACAACATCTAGAATTCGATATTGAGATAAACCATCAATATTCCAATCATAAAGGGTAGATCCGTCATATTTTTGGTTTCGAGGAATTTTTCTTCGAGAATAAGATCAGCAGGAGATGGTCGTGAATAAAATTGCTTTTGCAATGGATAGCGGTTTTTTGAATAATTTTTTAGCATAATGCGATTGACAGAGATATGATCGACATAATGTCTTGATGAATTTATTTGTGAAAGTGAGGAGGAGGTAGAACTTTCATCGGTTTCATTATCGATAAAGCGATCTAAGTTAGCAATGATGGAACCTTTTCTTTATTTTTATTAGTATTGGGAGTAGATGGTGATAAAGAAGAAGGTTTACTAGAAGAAGTTTGACAAGTTTTACTTGGATGGATTAGTCAAATTTAGTGAGCTAATTGATTTGTTAATTTATCTAAAAATTCATCGAGAATGATTTGATGCTTGTGCGAGAAAATGATGGTTATGGGAGATTAGTAGATTATGAGGGAAAAAGGATTTTTTAATTGTAGGAGTTCTGCTCTTGAAGGAGTAGGAACAAGAAATTTATGTGATTTTGATGAAACGACGATGCTAACGTTGATAAATATAGATTGGTATAATTATTTTGTTCAATCACATGAGACATATCTTGTTTGGTTACTAAACCATCCTCGGTAAAAGGAGTTTTAAAAGGAGATGCTCTAATATTGTCTTTCAATTTGATGGGTGCCAAAGGCGGATGAGTTTGATTATAATTTTCTCCCGTAGTACTTTCCCAAATTGTGTTAATTTGAATAGAAAGTTGGGGACATTTTTTAGATAACCGATCAAAAAATGATATGTTAATTTGATTGGATTTGACATAGTCAAAAAAATTTTCACGAAAAATTGCTTGTTTTTGGAAATAAATTAATTTACGAAATATTGGTTTAAAAGGATGAGTTAAAAGCTGTTGTTTTAAGGAATCATAATCCATATGGAATTCGGGAGGTGTTTCTTCTTCAATAATAGAAACAACATTAATATGATATTCAACAAAATCATTTATCTTGACATTATCGTCATGGGTTGAAGATGCATAAACGGGATATGCAACACCAATTGCAGGTGGAGGAGGAGTAGGAGAAGTTTCATCCGAAACATTAGATGGTGTAGGAGTAGCATAACGCTTTTTAGTGAGAGGAAAATGAAGTGGAAGTAGAAGTTGATGTAGATGCTCTAGGAGCAAATATTATATCAACTTTTCCATCATCATGCGTTATAATTTGATTAATTTTTTGTGAAACTTGTCTTTTTTGACATTCTTCTTTATTTGTATCTTTAATGGTCCAACGATGTGGGATTGAAATATCATTCCAATTAATTAATTGAGTACGATCAACTTTGTATTATTTTTTATATTAGTTAAGAAGAGGGTTGATGTTCCGTATGCAAATTCGTATATGCAACATCAGGAACAATGGATTGCATTAATTTATAATAGATGCGATAAACAACCGCAACATTAGAAATTATGCCTTTTTTTTTTAAATCCTTGAGTATAAATACCTAAAGCAGCGACTTCATGTGACAATTCATCATGTATCTTGAATGAGAAGTTAAGAAAACAATTGAAGTAAATAGGTCCTTCAACAAGGCTACCTTCAATCATTCCTAATAATGAATCATTAAATTATTGATGACGCGTTTATCTCGTACAGACTAAAGCGAGAGGTATTAAGTCCTAGAGTAACTAGTAGCTTAATTGCAACTTGAATAAGGCCAATATGCATGAATTTATGTGTTTCTTTATATTTTTGAATTTTTTCGGGAGAAATGAGATAAATCTCTTGACCTTCATCATTGATGGATATAATATCTTCTACTAATTTGATTATAAAATCTTGGTTTTTAGAAAAAGATCATTTATGATAAATAGAAGTGGGTTCAACCTCTCCGAAGATTCCAATTTCAAAGAGATTGATCAATATTTGAATAAGAAATTTCGAAATATTTTTAAGATCGAGTTTGGACACTTTTTTAGTTGGAGGTTTGCGGAAGAATCGAAATATTTTTAAGCATGTATCTACTATGTGTGTTTTTGCTATATATTTTTTGAACGTTATCAACTTTGATTCAAACTTCGAAACCCAATTACCCACTTTCAACCACTTTTGTTCTTCTCTTAACCGATCTCATGAATTCGATGTTACTCTACGAGATCTAAATTCTTGTGTTGCGAATGATTGTTGTATTGTGATTTCAACTTTGATGTTGCTTTGTTTTGAACTACGTATAAATTCTAGCTTGTTTAATTTTCTCTGTTTCGAAGAAAGTCGATGAGCATGAGGTCCTCTCATTACCAAAGTGTGGCCTTGGTGGTTGGAGTGACGGGAATCGTGGGCAACACTTGACTTGGCGAGATCTGCCATGCTCCGACACCCCGTGGCCCATGGAAGGTCTATGGCATTGCTCGCCGCCCTCGTCAGTCTGGAACGCAAATAACCGAATGGAGTACATCCAATGCGACGTCTCGGACAGAAGAAGTTCAATCCAAGCTATCACCCTTCACAGAATGAGAATGGAGTACATCTTGTTTGATGAAATTAAGCGAAAGGAGGGCTTGACATGGTCTCAGTACATCGGCCGGGAATCATTTTTGGGTTCTCCCCTTATAGTTTGGTGAGCATGGTGGGCGCCACTTTGTGTCTATGCTTTGCAATTTGCAAACACGAGGGGACGCCGTTGAGGTTCTAGGCAATAACTCTTCCTTGTAGAGATGTCCGTATCGGTGATGCCATAACTCTTCCTTGTTTGCGACATCGACTTGCAGACATTTTTCCTCCTTTGTCTTTTCTCCCAGCAGAATAAACATCCGATTAGCACTCATAACGGATTCTGTTATCTTTCCTCTTGAGGGATGAAATATGCTACATGTTCTCCGTTCTCCTCCTTTGAATAACACATCCAGACCCTTCTCTTGAAGTTGCCCAACACTCAGCAGATTGTTCTTCAATTCTGGGACATAATACACGTCATTGACCACATAGCTTATTCCATTAAGTGTTATCTTCACCACACCTCCTTTCCCACCGACTACCAAATTTGTGATTGTTCCCGAGCTTGACGTTATGTGTGAAGCGGTGTCCAAGCTTGAAAACATGCTTCTCTCTCCACACATGTGATTTGAGCACCCGAGAATCCACGAACCGGACATCTCTTCTTCTCGGTTCCTTGAAGTTCGACATATGCCATGAGAAGAACTTCATCTTTTCCTTCGATCTCTCGCAAAATGTGCTCCATTGTTCCCATTTGAACATTCGTATTGGAAATGTCCAAGTTTGTGACGGTTGTAACACTCAATCGTTGCCTTATTGAAAGAGCGTCCTCTCGCCCTACCTCGACCTCTATAGGATCCTCTACCTCTTCCTCCAACATTGAGAGCTTGATGTTCTTCTTCATGATTGTTCTTCTTGAATTTCTTCTCATGAACGGACGAGAGAGCTCTGCGAGTTCATCGATCGTCATGCTCTCTGTGTCTTTGGACTCCTCAATAGACACAACCACATACGTGAATTTGTCGATCGAGTTCGAAGTATCTTCTCAACGATCTTCGAATCGACATGTCTTCCCGTTGCTTCTCATCTTGTTGGAAACTGTCATCACCCTTCTGAAGTAATCATCAATGTTCTCATCATTCTTCATGGCGAGAACCTCAAAGTCTCTCCTTAAGGTTTGGAGAAGAGATCGCTTCACTCTTTCATTACCTCCAAACTTTTTCTTCATTGATTCCCAAATGATCTTGGATGTTTTGCGATTCAAGATCTGCTCAAACACAACCCGATCAATTGCTTGGAACAGGTAGTGCTTGACTTGATGATCCTTCATCTTGAGCTCCTCAAGACTCTTCTGCTGCGCTGCAGTTGTCTCGATTCCCGCTGCCGGCTCGGTGAAACCTTCTTCTACTAGACTCCACAATCCCTTGGCTCGCAAGAGGTTCTCCATCAATTCACTCCAATGATCGTAATGACCATCAAAGTGAGGGATCTTGGTAAGCATCTTGTCCTCGCTCATCTTCTTTCTCTTTTCTCTTTTCTCTCTTTTCTCTCTTTGATCACTTTGATTCGTGTTTTGCTCTGATACCAATTGTTACTGTTAGTTCAGATAAAAAACACAATTCTGCATTGAAGTGATCAACTTTATTCATACCTTTCCAATGCCTTTTATAGAGTACATGTACTGAAGCAAACAACTGAAAACAACAAAAACGAAAACTAAGGATACGAATCCACTAGCTCAACTACTAAGCTAGAAAAACGGAAACAGAATTGACCCATTAAACTAGAGAAAACAAATCTCTTTATTCCTAAACTTGCGGAAGATACGAAACAACCCAACACTCTTATCTCCTCTCTTCTCACGGCCTCTCTCCTCACCCACGACATCCCTCTCCTCGAGGTTCGGCCTCGATCCCATCTCTCTCGCTTCCCGCTCACGGCCTCCCTCTCCTCGCGATCTCCCGCCCACTCTCGGCTTCAACGCAACTTCAATCGCCTGGCGACCTCCTTGGACTTAGGTGAGTAGTTGTGGCATGATTATGGTGAAATAGATGGTGTGTGTAAAGATCTCGAGGTGGGGTTAATGTATATGTTGTGTATAGATATCGAGGTGGGCTTAGAGTATAATTAGTACATATATATATATATATATATAGTGAGTTCTACCATGTTGATTGGGAAAAATTACTATGGATGGTGACATTTAATTCTAACCATTACATCTTGATAAAACTATTCAATTTAGACATTATATCAAATTTGTGAAATGTGTAACTTATTATTCAAGTTACTACGGACATTTAATTTTCCGCATTTAATGAACGCATTTAACGTTACACATGATTATGATAGTTACTAACTTTAATTATTACTCCATACATTATGTTTAATCTCTAAAAGTATTGTTGTACTTTATATTATTTGGAATAGTATAATCCAATTTGATTAGTCTTAAAAGTCTCATTTTGCTATAAATTTTTCAAATAACTTTTTGTTTCGCTAAATAATAAAGTATGTAATATGAAGAAATTTTTAGATATTTAAAACATCAAGGATAAAAATAATATATATTTATGATCTAGTCTTGTGATTTTCGGAAGAAGCAAAATTATGAACTATATTCATTTTAAAACATCAACAATATATACTATATTTATTTTAATGTTATGAACAAAATTTTTAAAAATATATGTCATTAACAAAATTATGTATATTGCATACCTTATTACCCAAATAGTTAATACCAATACCTGCTTGAACCAAAAAAAGGGTAAAAGGGTAGGGTATAGGCATGACACCTATAAGATGGTGTGGGTATGGGTGGGGCATACCCACCCCATACCCTACCCATTGACATCCCTATTTTCGAGGCCTCACACCACTTTGTAGTATGACGATATTCATATATAATTGTTGATCTCCTATCTTTTTCGTTTACAGTTTTCGCCCCCTATAGTTAAGAATCCACATCCTCCCAAACTTAATTTTTTGGACACGTCACCATTGAAGAGTAAAATACTAGAATGACAACATGTAAGTCACACCTCAAGACACATTGGCCCACATAACATGTCCATGTGACCTTAACTCGTATGTTATACACCGAATCTGTATATGCCCACATATAGAGATGCATAGGGGCGCTCTAATGCCCGATATGGCTTCTCGTATGACTTCCCCTAGTCATTTTAGCATTCCCATATTTTTCCTCTCAATGTCTATTTTGGGGCGAGACAATGTTGATTTCCTTTTTGCCACATCAACCCCACTTCCAATTCACATCCCTATTGGAGATAATCTAAAGTTACAATCTCGTTTCACTTCGTCTCCCAACTCAAAAACAATACCTATCTCGCGATGTCGAATCTCTCCTTCGAGTGGGTAGGAATAGAGATGCAAATGGGTAGGGTAGGGGATGGGGACCTCATTCCCATACCCATACCCACTAAAAAATTTATCACCCACACTCATCTGGGGATGAATTCTCATACCCATCCCCATACCCATCAAATCCTCGTGGGTATAGGGAATCCCCATAGGTAAATTTTTTTACCCATTTTGTTACCTATTGGGGATCTCCGTGGAGATTTTCATGAGAATTTTTGCGGGGATAGGGAATCCTCGAAGAAATTTTTTTTTCCCTATTTCATTCCCCATTAGGGATCCCCACGGGGATTTTCAAAAAAAGAATTGTAAGAAATAAGGTGTCAAATATACGTACATAACAACACAATTGTCTAAATTCTAACAAAAATAAAAAAAATTAATGTATCATGCAATAAAAATTCTAACTACTAAGTGCTAACAATTATAATTAAGTTTCTACAAAATCATTGGCATATGCAAAACGAAAAGTTTAAATTCAAAATATTCTTTAAAGTCACTATTTCTTTAAACCACCAAGTCATCAACTTTTTCAAGTACTTTTGATCATAAAATTCTAAAATATAAATAAAGTTGCGAACAATTCAAAACAAAACATATAGTTACTAATTAACCAAATATATTAAAATTATAAATCTCATTATGAGATTTTTTGTTATATGTATAAATGTTTCGAGTGAAAACTATGTAATATTACGTAATATTTATATATAAATATCGTATGGTATATATATAAATAATAAATATCATATAGTGTATAAATTGATATATGAGGATTCCTATGGGTAGATGGGTATCCCCGTGGGGACCTCCGTGGGTATATTTTATTACCCATACCCGTCCCATATATACCAGTGTGGGTATGAGATTTTGTACCCATCCTCACCCCCATCCCCATTAAAATCCCCATACCCGTACCCATTACTGTAAATCCCTATCACCAGTGGGTATTCTCCTACCCATTTGCATCCCTAGGTAGGAATGAATTCGAATGAAAAATCGGTTCAACTTTACTGCATTTGGTTTCTAGATTTTCATTTTGATTCAAGTTACTGTTATTTGATGCATCAATCCAAGACATTTCTAGGGTTCTAGTAGTTATTTATTGTTGTTGATTGTGATCCGTTGTTTTGTATAGAAATTGGTTGTTGAAATTCTGAGACTGATTCCAAAGAATGCTTTGTTTTGTGTTGGCCACATACCCTTGTATTAATTTAAGTCTTTCTTGACAAACCCCTAGAAATGCTATTCTGTCTCCTAATCTTACCATTGTATGTAAAAATATGCACATTATGTCTCACAATTCTTGAATGTGTGAAGAGGGTGGCAAAAGATCTACACTTTAGACCCCACCTCAAAAGATTTGTGCTACCCCTTTGGCTGATCACCTAGAATATAATATGTTTTGGGCTTGCTAATCCTTGTCTCAGGTATCATCCGTCGCGTGCTTTATACAATGGGCATAGAGAAGCTGTTCGCATTCCTTTCTTTTTTTCACAGTTATGCTAAACACAATTGCTGGCTTTCATATCAAGATACATTTTATGTTTTGTGTTATCTACTAAATTTTACTACTCTATTTCGTGATCCCATTATTATTGATGTTGTGTTCACCATTTGTTAGGTCATTTGATGATGTTAAAGTCGGTAGCGGAACCAAAAAATCTTGCGGGGAGACAACTTTAACTTTAACTTTTTTTCCAAAAAAAAATATTAATATGAAAAACTAAGCATAATACGTAGGGGTACTATAGGGGATCCCGTGGTTGGGGGCGACCGCGCCCTACCCCCTAGATCCACCCCTGGTTAGAGTTCTTTATTCGGTTGAGAATTTGCTTATTTCAACAGTTAAGTTTCTTCTCTTTCCATACCCTACTCAAGGTTTTTTAATGATCAGCGTAGGAAAGTTTATGTTTACATATCCATGAACCTTGTTTGACTGTCCTATTGAGCTGGTAGTGCTGCGTGCTGTAGGCTTGAAACTCAACTCAAAATGTTGCCAAAACATCTTTTTGTGAGATGGAGGAGGCGTCACTTGCCAAAATGCAAGGTTGGGGGAGGCTGTAGGTTCACTCATGTTGAAGTCATGTTGTTGGTTTCTTATGAAAAAAAAAAAAAACTGAAATTGTTATCTAAACACGTGTGAAAATAGCACTGGTCCTAAGATTGTTACATTTAGGTTGTTTTTTTTTTTTTTTATCACTGTTTAGCTAGCTCTCTTGTGTGCATGCATTTTTTTTTACCCAGTTTTGCTGTTAGTGGTGCTGGGATTACTGAGAGAGCCTTCAGTGCAATTCTAGTTTTTACCAAATTTCCAATGAAAACTGGGTCTATGTGTCAACTTAGCTAGTATATACGTATGTGTTGGGGTTACTCAACAAGAAAGTAACCCCTTCAACTCGAGAGACAGATGAATAAAATCCACTAAGCCACGAACAATGCACCAAATCAATCACACCACAAAGAACAAAAGATTTAACGTGGAAAACCCTCCAAATCGAGGGAAAAAAACAACGGGCCAAACTCCGAATAAATCCACTATATGAATAAAGAGTACAAGAATCTCAATTGAGGAAAATACAATATAACTCCTTCAAAGAACTTAAATGGTCACACCAAGATCTTGAAGAACTCCACCCTCAAATTGTACCCTTTCTTGATCACCAAGAAACCACCAAAGACTTCGCACAGCGAGTCTTGATTCAAGATCTTGATGTATCTTCAATGTAGAGAAAATTGTTGTTGCATTCACCGCCTTGAACGCACAATGTAGAAGAGAGAAAGAAAATTACCAAAAAACACAAAAAGCTGGTGATTAGAAGAAATCCCCCAATTCGTTAATTCACTCCAATTTTCTTTCCTATTTTTTCTCTCCAAGATTCTTATTCCACAACCAATTCGTTGCTTTATGTGTTGGACTTTTCCATTTTGTGTGGGGCCCACACAAAAACCAACAGTATGGCCGTGGTCTCTTCAAAGACATTCAATAATGTTTATATGGCTGTGTTCACTTCTCCCTTCTGCAGTGTCTGAAGCGTGTACTTCCCTCACCCGGGCTTCTTTCCTCATTGATCAAAATGAGCTGGTGGTGGTCAGGAGCAATTGGAGCTGCAAGGGTAAAACTTTCAATCAAAGCAAATTCATACTTCTCGATGTTGCTGTGATTTTAAGCATGTATCTACTATGTGCGTTTTTGCTATTTTTTAAACGTCATCAACTTTGATTCAAACTTCGAAACCCAATTACCCACTTTCAACCACTTTTGTTCTTCTCTGAACTGATCTCATGAATTCCGATGTTACTCTACAGATCTTAATTCTTGTGTTGCGAATGATTGTTGTATTGTGATTTCAACTTTGATGTTGCTTTGTTTTGAACTACGTATAAATTCTAGCTTGTTTAATTTTCTCTGTTTCAGAAGAAAGTCGATGAGCATGAGGTCCCTCTCAATTACCAAAGTGTGGCCTTGGTGGTTGGAGTGACAGGAATCGTGGGCAACAGCTTGGCCGAGATCCTGCCATGCTCCGACACCCCCGGTGGCCCATGGAAGGTCTATGGCGTTGCTCGCCGCCCTCGTCCGTCCTGGAACGCAGATAACCGAATGGAGTACATCCAATGCGACGTCTCAGACACCGAAGAAGTTCAATCCAAGCTATCACCCCTCACAGATATCACCCACATCTTCTACGTCACATGGGCACCTCGCCCCACCGAAGCAGACAACATTGAAATCAACTCTCTAATGCTCAAAAACGTTCTTCAATCTGTCATACCAAATGCCCCCAATCTCCAGCACGTTTGTCTCCAAACGGGTATCAAGCACTACTTCGGACCCTTTGAGTTTCTAGGCAAAATCAAGCAACATGACCCGCCTTTTGTCGAAGACGTGCCCAGACTGAGCGCGCCCAATTTCTATTATGCCCAAGAGGACATACTGTTTGATGAAATTAAGCGAAAGGAGGGCTTGACATGGTCTGTACATCGGCCAGGAATCATTTTTGGGTTCTCCCTTATAGTTTGGCGAACATGGTGGGCACCCTTTGTGTCTATGCTGCAATTTGCAAACACGAGGGGACGCCGTTGAGGTTTCCTGGGACTAGAGTGGCTTGGGAAGGATATTACAACGATGTTTCAGACGCGGACTTGATTGCCGAGCAAGAGATATGGGCAGCGGTGGATCCTTATGGGAGGAATGAAGCATTTAATTGCAGCAATGGAGATGTGTTCAAGTGGAAGCACTTGTGGAAGGTGTTGGGAGAGCAGTTTGGCGTCGAATGTGCGGAGTTTGAGGAAGGGTTGAGCTTGCAAGAGATGATGAAGGATAAAGGTGGAGTGTGGGATGAGATTGTGAGGAAGAATGAGCTATACCCAACTAAGTTGGAGGAGGTTTGGGCTTGGCAGATTTTTGATGCTATGTTCAGTTTGAAAGAGCCTTATTTGGTCAGCATGAACAAGAGCAAAGAACATGGATTCTTGGGTTTTAGGAATACTGTCAATGCTTTTGTTTCATGGATTGACAAAACAAAGGCCTATAAGATTGTTCCCTAGAAGGGTTGGTGTGTTTTCATTTTGTTTTCATTGATGATGATGAAGTAAGATGAAGAATAATGAAGAATTAGTGCCTGCTCTTTAGAGTAATTTACTCCAAAAATTCTTATTATGGAGAGAGAATGTGTACATGTGCACAAAAAACTAGGGTTTTTCCAAAAGTAGGGTCATTTTACAATTTTTTTCACAAAATAGGGAGGTTTTTTTTTTTTATCACGGAAGTAGGCAATAACGCCTTCTCAAAAGGCGTTATTGAGTGGGATGTTTTTTGGTTCGCGGTGACGTGGCGTCCACGTGGCGGGGGTTTGTACAGATAGCGCCTTTTGAAAAGGCGCTATCTGTACATGTGTGGCCGCCACCTCACCGCCACGTCAGCGCCACATCACATCATTCAATAACGCATTGCCACGTCAGCGCCACATCACCTCGTTCAATAACGCCTTCTCAAAAGCGCTATTGAGCGAAAATTGCGTTTGTGATGTGGCGGCGACATGGCGCCGTGACATGGAGACCACATGTACGATAGCGCCTTTTGAAAAGGCGCTATCGATCATTTGAACCCATGCCACGTGGACGTCACGTCCATCGCGAACCTCACAAACGCTCGCCGATCTGTCATCATCGACACGTCATCAACCGGTCACCAACCGCGTCGTTCTCAGCGACTCAGACCTCGCCATTGGCCGTCGTCGTCGTCGTCGAGCGATCTCGACAATTACAACCAAATTTGAATATGCATATGAGGAGTTTATATTTGTATTTAAAAAACCAATTTTGAATATATATATATATATGTACATTGTTTTCAACCTTCAACTCTCTTTTCTAAACTAACTAACATTAACAAACATAACCAACTAAACTAAATAAACTAATTAACTAAGTAAGTAACTAACTATAGTATTAACCTTAACCAAACTAAAATAACTAACCTAATCAAACTAAACTAACTAACAAACTAAACTAACTAACCTTAACTAATTAAACTAACTAACTAACTAACTAACTAACTAACTAACTAACTAACTAACTAACTAAACTAAACTAAACTAACTAACCTAAACTAACCTAACCAAACCAAACTAAACTAACTAACTAACATTAACCAAACTAAACTAACTACCTAAACTAACCTAACCAAACCAAACCAAACTAAACTAACTAACTAACTAACTTCAACTAAACTAACTAACTAACTAACTAACTAAAATAAACAAACTAAAGTAACTAACAAACTAAACTAAATAACATTAACTAACCAAACCACCTAACAATACAAACTAAGTAAACTAAAATAACTAACTTAACTAGCTTAATTGCAAACATAACCTAACTCAACTACACTAAGGAACATACCCTAACTCAACTACACTAAACAAACATAACCTCAACACCTAAACTAAACTAACTTAACTAACTAAACTAACTTAACTAACTAACCTAATTAACCTAACCAAACTAAACTAATATAACCTAACCACCGACACCTAACTAACTAAGCTAACCACTTAAGTTAAATTAAACATATAACTTAAACTAACTTAACTAACTAAACTAACTATTGAAGAGTAATCAAATCTACGACATTATAATAATATGGAAAACGTGAGAAATTAGTTTATTCAATGAGAAAGTTGAATACACGTACTTTGTGAACCCAAAATATAAGTTAATTACAAATCACCATGACATCAAGTAAACTCATCATGCAGTCTATTTCGGCGGTTCCGTTGACGTTGTTGCTCGGTGATGCAAACCTGACGTACTTTCTTTGTCTTGTTGGACGATGTGTTTGTACATCCCATTGAGCTTGTTGAGGTAGTGGTCTTGCGATGAATCACGTCGAGTAGATTGTTGCGTTTCCTCCGTTCTTGACTCGACTCACCTCTGCGCTCATCGATGCTACCAAAAATAGGAGGTGGAACCATCCCGAAATATTGGCTTCCTGCGTGGGGTTGGGGAATGGAACATGAGGCTGCGGCATGGTCAACAAGTTCATGAATGAAGGGTCTCCACTATACGCCATATTGTAATTATATGGAGTAGGAGTATATGGACTAGGCATGTCTTGAGGCGATGATGGATACATTTGAGGATGAGGCATTCCGGGTCCACATATGAAGACGACGGCCCAGTGCGTATGGATCAAAATAGTAAGGAGGAAGATTCACGCTCGGCGGCACAGGTACAAACATTTGAGGTTCTTCTTTGGGGTGGCGACGATCGTCGGCTACTACTCACACAACGTCTCTGTTCTACTCGCTCTCGAACGAGATGAACGTGGTGGAGGAGATCGTCTGCTACTCTCTGCAGCAATCTCAGTCTGAGTAGATGGACGTGGTGGACGAGGACGCCTGGTGCGTTCCCGCACAATCTCTGGTCGTGCTCGTCTTCTTCTCGACCTCTATGTTTGGTTCGGCTTTGATCGTCTTCTTCATCGTCTGTTCATTATCCTCATTAATGTCTTGCTCGACGTCAATTCCGTCATGCGAAAGAGTAGACCTTCGCCTTTCGTCTTCGTCTAAAATTTGAATCCCTTCATCAAGCGCAGCAAGACCTTGCTCGTACCCATCCTCGATAAACACTCGCCTCAGTCGATGCACCAAGTTACGCTGATATACAAAATATAAGAGGTCAGAGCACGCAATATAAAAGATTTAATGTTCGAGGAAAATAAAGAGTTAGAATTTTACCGAGTAGTCACGTAACGCCCCGTCGTGTCCAACGAATCTCCTAGTGACCGAGCGATACCACGTCATGTACTCTTGGTGATCGTGGCCTTCATTAATCTTGCATTGTGGCAATGGTGTCCCCACGATTCTCCCACATGTGTATATAGCTTGCATGGAAGGTCACCCATTTTCATGATGATGTCCACGCACCCGAGCGGTGCGGTTGGGCGTCGTAAGCACAATTTGGTGGCACCACTTGTACCATGCCGAATTGTCTCATCACCCTTTCTGGTCGATGCCACTCCACAATGTGGAAACAAATAAGGGACACGTCGAGAGCCAACTTCCGTTGCCATTTGTACGATGTCGGGAAGAGACCCCATGAGTTACGCATAAGGTTGCCGGACCACATCATTCTCATGCCTCTGCGAGTCGAGTGCATCACGATGGCCGATACGACGTGCGTCGCACTTTGTGATACCGAAAATGCATCGAGCCATCGTGTAGAAGACAATAATTTAAGGTAAATGTAAATGGACAAGATTTTTAGGCAAATTAATGACAAATCGACTTTCATACACATGTCCGAGTGGAACGTCCATAAGCATGTTTTGTCCATCCACGGTTCGGCTTGAGCTCTAGAAACACGCAGCGCCATGGTGCTATGAATGGAAATCGTCCCATGCCCCAAAGTTGTAAAAGAATTGACGCGCCAAAGCAACCTCATGTGCCCACGCGCGAGATCCGCGCACAACTCCCCGTACAAATAAGCCAAACAAGCACTCCCCAACTATATTGTCCACTAGTTGGAAATCCTCCAAAGAATGGTAGGAACATCAAATGGACGAATCGATTAGACTTGTCGGCAAAAAGACATCCACCGATGAGTTGTAGTATGTACGATCGAACGTAACGTCGGACCGACTCCTCATCGCTATCATCATCTATTGATGGTACGTTACGCTCAAGCCAATCGACCTTTAGTTTACATCCAACGACGTCATCTCCACCAGGAGTTCGTCCAAGTAGCCTCTCACAGACATCAGCATAGTCTGCGTCCGTCGTTCCCGTCACACGAGCATACCTTCGATAGGTAATCCTAGCTGTACTGCGCACGTCTTGAAGTGTAATGGTGCACTCCCCACAATGCATGTGAAATGTATGCGTCTCAGGGCGCCATCTCTCTACAAACGCAGTAATCAAAGCCCAATCAAGGCTGAAAAATGCTACACGAGATATCCCATAGAACCCACTGGAACGAAGATATGGGATCATCCTAGAATAATCTTGCATCGTTCGATCCACGACCCCACGTCTTCGACGTACACGCATTGTTTCGTACACCTTGTAATTGATAGTGTATTAATGTATGTTTTTGATACATTATTGATATAAATTTGACGTATTCTTTGTAAGAAATGTTACCTCGCCCCTCCATGCTCGCGTTGATCTGTGTGTAGATTGGAGTTGCAATAGTGATGGATCGAAGGTCCTGGATCCATTGTAGTACAACTACATATAATGTTAGAAAAATAAAATGAGTGTTGTAAGCAACCAAACGATAAGTAATTAATAAATGTTCACACAAGCAACATATGTACGAACTTTAGTTACTTCACACAATATACAAACTAGACTATAGGTTGTCATTGGATGGTTGAGGTCTCATTGGACAATTTTTTTGAATTGTGTGCTTAGAAATTACTAAGCAAGTGTCGCAAGCAATAACGGTGGTACTTTTCGGGGGACAAAAGCCGTTTATTGGGATGTTGACCGCCTCCAAAATGCCAGGGTGACGATCCGAAATAACGCATATCCCTTCTCTATCTCGTCACGTGTTTAAGCGGCATGCGCAAAAAACCACCCCCATGAATCGATTGATTCGGTTTACGCAACGCAAATGCAACTGGTAATATGTGACCATTTCCTTCAACAGATAACGCAATCATGAGCTTCCCACTTTGTATCGCCATATAGGAATGTCGCGTCAATCTGAAGCGAGAGGCTCGCAAAACTTGAAAGCTTGTATTGAAGCTTCAAATGCGAAAAACACCCGACGAAATTGTGGAGAGGCGGTACTTATTTCATCATCATGCCATTGTCTCACGTGTGACCACTCGATTCTTGTCCCCGGACTCTTACTCCTCACCGCGACCAACCATCTTGGTAATTGAGCGTACGACTCATCCCAATCTCCAAAAACTCATTCAATTGCTTTCTTCTTGGCATCCCACATTAGCTTGTAGTTGACTTCGTGTCCATATTTTTCTTTATTATTTCTACTAATGTTTTGATCGTGACACCTTGATCGATTTTGACGACGCTTTGGATCTCTCGCGCCATCATGTTGGCGTCAAGTTGGGCATGACCGCGTTCTACGTTGGGATTAATACACGTGTGCGGTACGTCTAACTGTGTTATCTCCCATAATAGTGTTTTCTTTTGGAAACATGCGCGAAGACGCCACATACACCCGTGTTGTGGAAATCTGCACTTAATCGCCCACGAAGTTGTAGTCGATTCCATCACATGGTATTGACAATGTCATTAACATGCCACACTTTAACGGCATGTTGTAAATCGTTTTTATTGTCAAAACACATCCCTATCTCCAAATCGAAGTTAGGGATGTCCCCCCAAGTTTGCTTACGGGAATGTTGTGTTGCAGTTGAATTAGCCACCTCCCAATCGATTTCGTTATACCCCGGTATTGGTTGGTGAACTTCATCGTCACTAGCTTCCTCCAACATAATCTCTTCATCGATAGCAAATTGCTCATCATCTTCGACATTCTCCGCACCCGGAGGATCATATGTTGGATCATCGTGCAAACGTTAACGTCATCCCAAACCGCAATCGATGGAGCTTCTTTTGTGATGCGTTTCCTCATCAGTCTCGATATTTTCGTCGTCGTTTTCGTCATCGTCGGTATATGCATTATTATCTTCATGTAATGGAGCAACGAACCCCTCTTGCGCTACCTCATCCGCTGGGGATTGCATGTGCAATCATCCATGTCTAGTAAGTCTGCGTCGGCGTGCGCAACGTTCGTCAAGAACTTGCGAATGAATCGTACGATTTTGATTTGAGTCGATCGACTCAAATGTTAAATATATATCAATCGCCGCGGTCTTTGGTAATTTGTCCACCGTATCCCACATCAAGTCGAAGTGTGTCGCATCATTCAACAACACAGAACGTAATAATGTGAGCCTCGGGAGAGGCATCATGTGGCGATACGTCATATGAACTATAGTACTCGCCAGTACGATCGGGAACGCGTTAGAAACGTCATCAATCATTTCACGGGCACTAGACCCAAGCTTCACCCACAACACTACTGATGGGGGTGAGGCATGTAGACATGCACGATGCCATTGACCCCATTAACAATGGATCCGTACGCATAGAATAGAATAAGGATGTTTCTTTGTGACATGCCCTACATAATGTTTTGAAATTGGATGTAAAGATGTAACAGACAATTGCAAAAAATTGTTCAGGGAATTAGTTGAAAATCATGTGGTGATAAAGCGCGATCGAACTTTCGATGTAGAAGATCGCAATAATAGCGCAACTTCTGAGCATACTCATTCTTTCGCACTTACATTTTCGTGTAATAACGTTCAATAAATAAATATATCAACCGTACTTCATAAACAAAATACTTATGTCCCTATATATCATGCAAACCATAACCTAACCACAAAAAATAATTATGAAAATACTAAATTAATGAACTTACTTTTTTCCACCGCTTTTCCTCTTCAACAAAATATTCCTGCAATAACATTGTCGTTTCGTTAGTTTATAACACAAAGAGTATAATAAATCGGCTATAACAAAACTAAACATAGCATATCAAAATAAACCTTAACCAAAATAACGATTCATTACCCCACCTAACCTAAGTCAACTAACAACACCTATGTCCCTATATATTAACAATGTAAACAACCTAAAATATACTAACCTAAACAAATTTGGCAAACATATCTTGCAACATTGTGATAACTAAACAAACTACATTAACTAAACAAACTTACCAAAATTAACCTAAATACCTCAACTACCTAAACTAAACTAACCAAACTAATACATATACTTAAACTAACTTAAACAAACTAACTAATCAAACTAACTAAACTAACTAACATTAAGACCAAAAATAACGCAACTAAATTGACTTAACAAACTAAACAAACTAACTAAACTAAATTAACCAAACTAAACTAACTAACCTTAACAAACATAAATACATATAATAAACTTAACTTCTAACCTAAACTAACTTAACTAACTAAACAAAATTAAATAATTAAACTAACCACCAATACCTAAACTAAACTTCTAACCTAAACTAACTAAACTAACTTAAACAAACATAATTAACTAAACATACCTCATCCTTCTAAACTAACTTAAACAAACTAAATTAACTCAACTTAATTAACTAAACTTATTTAACTAAACTCACTTCAACAAACTAACTAAACTAAACTAACCAAACTAATACATATACTTAAACTAACTTAAACAAACTAACTAATCAAACTAACTAAACTAACTAACATTAAGACCAAAAATAACGCAACTAAATTGACTTAACAAAATAAACAAACTAAACTAACTAACCTTAACAAACATAAATACATATAATAAACTTAACTTCTAACCTAAACTAACTTAACTAACTAAACAAAATTAAATAACTAAACTAACCACCAATACCTAAACTAAACTTCTAACCTAAACTAACTAAACTAACGTAAACAAACATAATTAACTAAACATACCTCCTCCTTCTAAACTAACTTAAACAAACTAAATTAACTCAACTTAATTAACTAAACTTATTTAACTAAACTCACTTCAACAAACTAACTAAATTAACTTAACTAACTAAAACAAACTAATTAAACTACACTTAACTAACTTAAACAAAGTTCATTACCTCCTCCTTCCACTCCATTTCACGAATCTCTGCTTGCTTCCTCAGCGTCTCCTCCTCATTCCGTTGCTTGCCGGAGATCCTCATCCGCCTGTTGGCAGCTGTTTCTTCCTCCACGCACCACCGCCACGAAAATGCCTCCACGTACCGCTGCCGCTGCTCTTCTTCTGCTGAAAGCCGCCGGTCCTTGCTCGGTGAGCCGCCGCACCTCCTCTCCTCCGTCTCCGCCGCGCGTATGCCCGCCGCCCGCTCAAAAATCGATCCACGATCGCCTCCTTCTTCCTCCTCCTTCGTGTCTCTCTCCACGGATCGCTCCCACCCTCCCCTCCTTAAATAGCCGCCCCACCCAACAAGTAAACCCGTGACCTACCACCCCCCCCTACCCCCATCCCCACCCTCACGAGAAAGCCAAACCGACGCAGAGATTCTGCTGCGTCGGTTTCGAAGACGACATGGGGTGCGAGATAACGCCTTCTCAAGGCGCTATCTGCGCCCTAAATCACGGGTTTTCCCGGGTCCACGTGGATCCACGTGGGCCGGAAAACCCTTCCGTGTCCACGCGTGGACACGATAGCGCCTTCGCGAGGCGCGCGTCGTGTACATGTCCACGTCGGTCCACGTGGACATGCCGACGTGGACATGTACATTGATAGCGCCTTCTGCGAAGCGCGCTATCCGATCCACGGACGGGGAAACCATCTGTTCCATCTGTTGTCCACGTGGAGACAACGATGGCGCCTTCTCGGAGAAGCGCGCTATCGATGTACATGTCCACGTCGGTCCACGTGGACATGTCGACGTGGACATGTACACGATAGCGCCTTCTGAGAAGGCGCTATCAGTGTCTCCACAAAAAAAAAAAAATTGCCACGTCACATGCCACGTAGATGGCGCCTTCCCATGAGGCGTTATTGCCTACCCCCGGAATAAAAAAGTTTTGACCCCTATTTTCCTCATTAAAAGTAAAAACATGTGTACTTTGGTGAATTAAAAACTAAGGCCTATAAGACAACTCGCACTTTTCGGTGTAAGTTAAGAGATAACTTGCGGAGAGTTGGTCAACCAAATAAAATTAGCACCAATTCTCCTCAAGTTATTTCCAAGCGATTAACTCCACCTCTAATCAATCAAACAAAGGCCTTATTTGGTTAGGGGTGGAGTTAACTCGATAGATAACTTAGAGGGGAGTTGGAACTAATTTTGTTTGGTTGTCCAACTTCCCTCCAAGTTATCCCTCAACTCACATCAAAGGGTGAAAGAGGAGAGTTATCTCCCGTGAGTTTGCAGACACAATTACACCTCATTAAGTACATTTTATTGTCCACATCCATCTCCTTTGTTTAAAAGATATTTATGTCAATTCATAGATTTTATTATTTAAAAATTTATAACTTTTCGCAAGTTATTGATGAACTCTCCTAAAAAATAATCATGCAATATGATAAATTATTTTATTTAATAAAATTACCTTAAGAAAAGTCCGATTTGAACATGTTTTGTTAAAAATATCTAAATTAAAAAATAAGAGTTATGTAAAATTTACCGCATTTCCTACTTAATCATAAAATATCACATGTTTCTTTACAAAATTATAAAATGTCACTTATACATACTAATACGATTACACATATTTACCTTCAAAAGAAAAAATAATAAAAAATAAAAACTAAACCGACCTTTAGAAAAAAAAAACTTAAAAACTAAACTAATACTTAAATAACTACTATCAAGAAAAATAGAAAATTATATGAAAAAGTATAGAATTTAAATAAGATATTACAATATTTTTTTTAGAAGTTATTATTAAATTTAAATTTTTTATATCAAGAATTATATTATATATTTTTTTGAAAGATAAAGTATTTCTTTTATAATTTTTATTAATTGCAATTATGCGCTCTATGCATGAGGAAAACTCGAATATCAATATAAAATAAAAATAAATTTTATGTAATAACAAAAGTAAAAAAAAATGATGTAATCTTTAGTTGATTTGATGCAATGAACAATATCGGTGGACAAACCGAGTTTATTCTCACTAGGTATATGATCAAATTTATTTAAAAGAGTTAATTGAGCAAATATATCATGTAATAACAAAAGTAAAAAAAATATGATGTAATCTTTAGTTGATTTTATTTTTAAAAATTTTATTTCTCCATTGAAATTTGGAATTTAATATTTAATAATAGGTATGGATACCTACGGGTACCTTATTACCCAAATAGTTAATACCGATATCTCATTCCAACCAAAAAACAGGGGTAAAAGGGTAGGGTATACCCCATGCCCTACCCATTGACGTCATTACTTTTGGGCCTTACACTACTTTGTAGTATAACGATATTCATATATAATTGTCGATTTCCTATCTCTTTCGTTTACGATTGTTTTAACAATCCTAAAAAATATACCTCGTGCCACGTGTCATTTCAGGGTCGTACGTGGGACCCACTTGTCGTGATACACATGTCCAAATCTCGGGAGTCGACATCGATGCATGTTATTTTTGGTTTGATGCTTGTAAAGGGCCGAAAAGGGCCCAAAAAAAAAAAATAGAAAAGGTTTACACCAACAAATAGTTCCTCGAAAGGTGTGCCACCACTAAGATTTGTCTAATTTGAACACTTTTGGGATTTAAAAATCTAGAATTTCTCACATGAGGCTCTAATACAATATAAATTTGCCCATATGATTATCGGGGGCATAGTTTACCAAAGTCGGATATTGGGTACGGATTTGGAGGTGTGTCGAGCCGATGTGAGTGCGTATTAGCTTGGATACGAGTAGGTAAACCACTAGAAAATTGTACAATAATTTCATTTGAAACTATTGAATATTGTTGTTCATTGCTTTGATATCTATCTTTGGAATTTTCATTGGTTGAGTGGTCCATTGGCAAGTGAGTCATGGTTATTATTTATCGGTGATATGAGCTCTTATCGGACGCCTTAGTTGATATATACCAATTGAGTGTACGTTGGGGGCACTTATCCGGTCTCGTAGATATCTCATAGTCGCAAGAGGTTAGGGCCGGTAGGTGTGTCTCGTTCTGAACCCGATCGGATGGGCTTTTGCCGCGACTCAACGACTTGTTGGTCGGGACTCCTTGCTATTCGGCTTTTGTATTCCGGACCCTCACTTATTGATTGATTTATTTGCAGTCTTTTATATTCATGTGTTCCCTGTTCTTTTCTTTCTATTTGCATTAATTAGACTGATTTATTTATTTTCGAAATGTTGTATATATGTCATACTGGTGTTATTTACCTAGGCTCGTCATTCTTCTGTTTGACGGAGGACAGATCCACAGTCCAACAAGGGGAAGGCTCCACAGCTAGGAGATATTATTTGAGGATACCAGAGCAGTTCCTACCACCTGTCTGACATAGGTGATTCTTTTGTATTATTAGATATACTTGTTTTAAAACACTGGGAGTTGGGTTTTTGAGAGATTTTAGGCATGTATGTCTTGTATTTACTCTCCTCTGAATGTTCATTGATGATGATATACATATTCGGGGCTTCCACACTCTAGGTTGTCTTAACTTGTGTCTTTGATGTTTTTCAGTTAGATTGAGGTTTAAATTGCTTCCGCTATAACTATGATAACTCACTAATTGATTAACTCAACTTTAATTGCTTGATATATGGTAAATGATATAAAGGAAGGCTGACTAGGCTTGCGTGACTCAGCGAGACGGGCTCGGGGGTCCACGTAAGTCTAGGTAGCGTGGGGCCCAGTTTAGGATTGTGCAACTGGGGTCGTCACAGTTGTCGCCCCTATAGTTAAGAATCCACCTCCTCCCAAACTTAATTTTATGGACCCGTCACCATTGAAGAGTAAAATACTAGAATGACAACATGTAAGTCACAGCTCAAGACGCATTGGCCCACATAACCTGTCCATGCGACCTTAACTCGTATGTTATACACCTGGATCTGTATATGCCTACATTTATGCATGCATAGGGGCGGCTCTAATGCCCGATATGGCTTCTCGTGTGACTTCCCCCTAGTCATTTTAGCATTCCCATATTTTCCCTCTCAATGTCTATTTTGGGGTAGACAACGTTGATTTCCTTTTTGCCACATCAACCCCACTTCCAATTCACATCCCTATTGGAGATGCTTTAAAGTTACAATCTCGTTTCACTTGGTCTCCCAACTCAAAAACAATACCTATCTACGTGATGTCGAATCTCTCCTTCGAGTGGGTAGGAATAGAGATGCAAATGGGTAGGGTAGGGGATGGGGACCTCATTGTTATCTAAACACGTGTGAAAATAGCACTGGTCCTAAGATTGTTACATTTAGGTTGTTTTTTTTTTTTTTTTATAACTGTTTAGCTAGCTCTCTTGTGTGCATGCATTTTTTGTTTACCCAGTTTTGCTGTTAGTGGTGCTGGGATTACTGAGAGAGTCTTCAGTGCAATTCTAGTTTTTACCAAATTTCCAATGAAAACTGGGTCTATGTGTCAACTTAGCTAGTATATATGTTATGGCCGTGGTCTCTTCAAAGACATTCAATAATATATAGATATGGCTGTGTTCACTTCTCCCTTCTGCAGTGTCTGAACCGTGTACTTCCTCACCCGGGCTTCTTTCCTCATTGATCAAAATGAGCTGGTGGTGGTCAGGAGCAATTGGAGCTGCAAGGGTAAGTAAACCTTTCAATCAAAGCAAATTCATACTTCTCGATGTTGCTGTGATTTTAAGCATGTATCTACTATGTGTGTTTTTGCTATTTTTTGAACGTTATCAATTTTGATTCAATTCAAACTTCAAAACCCAATTACCCACTTTCAACCACTTTTGTTCTTCTCTTAACTGATCTCATGAATTCCGATGTTACTCTACAGATCTTAATTCTTGTGTTGCGAATGATTGTTGTATTGTGATTTCAACTTTGATGTTGCTTTGTTTTGAACTACGTATAAATTCTAGCTTGTTTAATTTTCTCTGTTTCAGAAGAAAGTCGATGAGCATGAGGTCCCTCTCAATTACCAAAGTGTGGCCTTGGTGGTTGGAGTGACAGGAATCGTGGGCAACAGCTTGGCCGAGATCCTGCCATGCTCCGACACCCCCGGTGGCCCATGGAAGGTCTATGGCGTTGCTCGCCGCCCTCGTCCGTCCTGGAACGCAGATAACCGAATGGAGTACATCCAATGCGACGTCTCAGACACCGAAGAAGTTCAATCCAAGCTATCACCCCTCACAGATATCACCCACATCTTCTACGTCACATGGGCACCTCGCCCCACCGAAGCAGACAACATTGAAATCAACTCTCTAATGCTCAAAAACGTTCTTCAATCTGTCATACCAAATGCCCCCAATCTCCAGCACGTTTGTCTCCAAACGGGTATCAAGCACTACTTCGGACCCTTTGAGTTTCTAGGCAAAATCAAGCAACATGACCCGCCTTTTGTCGAAGACGTGCCCAGACTGAGCGCGCCCAATTTCTATTATGCCCAAGAGGACATACTGTTTGATGAAATTAAGCGAAAGGAGGGCTTGACATGGTCTGTACATCGGCCAGGAATCATTTTTGGGTTCTCCCCTTATAGTTTGGCGAACATGGTGGGCGCCCTTTGTGTCTATGCTGCAATTTGCAAACACGAGGGGACGCCGTTGAGGTTTCCTGGGACTAGAGTGGCTTGGGAAGGCTATTACAACGATGTTTCAGACGCGGACTTGATTGCCGAGCAAGAGATATGGGCAGCGGTGGATCCTTATGGGAGGAATGAAGCATTTAATTGCAGCAATGGAGATGTGTTCAAGTGGAAGCACTTGTGGAAGGTGTTGGGAGAGCAGTTTGGCGTCGAATGTGCGGAGTTTGAGGAAGGGGTGAGTTTGGAGGAGATGATGAAGGATAAGGGTGGAGTGTGGGATGAGATTGTGAGGGAGAATGAGCTATACCCAACTAAGTTGGAGGATGTTGGGCCTTGGCAGATGTTTGATGTTTATGTACAGTTTGAAAGAGCCTTATTTGGTCAGCGTGAACAAGAGCAAAGAGCATGGATTCCTGGGTTTTAGGAATACTGTCAATGCTTTTGTTTCATGGATCGACAAAACTAAGGCCTATAAGATTGTTCCTTAGAAGGGTTGGTGCGTTTTCATTGATCTTTCACTGTGAGTTAACTTTAAGAAGTTAGTTAACTCTGCTTCGCATTGTAAGTTGACAAAAATAAACTAAACAAGGCCAAAGCCTAATATGTTTCAATATATATTAAACCTTTCGTAAAAGCTGGCTCAAAGCTATAACATCTCAAGCTAGATGGTTAGAGAGGTTGCGGGTTTAACTCCGACGTAAAAAAATAAAAAATAAAAATAAAAATAAAAAATGTTGGCTAAAGTTTGTAATTTTTTGTTTTCAAAAAAAAAGTTTGTAATTTGTTTAGCGTCAATGTTTAAATGCAACTTAAGCAAGTGTAGCGCGTAGATGGTAATCATACATGTTGATGGACTAGAGAACTAGTAACCGCCCGCTAACGTGTTGGAAAATGCTTTTTTCACATCACCAAATTCAATATCCCCCAAGTCACATCGCCTTACAAGTTGTTTGTGCGCGTCTCGAATACACATATTTTGTCAATGTTTAAATGGACAAATGTATAATTAAAAACGCAAACTATTGAAGGTTTAGTATTGGCAAATGAGTAAAACTCCGTCAAACTTCAACTCGTGCAGATGTAGATTTGTAGACAACTTCAAACTTGTCTGCTCGTTTTTGCAAGTCCTAAAAAATGAGCTGGTGGTGGTCTGGAGCCATTGGTGCTGCCGTCCCCTCCTAGCTACCATCCAATCCCTAATTCCATTTCTGAATTGATCTTATTCTGTTCAACATTCATTGCTGTTGATGTTGTTCTGCTTCAATTTCATACTTTTTGATGTTATTGTGCTCAAGATTTATTTTATTTATTTTTACTAATCTTGGACTCGCATGAGGAAGGTAGGACCACATTGACAACAACTCTAGCCAAGACTTAATTTAAACCTTTTTAATTCCCAAGACTTGTAATTGAGATCTTCAGTTTATGGAAGAGAGAGACCAGGTGTCATCCCACCACAACTCTCTTGGTCGGGTTTTTATTTAGTTTTTTAGACTTCGTGGCGCGCTGCACGCTAAGGTAGATAATTCTCTTAATCATCTAAAGAGTATATCTATATATACTTGCTCAAGTAGGACCTCTTTTATAACTTCTATACTGATTAGTAATGCACTAATTTGGCATGTTGAGCATGATGGTGTAGATAAAATCTGCATTCTTGTCCAAGGCATTATAGAGTCCAATAATTTTGGTTGCCATGGCATAGAATGTAGATCACTTGTAGTCTCAATTCATACAAATATGGATAGAGCCGTGTCAATTTCAAATTTTAATAAATAAAAGGTGGTCGGATTACAATTTAGGATGGAAAATCGAGTGGTAGACGTTACCTTCTAACGTGAATTTGGGATGTACATCTTGAATTTTCCAAAAAACGATTCAGACATATTCCAAAATCATTAAACGTAATAGGTGAAATGCCCCTATCTTTGAAACTTAAGTAGATAAATTCATAATCAAACATAAAATTATTG
The DNA here is from genome assembly GCA_039657325.1 of Stephania cephalantha. NCBI lineage: Eukaryota > Viridiplantae > Streptophyta > Magnoliopsida > Ranunculales > Menispermaceae > Stephania > Stephania cephalantha. Next base: position 10,435,533 of record CM077567.1, read on the forward strand.
AAGGGTATTATTGACAAACAACAAGTAAAACTCTTTGACAAAATCAAAGATGATTAAACGTGTAATACCTAAATATTTATTCCTATAATAAGTGCACATCAATCCAACAAAGACCTTCTTCATTTGCTAACATTTCTGCTCATTGTTTCAGGAGTCCTAAAAAATGAGCTGGTGGTGGTCAGGAGCCATCGGTGCTGCCAAGGCAACATCCCCAATCCCATCAGCATTATCTGGTGGGGTTCTGCACCTCAAGCTGGAATAAATGGTGCACGCTATTTTGCATTATCTGTTGATGACTTCTTTCGCTTTTCCTGGCTATACTTGTTACACTCGAAAGATCAATTAATTTCAGCATTTATACAATTTAAAACCATGGCAGAAAAGCAACTTGAAAGTTCCATCAAAATTCTACAAACAGATGGTGGTGGAGAATTTCAGGCAGTTGATAAATTGTTAACTGCTCATGGTATTATTCACAGAGTCTCATGCCCATACACTTCACAACAGAATGGTAGAGTGGAAAGAAAGCATCGTCATGTTGTGGAGACGAGACTAGCTCTCCTAGCCCAGTCATCTATGCCTATGGTGTTCGCCCTTTGCATTTCAAACATAGCTTTATCTCATCAATAGGCTTCCAACATCAACTCTTGCCAATATATCTTCATATGAGATTCTCTACAAGCAAGTACCATAATACAACTTATTAAGGGTCTTTGGTTGTGCATGCTTTCCTTATCTTCGTCCCTTTAATGCAAATAAACTTGCATATCGATCACTTTGAGCACTTTCTTGGGATACAACACTAAACAGAAAGGCTATTTGTGTCTAAATATGCAGACAGGGTGCTTACTCGTATCCGGCATGTAATCTTTGATGAAATAACTTTTCCTTTTAATTCATGTAGTTCTCCAGTTGCAATATCTTTAGGATCTTTAAAGAGATATTGTACTATCCCACTTGATCTCTCTACTCTAACCACTACACAAACCTCACCTCTTTCCACTAGTACTTACATTTCCCAAAGTATTGACTTACCAATCCCATCAAGATCTTCTCCCACCTCACCAAATGTTGATACATTACTATCTAGCCACTACCTACTTCACCTACCCCTCCAACTGCACCTACCAATCCATGTCTAATTAACTCTACTTCTCCAAAGACCCCTTTTACCGACATATCATTATATCCTACTTCAACAGCTCCTCACGATCAAGAAAATACCTACCAAATGCAAACTCGTAGTAAAAGTGGCATTACCAAACCCATTGACCGACTTTGTCTCCTTCACACAAGTCCTTCCAAGGCGGTCTCTCACTCTATTTCTCCCCTAGTGAGCCCAAAACACACAAAGAAGCTTCAAAATGGCCAAAATGGCGATCCTGCAATGCAAGCAGAATATTTTGCTCTTCAACACATTCACACATGGGAGTTAGTTCATCCTCCTCCTCCGCTAATGTAATCGGATGCAAGTGGGTGTATAGAGTTAAACACAAACCAAATGGCGCCATTGATCGCTATAAAGCACGACTAGTTGCTAAGGGCTTCCATCAAGCGTTTGGTTTTGATTATTTTGATACATTTAGCCCAGTTATCAAGCCAACAACAATTCGTACAGTTTTATCTCTTGCTTTGTCTCAGCGTTGGTCTATTCGACAACTTGATGTACACAACGCTTTTTTGAATGGAGATCTTCATGAAGAGGTATACATAGCACAACCCCCGGTTTTCAAGATCCCTCTTCTCCTCTTATGTTTGCAAGCTTAAAAAGCTTTATATGGACTTAAGCAAGCACCTCGTGAATGGTTCACTAAGCTCGGTTCTGTCTTATACGAATGGGAGTTTAGTCAATCTAAATCGATAGCTCCATGTTTATCTACTCCAAGAAGGATGTGCTTTTGGTCATACTCATTTATGTAGATGGCATTATTATTACAGGAATCACACATTCTCTCATTCAAGAACTTATCTCTCGCACTTAACAACAAGTTCTCCTTGAAAGATTTAGGACCTTTGTCTTATTTTCTTGGCTTCCATGTTACTCACACAAATGATATCTTTCATCTCAACCAAGAGAACTATGCAAATGATCTCTTACTTCGAACTGGTCTTCAAGACAAAGCAAGTCTCATGTTGCAACTCCAATGGCATCCTTCCTTATTTCTATCAAAGAGGATTTCCATTGCTTGACCCAACAGAGTATCGAAGCATTGTTGGTGCATTGCAATATTGCACGATTACTAGACCATACATTTCATTTGCTTTGTTAATAGATTATGTCAATTTCTTCATGCCCCTACTAACGTTCATTTACAAGCAAGAAACACATTTTGCGCTTACTTGAAAGGTACAACTCGCCTTGGTGTGTCACTTCACGCAAAGACTGGTGATTTTAGTTTGACAACCTACACAGATGCGGATTGGGGATCGTGTCCTGACAATCGTCAAGTACACTGGGTTATTGTATTTTCTTTGGACCTAATCTCATCTCTTGTCTGCTACAAAGCAAAGAGTCATTTCCCGATCCAAGACATAATCGAATATAGAGCTTTTGCAAATGCTACTTCTGAAATTGCTTGGATTCAAAATTTATTGCAAGAGTTGCACGTGTCCTTATTCAAACCACCATTAGTCATATGTGATAATGTTAGTGCGGGTTATATAGCTTTAAATCCAGTCCTTCATTCTCGACGAAACACGCTGCTATTGATTTCTATTTTGTTCGAGAGAAGGTCCTACGCAAGCAACTCGCAAGTTGCCCACATTCCATCTCGCCGACAAACTAGTGACATTCCCACCAAACCATTGCCTTCCACTTCCTTCACACACCTCGACACAAGCTCACCGTTCAACAACGCCCAGATCTTGAGGAGGATGTTAGGAGATAATACTTATCAATTCAAATCTCAACTCGTTGGTTCGTTAATTAGATAATAGGTGCAATCCAATATAGATCATTGTTATCTCTTGTAACAGATTGTATTATAAATGTATACCCATTCCATCAATCTAATAACAATGATTTGAGTTGTTCTCTCAATAACATAAAGAACAACATTTTTCTACTCTTTGCTCACATTTCTTCAAAAATTGTCTCTAACTGCATCTTGTAGATTGCATCTTTTATTAATGACGTGACAACGTTTTTTAACTTATTAAATTATATATAAATAATTACGTACTAAATGATTATACATACATCTCATTTATTCTATGTATAAAGAATCGATAACGTTTTCAAAAAAAAAAAAAAAACGATAACTAATTTTGGAACCAAAATCTCGGTTGTTTCCATTTATCTTTTTATATAAAAGTTATTTGTGATTATCTTGTATCTTGATAAATACAAAAGAAAAACTTAGAAAAAAAAAAAAAAAAAAGAAAAGAAACGTAGGTAAAGTATATGTATAAAAACAAAACGCAAAGTTTATACAATTTTATTGCTATTTTTTCGATTTCTCCTTTCGTTGGTTTTTTATTTTTTATTTTTTTATTTTTATTTTTTTTCACCGACGTGACATAATGCACACTGTCTATCTACCAGGGTGTGGTAGATGTTTACTCTTTTTTTTTTATTTATGCCACGTCACATTCTCAATTCACATCCGCATTGGAAAAGGTTTTTTCAACTCAATGCATATTTAATCCAATGTGGCACACATTCACCCTCAATCCATATCCCCATTGTAGATGCTCTTATATTTATGCCACTGGTAATAGATTGGGTTAATTAATTGCACATTGCATCCAGTTTTTTAAATTATTAAAACTTTGTTCACTAAATTTTGGTTTGTAACAATAAGATTTTACTTTACAAATTTTGATTCCTTGGTTATTAAACTTATGTTTGCATCAATACAGTTATTACCTATGATGTGCTCAGTGTTCGTGAGTTCGACTACAAAATTTGAAATGAAAAAAAGAAAAAGAAAAAAAGGTGAGCTATGAGGTAACTTTACAAATTGTACAAAGAAAGTCTTTTTTAGTTGAAAATTCAATAAGTGTGTGCGACAGTCATTTTAGATCTAATTCCGATTGACAAATAATTCATCATCCATCTCACAAAAATGTTTTTCTTTTTTTTTTTTTATATAAAAGAGACAACTTACTTTCACTGAGTAATTGAGTTCAAACCCATAACTTTTTTCTCCCAAACCTCATACCAATTATCCTCGGGCCACCCAATTGGCTTACACACTAGAGATGTTTTTGCTATAATTGATTGGACCTTATTGATTACCAAAACCCTCTTTTTAAAGCATCACTTCACTTTAAACATGTAAACATGTTCACTGGGCAAACCTAATCGGGCTTGGGTGGCTCTAATCGGGCCCGAGACTCTTAAGCCCTGCCAAGCCAACTCAATATAAGAATTTTTTACTAAAGTTTTATATTCTTAATTAAATAAATATATTTAATAAATATTTAAAAATAAACATCAACTAAAGCATGGCGTAGTGGTATAAGTTATATCAATTAACCTTACTCTCTAAAACCCAAGTTTTACTTTCAATATTCATTTGATATTTTTTTGAAGGCACTTTTTTTTTATATTCATACTAATAAAAAAGATTTTTTCAATTTTTGGTGGACGAGCCGAGTGGATTTGGATTTGCAAATACAAATCAAGCCCACTTTGCTGGAGCACCTAACTAAGCCTGTGAACATGTCTACTTTAACTTCAACCATGCAATCAAAGGTAAAAAAGTAAAAATATGTGCTTGATTAATCTTTTGAAGAGCAAATTAAATTATCATTATTAATTGCTCATACGACAATGCTAAAATAAAAGTGATGGAGACAGAGAAATCCGTTACGCATACAATTTAATTCACAAAATAGGAAGATTTTTTTTTTTATTATCGAAGTAGGCAATAACGCATTTTCAAAAGGCGTTATTATTATTGTGTGGTTGGTTTGGTTAAGCGCGACGTGGCGGTGACGTGGCGTCGGTTTGTATAGATAGCGCCTTTTCAAAAGCGCTATCTATACATGTGGCCGCCACGTCATCGCCTCCTCATCGTGGCTAGCCACGCGTATAGATAATACGCATTTTCAAAAGGCTATCTATACAAACCGACGCCACGTCACCGCCACCTCACAAATAATAATTAAAATAATTAAAATTATGGAAAAATTAAACTGATTTATATAAACTGTAAATTACAGAAAATAGATTAAAATAGATAAAAATTATGGAAAAATTCTGAAAAATTCTCGAAAAATATGAAAAATAGGGTAATCTATGTAACAATGGGGACGTGTTCAAGTTGAAGCAGTTGTGGAAGGTGTTGGGAGAGCAGTTTGATGTCGAGTGCGCTGAGTTTGAGTGTTGAGCTTGCAGGAGATGATGAAGGACAAGGGTGGAGTGTGGGATGAGATTGTGAGGGAGAATGAGCTTTGCCCGACGAGCTTGGAGGAGGTTGGGGTGTGGTGGTTTGTGGCTGCGATTTTCAGTGTTACGGAGCCATTGTTGGATAGTATGAATAAGAGCAATGAGCACGGGTTCTTGGGTTTCAGGAATTCGACGAATTCATTTATTTCATGGATTGACAAGATGAAGGCTTGCAAGATTGTTCCTTAGCTGGTTGGGGGTGCTATTGCGGCGTGGAAGGTTTGTTGTATTGCTTTAGAAAGAAAAAGGAATAATAAACGGTTAGTGAAATGTTTTTCGCTGATATAAACACTGTTGCTGCTTCTTTGCTATCATTGTTGAGTTGCTATGAACAAAATGCTATATCAAAACATTGATGGAGATAATGTATTATGTGCAAAATTATGCTCATGTCAATGGATAATCTTAGAGGCTTTTGCTTGCGAGTGTGTGCATCTACATCAACTTCTACTTCCACTTCATTTTCCCCGTCACCAAAGCGTTATGCTACTCCTACACCATCTAATGTTTCGAGATGAAACTTCTCCCCTCTCCGCCTCCATCTCAGCAGTTGGTGTTGCATATCCTGTTTATGCATCTTCAACTCAAGACGATAATGTCGAGTATAAATGATTTTGCTTTGAATATCATATTAATGTTGTTTCTATTTATAGAAGAAGAAACACCTCCCGAATTCCATATGGATTATGATTCATTAAAACAACAGCTTTTAACTCATCCTTTTAAACCAATATTTTGTAAATTAATTCCTTTTCAAAAACAAGCAATTTTTCGTGAAAAATATTTTGACTATGTCAAAACCAATCAAATTAACATATCATTCTTTGAATGGTTATCTCAAAAATGTCCCCAACTTTCTATTCAAATTAACACAATTTGGGAAAGTACCACGGAGAACAATTTAATCAAACTCATCCGCCTTTGGCCCCTATCAAATTGAAATACAACATTAAAGCTTCCCTTTTAAAACTCCTTTTACGAGAGGATGGTTTAGTAACCAAACATGATATGTCTCATGTAATTGAACAAAATAATTATACCAATCTTTATTTATCAACGTTAGCATCTGTAGTTTCATCATGTATACTTGAATGAGAAGTTAGGAAAACAATTGAAGTAAATAGGTCCTTCAAAGAAGGCTACCTTCAATCATTCCTAATAATGAATCATTAAATTCTTGATGACGTTTATCTCAGTATCGAGACTAACGCAGAGGTATTAAGTCCTAAAGTAACTAGTGGCTTAATAACAACTTGAATAAGGCCAATATGCATGAATTTATGAGTTTCTTTATATTTTTGAATTTTTTCAGAGAAATGAGATAAATCTCTTGACCTTCATCATTGATGGATATAGTATCTTCTTCTAATTTGATTATAAAATCTTGGTTTTTAGAAAAAGATCCTTTATGATAAATAGAAGTGGGTTCAACTTCTCGGAAGATTTCAATTTCTAAGAGATTGATCAATATTTGAATAAGAAATTTCGAGAAATATTTTTAAGATCGAGTTTGAACACTTTTTTAGTTGGAGGTTTGCCGGAAGAATCGTAAGATGTTCCATGTTCAAATTTTATCTGTAGGTTTAAAGGATAGAACTCGGGCTAAATTTTTACGAAGGTTACTCATAGCAATGCAAATAGGTTAACACACACTTGGTCAATTGCCATCGCTTCGACTTACTCTCTCTGTCTGCGAGACTTACGACGCGACTAGGAAATCGATGAAAACCAAAGGTGCAAAACCATGAGAATCAAAGGAAAAACTTAGTTACGAGTGAAATCAAGAAAACCGACTGGCGATGAATAAACAAGGAAAACAAAGTAGAACATATGGCAAAGCAAATATTAAATATAATGATAGAAATATTGATAGAAATACTTACGCTTTTTAGATGATCACTATTGGCTTTGATACCAATTGAACGACTTGCTACATACTTGAAGCCAAATGATGGATTATTAACAAAGGGAGGATTGAAACAAGAAGCAAGAATGGAGAAATCCCAAAAGAGATAATAAAAAGACTCTATATTTATATTGAAGAACGGAACACAAATACATAAGAACATAGAACAAGAACAAACACTCTAAAATTACTTACTAACTCCAAGACTCGATGATTACAACTGAGCAATACAACATCTATTTATAGATGCACTACTTGTAAGTAGTTCACAAACAAACAAATTACAACAGACCGACATTTCGAAAAAGTAGGAATATTACTTGACCTTTCACAAAAGTAAAAGCTATTAACAATCTTGACTCTTCAAAAAAAGTAAAAGCTAATGATCGTAGCACTTTTACAAAGTCGCTTTATCAAAAGCTACATGGTTGATCATGAAGGCGGATGATGGCTAGCAAATAATGCCAGGAAGCATGTGCTTGATAAGATGGATGGCATGGGCTCGATGGTGGACAAGTCCGGGAAGCATGAGCTTGAAATGCATATGGCATGGGCCTGATTAAGTGAGAGGTATGATGATAATACAAACAATAATAAGTGATTGGTGCGAGTAGAGAAATTCCCATAGTGCGTAATGCACATACTCGAATTCTTAAAATGTCGGATACCGAATGTGAATGCGAACAATGGGACGTCCCAAAAGATACCATAAGGCAAGGAGAAGTTTGAATATCTTCATTTGTCCATAAAAAACATATGTGACAAGGATAAATATTCAACGAACAACGAGAGAGAGGTGAATTCCATATAATTTCAACTCCATTGGAGAATAATTCTTGATAAATAACATCAACCAGAGGTCATTGAATAATGGATTTAGATAGCTTGAGCAAATGCTTGACGACTAGTCATAATTACATCAGATCGAAATGGCATGAATGTTATCATCGTAAAAGATCTTGTTGATGAAGAACATTTAGATTCAACTTGTTGAAGGCGGTTATGAAGTAACCGATGAGAATTTTGCATTTGTTTTTGCGTATCCTACATTTGTTTTAATTGATCAAGAATGACCTGGGCAATATCGGGTTGAGATATGACGAAGCAACATTAGGTTTTGGTTTAGTGATGATATCTTTATAACTCGGATGAAAGAGAAGGAAACTCATTGAGTTTAATGGGTGTTGCGGGAGTTTCAGTTTAGTGAATGAAGCACAATTGAATTTATCCCACCATTTGCATGAGATATCTTGTGAAAGATAAGTATGGGTAATGTCCTTTTTGATGACTTGATGAGTAGCATACTGCCATTTGAGAATCCAGGGGATTGAATGTTGATGAAGAAATCGTAATAGAGACACTTCCTCTTCTTCATATTTTGCGAACACGCTTTGAGGTAAGAAATCAAGTAGAAGGACCAAATTTAGTCCACCAATTGGTCATGAACCATGTTGGCAGAGAAAGTTTCATTGTCTTCTTGAATGTTATATACCATGAATGATTAGTTTTAGGATCTTGATGAAACAAGACATTTCGCCATGCATCCATATAATCTTTATAATTAACAAAAAAAAGCAGGTTTATCCTTTGCTATAATCATAGATCGATAAAAGAAAGGACTATGTCAGTATGGAGTCACTCAGAGAACACCATTCAACGGAGATAACACCTTTTGAATCTTGAATTTAGAATAAGCAACTTCATCGAATTCGTTCTTGTAAAATGTTCAAAATGAACAGATTGTGTATGAATTAGGAGACTTTCATAAAACTTGATGGTAGTATGAGGCGAGAAGGAAGGTAATGAAGGCCGTGAGGCATAACTAAATTGATTTGGGTGTCAAGGGATTTGTCAATAAGATGGTTCTCAAGTATGAGAATGAGATATCTATTTGTCAATCTATATTCTCGAATAAATATCGAGAGAGATAAAGGTTGAAAGCGATTCGTCGCAGAGATTTTCCTTTATTCATGATCTCGTAGGCAATTGATAGAAGAAGAAGAAATGAGAAATTCTCTTGATAAGAAATCGGGGAGAGAATTATCGCGCCTTTAATATATTCAATATCAAAATCAAATACACTTAATATTGCTTGCCAATGAGCGAAAATTTGTTTTGAAACCAAATTTTTAACATCTTTTAAAATAATTTCTATTGCGGATTTGCAATAAACACGAATTAAAAACTTTTGATTTAAAACATCGGCTTGAAATTTTTGAACACAAAGAACAATGGGTAAAACTTCTTTTTTGACAATGATAATTGCGTCGAGCTTGATTCCAAAGTTTGGAAGTGAAACAAACAAGTTGTTCTTTTCCAAGAGAGTTTTTTGAAGGAGGATACCTCCATAATCAAGATGTCGATGCATCGGTTTGAATTATTTTAAAATAATTCGCATTTGCCAAATTAAGGCATGGAAGGGTTTTAACCTTTTGTTTGATGGTTTGAATAGCTTTAGTATGCACAGAGTCCAAATAAATTTAGAATCCTTTTTTAATAATTCTTGTAAAGGTTTTCTATCTCATTACGTGCATTTTGATAGAAATCGAAAAGGTAATTGAGGCAACCAAGAAATCTTTGCAATTGATTCTTGTCATTAACTGATCGAAATTTATCAAAAAATTAATGACTCGTTAACAAGAGTAATAGTTTGATTTGATATTTTGAAACCTAAGAAGGTAACAACCGCTTGAAATATATGCATTTTCTTTTGTGATAGCACAAGGCCATTTTTAATGATGAGTGCCTCAAATGTATAGAGATGTTTCCAATGTTGATCAATTGATTTAGAGAAAATCAATATATCATCAATGTAAACAAGAATAAATTCATGGTAAGGATTGAATATATCAATCATAATTTTTTGAAATTCTCAAGGAGCATTCTTGAGGCCAAAAGGCATAATATTCCATTGATATTGTCCAAATGGAGTGTTGAAAGCGCTTTATATCGATCAAGTAGGATGAACTTGAATTTGCCAAAAGCCGATTTGAGATCAAATTTTGAAAATACTTTGCAGAAGTAGTAGCTTTGATGAGATCATTTTTATTTGGCAAAGGATAACGAATTGTATTAAGAACTTTATTCAAAGGTTTATAATTGATGACAAGACGATGAGCAACACGCTCAAGTTCAGAGCATTTTCAACATAAAATGCAAGATGTACCTCCAAGGAGATTGAGAAGGAGTGATTAATTTTTTCTTTATTAAATCTTTGATTTCATTTTGACAAAGGTTTCTCAAGCGAGAATTCATTTGAGAAGGATTGGCTTTAGTAGGAATTTTTGATTCATGAAATTCAGAATGTAAGGGAGAGCAATAATATGATGTTTACGATCCCAAAAGGCGAGAGGGAATATCGAACATAATTGTTGTTTTAAATTTGTCTTAAATGATTTCAATTTAGCTTGAAAAGAGGAGTTTGTAAAAATTGATTAGTTTTAAGAAGATGAATTTCATTTCGTAAGAAAGTAATATGATTTTGTTTGAAATCAATTTGATTTATAATTTGATTTAAATATTTTTCTTTAGGAGGCTCAAGAAAGGAAAAGAAAATTTTATTATCATTAATAATAGTAGAAATACCTTTTGAGGAAACCGAAAAGGTTGAATATGTCAAGGAAAGGAGCTCCTAATAACATATCATGTTGAAGTCCTTTAATGATGATAAATGACGTAGGAATGCATATGGATTGATGACAAATATGTGCAATATGAATTTTATACTTAATCTTGGATTGTTTGCCATTGGCAACAAGAGATGTGATTGTCATTGATTCACAAGATCGTAGAGGTATTAATCCTTCATGAATACAATTTAAATCAAAGACTTAATCAATTAAAGCTGTGCCTTTGTAAGAAAAATCTTTGATGGCAAGGGTAATGGGTGTAAACCATCTTTGATGCGTATACCTAGTAATTGTTTCAATGAAAACATTGTTGGGATCAAAGTCAAGGACTGATTCAATAGAAAATGTTTCAAGAGTAGAAACCCTATTAGTTAGGATTCGAATTTCAGACTTTAACTGATTGATTTCAGTTTGAAGAGACTAAATAGTTGTTTGATGAGGTTTTTTGCTAACAACTTGCATTAGACTTGAAAAAGTGTATTTAGTAGGATCTAAATTTAATTGTTGTTTAAATTTTTGTTGTTTTTTGTCATTTATTGTAGGTTCAGAATTTATGCAGAATTGAGTCAAGATACTTTAGATATTAATTCAAGAAAATATTTATACTTCAAAGAATGATCGTTATTTGTTCACCAATGGAAAATATAAGTTCTTCATGAACAAGCTAAAACATTTATTTCTCGCTTCTAGAAAAAGATGTATTAAGCATATTATTTGTACAATGACAATTGTCAAAATCGAGGATAAATCGAATCGAGTCAAGATGATGAACATTTTGAACTTTTTGTTTATAATTTTTGAGATGACATTTATTGGCATAATGGCCAGGTTTACCACATGTATAACAAACATTTTTTCGCTTCGAAGATGTAGGAGAGGCTTTATGATATGATTTAGAAAACTTATGTGATTTTCTTTTTATGTGAGGTTTAGGTCGAGAAAAGTATTTATTTGTAGAAGGTCATTTAAAAACGATGATGTTTAGCTTTTGCTAAAGGAGTAATGTCAACATTATGACCGAAGTCATAACAGAAATTACCAAGATCACGTTTTAAATTATTCTTTCTTTCTTCGTAATTGACGCTTAATGCGCATATCATTACAGATAGAAATGACACATGATTGAACATAGTGGGTAATATCCCCATAAGATAAAGCACTCAGCTTCATAGAACCATTATTTTGATCTTTGATATATTCTTTGACTTTAGCAAGAAAAGAATGGTGGTAATCCAAAGAATGAATCTTTCTTTCCGTAAATTCGTATCATGTTGCTCGCTTAGAAGATAGAGTTTAGAAAAGAATGTATCTTTATACCATCTAAATCATTTAGTGTTCGACATCTTATGTTTTGAAGCTGATCACTGATCTTTTCATTAAGAGAGTCAAGTGACCAACAAAATACCATATGATATTAGCCATTAAGGTGTCAACACCATTAGGCCGAGGTTTGCTAATCATCAAGAATTGGATTATTATTTGTATCTCTAAGGACTGCAGATACTATGCCTTTACGAGTTTCGTAGTAAAAACATATTGCCACCAACCATATAATTGTCCCAGAAAACCAAAGCAAGAATGGCTAATGCAATTTGTTCTTCAGATGTTTATGAATAGAACATGCTTTTTGCATAAACTTGCATTTTTAAAACAACATCTAGAATTTGATATTCGATAAACCATCAATATTCCAATCATAAAGGGTAGATCCGTCATATTTTTGGTTTCGAGGAATTTTTCTTCGAGAATAAGATCAAGTAGGAGATGGTCGTGAATAAAATTGCTTTTGCAATGGATAGCGGTTTTTTGAATAATTTTTTCGCATAATGCGATTGACAGAGATATGATCGACATAATGTCTTCAAGAGAATTTATTTGTGAAAGTGAGGAGGAGGTAGAACTTTCATCGGTTTCATTATCGATAACTGATCTAAGTTAGCAATGACTGAACCTTTTCTTTATTTTTATTAGTATCGGGAGTAGATGGTGATAAAGAAGAAGGTTTACTAGAAGAAGTTTGACAAGTTTTACTCGGATGGATTAGTCAAATTTAGCCGAGCTAATTGATTTGTTAATTTATCTAAAAATTCATCGAATGATTTGATGCTTGTGCAGAAAATGATGGTTATGGGAGATTAGTAGATTATGAGGGAAAAAAGGATTTTTTAATTGTAGGAGCTGCTATCAAGGAGTAGGAACAAGAAATTTATGTGATTTTGATGAAACGACGATGCTAACGCTTGATAAATATAGATTGGTATAATTATTTTGTTCAATCACATGAGACATATCTTGTTTGGTTACTAAACCATCCTCGAGAAAAGGAGTTTTAAAAGGAGATGCTCTAATATTGTCTTTCAATTTGATGGGTGCCAAAGGCGGATGAGTTTGATTATAATTTTCTCCCGTAGTACTTTCCCAAATTGTGTTAATTTGAATAGAAAGTTGGGGACATTTTTTAGATAACCAAATCAAAAAATGATATGTTAATTTGATTGGATTTGACATAGTCAAAAAATTTTCACGAAAAATTGCTTGTTTTTGGAAATAAATTAATTTACGAAATATTGGTTTAAAAGGATGAGTTAAAAACTGTTGTTTTAATGAATCATAATCCATATGGAATTCAGGAGGTGTTTCTTCTTCAATAATAGAAACAACATTAATATGATATTCAGCAAAATCATTTATACTGACATTATCGTCATGAGTTGAAGATGCATAAACGGGATATGCAACACCAATTGCAGGTGGAGGAGGAGTAGGAGAAGTTTCATCCGAAACATTAGATGGTGTAGGAGTAGCATAACGCTTTGACTGAGAGGAAAATGAAGTGGAAGTAGAAGTTGATGTAGATGCTCCAGGAGCAAATATAATATCAACTTTACCATCATCATGCGTTATAATTTGATTAATCTTTTGTGAAACTTGTCGTTTTTGACATTCTTCTTTATTTGTATCTTTAATGGTCCACTTTGATGTGGGATTGAAATATCATTCCAATTAATTAATTGAGTACGATCAACTCGTATTATTTTTTATATTAGTTAAGAAGAGGTTGATGTTCCAGATGCAAATTCGTATATGCAACATCGAACAATGGATTGCATTAATTTATAATAGATGCGATAAACAACCGCAACATTAGAAATTATGCCTTTTTTTTTTAAATCCTTGAGTATAAATACCTAAAACTACAGCAGCTTCATGTGACAATTCATCATGTATACTTAATGAGAAGTTAAGAAAACAATTGAAGTAAATAGGTCCTTCAACAAGGCTACCTTCAATCATTCCTAATAATGAATCATTAAATTATTGATGACGTTTATCTCGTACATGAGACTAAAGCAGAGGTATTAAGTCCTAGAGTAACTAGTAGCTTAATTGCAACTTGAATAAGGCCAATATGCATGAATTTATGTGTTTCTTTATATTTTTGAATTTTTTCAGAGAAATGAGATAAATCTCTTGACCTTCATCATTGATGGATATAATATCTTCTACTAATTTGATTATAAAATCTTGGTTTTTAGAAAAAGATCATTTATGATAAATAGAAGTGGTTCAACCTCTGGAAGATTCCAATTTCAAAGAGATTGATCAATATTTGAATAAGAAATTTCGTAAATATTTTTAAGATCGAGTTTGGACACTTTTTTAGTTGGAGGTTTGCCGAAGAATCGTAAATATTTTTAAGCATGTATCTACTATGTGTGTTTTTGCTATATATTTTTTGAACGTTATCAACTTTGATTCAAACTTCAAACCCAATTACCCACTTTCAACCACTTTTGTTCTTCTCTTAACCGATCTCATGAATTCCGATGTTACTCTACAGATCTAAATTCTTGTGTTGCGAATGATTGTTGTATTGTGATTTCAACTTTGATGTTGCTTTGTTTTGAACTACGTATAAATTCTAGCTTGTTTAATTTTCTCTGTTTCGTAAGAAAGTCGATGAGCATGAGGTCCCTCTCAATTACCAAAGTGTGGCCTTGGTGGTTGGAGTGACAGAATCGTGGGCAACAGCTTGGCCGAGATCCCGCCATGCTCCGACACCCCGGTGGCCATGGAAGGTCTATGGCATTGCTCGCCGCCTCGTCCGTCCCGGGAACGCAAATAACCGAATGGAGTACATCCAATGCGACGTCTCGTACACCGAAGAAGTTCAATCCAAGCTATCACCCTTCACGAATGGAGTACATACCGTTTGATGAAATTAAGCGAAAGGAGGGCTTGACATGGTCCGTACACACGGCCAGAATCATTTTTGGGTTCTCCCTTATAGTTTGGTGAGCATGGTGGGCGCCCTTCTGTCTATGCTCGCAATTTGCAAACACGAGGGGACGCCGTTGAGGTTCTAGGCAATAACTCTTCCTTGTAGCCGAGATGTCCGTATCGGTGATGCCATAACTCTTCCTTGTTTGCGACATCGACTTGCGTACATTTTTCCTCATTTGTCTTTTCTCCCAGAGATAAACATCCGATTAGCACTCATAACGGATTCTGTTATCTTTCCTCTTGAGGGATGAAATATGCTACATGTTCTCCGTTCTCCTCCTTTGAATAACACATCCAGACCCTTCTCTTGAAGTTGCCCAACACTCAGCAGATTGTTCTTCAATTCTGGGACATAATACACGTCATTGACCACATAGCTTATTCCATTAAGTGTTATCTTCACCACTCCTTTCCCACCGACTACCAGCTTGTGATTGTTCCCGAGCTTGACGTTATGTGTGAAGGCAGTGTCCAAGCTTGAAAACATGCTTCTCTCTCCACACATGTGATTTGAGCACCTTAATCCACGAACCGTACATCTCTTCTTCTCGTTTCCTTGAAGTTCGACATATGCCATGAGAAGAACTTCATCTTTTCCTTCGATCTCTCGCAAAATGTGCTCCATTGTTCCCATTTGAACATTCGTATTGGAAATGTCCAAGTTTGTGACAGCTTGTAACACTCAATCGTTGCCTTATTGAAAGAGCGTCCTCGCCCCTACCTCGACCTCTATAGATCCTCTACCTCTTCCTCCAACATTGAGAGCTTGATGTTCTTCTTCATGATTGTTCTTCTTGAATTTCTTCTCATGAACGGACGAGAGCTCTCAGCAGCTCATCGATCGTCATGCTCTCTGTGTCTTTGGACTCCTCAATAGACACAACCACATACGTGAATTTGTCGATCGAGTTCGAAGTATCTTCTCAACGATCTTCGAATCCGACATGTCTTCCCCTGTTGCTTCTCATCTTGTTGGAAACCGTCATCACCCTTCAAGTAATCATCAATGTTCTCATCATTCTTCATGGCGAGAACCTCAAAGTCTCTCCTTAAGGTTTGGAGAAGAGATCGCTTCACTCTTTCATTACCTCCAAACTTTTTCTTCATTGATTCCCAAATGATCTTGGATGTTTTGCGATTCAAGATCTGCTCAAACACAACCCGATCAATTGCTTGGAACAGTAGTGCTTGACTTGATGATCCTTCATCTTGAGCTCCTCAAGACTCTTCAGTTGCGCACAGCTTGTCTCGATTCCCACGCAGGCTCTAAGTGAAACCTTCTTCTACTAGACTCCACAATCCCTTGGCTCGCAAGAGGTTCTCCATCAATTCACTCCAATGATCGTAATGACCATCAAAGTGAGGGATCTTGGTAAGCATCTTGTCCTCGCTCATCTTCTTTCTCTTTCTCTTTTCTCTCTTTTCTCTCTTTGATCACTTTGATTCGTGTTTTGCTCGATACCAATTGTTACCGTTAGTTCGTATAAAAAACACAATTCTCATCAAGTGATCAACTTTATTCATACCTTTCCAATGCCTTTTATAGAGTACATGTACCGAAGCAAACAACCGAAAACAACAAAAACGAAAACTAAGGATACGAATCCACTAGCTCAACTACTAATCTAGAAAAACTAAAACAGAATTGACCCATTAAACTAGAGAAAACAAATCTCTTTATTCCTAAACTTGCGGAAGATACGAAACAACCCAACACTCTTATCTCCTCTCTTCTCACGCCTCTCCTCACCCACGACATCCCTCTCCCTCGAGGTTCGGCCTCGATCCCATCTCTCTCGCCTTCCCGCTCACGGCCTCCCTCTCCCTCGCGATCTCCCGCCCACTCTCATTTCGCAACGCAACTTCAATCGCCGGCGACCTCCTTGGACTTAGGTGAGTAGTTGTGGCATGATTATGGTGAAATAGATGGTGTGTGTAAAGATCTCGAGGTGGGGTTAATGTATATGTTGTGTATAGATATCGAGGTGGGCTTAGAGTATAATTAGTACATATATATATATATATATAGTGAGTTCTACCATGTTGATTGGGAAAAATTACTATGGATGGTGACATTTAATTCTAACCATTACATCTTGATAAAACTATTCAATTTAGACATTATATCAAATTTGTGAAATGTGTAACTTATTATTCAAGTTACTACGGACATTTAATTTTCCGCATTTAATGAACCGCATTTAACGTTACACATGATTATGATAGTTACTAACTTTAATTATTACTCCATACATTATGTTTAATCTCTAAAAGTATTGTTGTACTTTATATTATTTGGAATAGTATAATCCAATTTGATTAGTCTTAAAAGTCTCATTTTGCTATAAATTTTTCAAATAACTTTTTGTTTCGCTAAATAATAAAGTATGTAATATGAAGAAGTTTTTAGATATTTAAAACATCAAGGATAAAAATAATATATATTTATGATCTAGTCTTGTGATTTTCGAAGAAGCAAAATTATGAACTATATTCATTTTAAAACATCAACAATATATACTATATTTATTTTAATGTTATGAACAAAATTTTTAAAAATATATGTCATTAACAAAATTATGTATATTGCATACCTTATTACCCAAATAGTTAATACCAATACCTACCCAACCAAAAAAACATGGTAAAAGAGTAGGGTATGGGTATGACACCCATAAAATGGGGCGCATATGGGTGGGGCATACCCACCCCATACCCTACCCATTGACATCCCTATTTTCGAGGCCTCACACTACTTTGTAGTATGACGATATTCATATATAATTGTTGATCTCCTATCTTTTTCGTTTACGCTTGTCGCCCCTATAGTTAAGAATCCACCTCCTCCCAAACTTAATTTTATGGACCCGTCACCATTGAAGTGTAAAATACTAGAATGACAACATGTAAGTCACACCAAGACGCATTGTCCCACATAACATGTCCATGTGACCTTAACTCGTATGTTATACACCTGGATCTGTATATGCCACATCTAGAGATGCACATGGACGGCTCAAATGCCCGATGTGGCTTCTCGTGTGACTTCCCCAAGTCATTTTAGCATTCCCATATTTTTCCTCTCAATGTCTATTTTGGGGTAGACAATGTTGATTTCCTTTTTGCCACATCAACCCCACTTCCAATTCACATCCCTATTGGAGATAATCTAAAGTTACAATCTCGTTTCACTTCGCCTCCCAACTCAAAAACAATACCTATCTACGTGATGTCGAATCTCTCCTTCGAGTGGGTAGGAATAGAGATGCAAATGGGTAGGGTAGGGGATGGGGACCTCATTCCCATACCCATACCCACTAAAAAATTTATCACCCACACTCATCTGGGGATGAATTCTCATACCCATCCCCATACCCATCAAATCCTCGTGGGTATAGGGAATCCCCATAGGTAAATTTTTTTACCATTTTGTTACTTATCAGGGATCTCCGTGGAGATTTTCATGAGAATTTTTTGGGGGATAGGGAATCCTCAAAGAAATTTTTTCCCTATTTCATTCCACATTAGGGATCCCCGCCACGGGATTTTCAAAAAAAAATTGTAAGAAATAAGGTGTCAAATATACGTACATAACAACACAATTGTCTAAATTCTAACAAAAATAAAAAAAATTAATGTATCATGCAATAAAAATTCTAACTACTAAGTGCTAACAATTATAATTAAGTTTCTACAAAATCATTGGCATATGCAAAACGAAAAGTTTAAATTCAAAATATTCTTTAAAGTCACTATTTCTTTAAACCACCAAGTCATCAACTTTTTCAAGTATTTTGATCATAAAATTCTAAAATATAAATAAAGTTGCGAACAATTCAAAACAAAACATATAGTTACTAATTAACCAAATATATTAAAATTATAAATCTCATTATGAGATTTTTTGTTATATGTATAAATGTTTCGGAGTGAAAACTATGTAATATTACGTAATATTTATATATAAATATCGTATGGTATATATATAAATAATAAATATCATATAGTGTATAAATTGATATATGAGGATTCCTATGGGTAGATGGGTATCCCCGTGGGGACCTCCGTGGGTATATTTTATTACCCATACCCGTACCCATATATGCCCGTGTGGGTATGAGATTTTGTACCCATCCCCACCCCATCCCCATTAAAATCCCCATACCCGTACTGTTACAGTAAAATCCCCATCACCCGTGAGTATTCTCCTACCCATTTGCATCCCTAGTTGGAATGAATTCGAATGAAAAATCGGTTCATCACCACTGCTTTTGGTTTCTAGATTTTCATCTTGATTCAAGGTACTGTTATTTGATGCATCAATCCAAGACATTTCTAGGGTTCTAGTAGTTGTTATTTATTGTTGTTGATTGTGATCCGTTGTTTTGTATAGAAATTGGTTGTTGAAATTCTGAGACTGATTCCAAAGAATGCTTTGTTTTGTGTTGGCCACATACCCTTGTATTAATTTAAGTCTTTCTTGACAAACCCCTAGAAATGCTATTCTGTCTCCTAATCTTACCATTGTATATAAAAATATGCACATTATGTCTCACAATTCTTGAATGTGTGAAGAGGGTGGCAAAAGATCTACACTTTAGACCCCACCTCAAAAGATTTGTGCTACCCCTTTGGCTGATCACCTAGAATATAATATGTTTTGGGCTTGCTAATCCTTGTCTCAGGTATCATCCGTCGCGTGCTTTATACAATGGGCATAGAGAAGCTGTTCGCATTCCTTTCTTTTTTTCACAGTTATGCTAAACACAATTGCTGGCTTTCATATCAAGATACATTTTCTTTTTTGTGTTATCTACTAAATTTTACTACTCTATTTCGTGATCCCATTATTATTGATGTTGTGTTCACCATTTGTTAGGTCATTTGATGATGTTAAAGTCGATAGCGGAACCAAAAAATCTTTATGCAGGGAGACAACTTTAACTTTAACTTTTTTTTCCAAAAAAAAATATTAATATGAAAAACTAAGCATAATACGTAGGGGTACTATAGGGGATCCCGAGGTTGGGGGCGACCGCGCCCGCCCCCTAGATCCACCCCTGGTTAGAGTTCTTTATTCGGTTGAGAAATTGCTTATTTCAACAGTTAAGTTTCTTCTCTTTCCATACCCTACTCAAGGTTTTTTAATGATCAGCGTAGGAAAGTTTATGTTTACATATCCATGAACCTTGTTTGACTGTCCTATTGAGCTGGTAGTGCTGCGTGCTGTAGGCTTGAAACTCAACTCAAAATGTTGCCAAAACATCTTTTGTGAGATGGAGGAGGCGTCACTTGCCAAAATGCAAGGTTGGGGGAGGCTGTAGGTTCACTCATGTTGAAGTCATGTTGTTGGTTTCTTATGAAAAAAAAAAAAAAAAAAAAAAAAAAACTGAAATTGTTATCTAAACACGTGTGAAAATAGCACTGGTCCTAAGATTGTTACATTTAGGTTGTTTTTTTTATTTTTTTTATCACTGTTTAGCTAGCTCTCTTGTGTGCATGCATTTTTTTTTACCCAGTTTTGCTGTTAGTGGTGCTGGGATTACTGAGAGAGCCTTCAGTGCAATTCTAGTTTTTACCAAATTTCCAATGAAAACTGGGTCTATGTGTCAACTTAGCTAGTATATACGTATGTGTTGGGGTTACTCAACAAGAAAGTAACCCCTTCAACTCGAGAGACAGATGAATAAAATCCACTAAGCCACGAACAATGCACCAAATCAATCACACCACAAAGAACAAAAGATTTAACGTGGAAAACCCTCCAAATCGAGAGGGAAAAAACAACGGCCAAACTCCGAATAAATCCACTATATGAATAAAGAGTACAAGAATCTCAATTGAGGAAAATACAATATAACTCCTTCAAAGAACTTAAATGGTCACACCAAGATCTTGAAGAACTCCACCCTCAAATTGTACCCTTTCTTGATCACCAAGAAACCACCAAAGACTTCACGCGAGTCTTCGATTCAAGATCTTGATGTATCTTCAATGTAGAAAAATTGTTGTTGCATTCACCGCCTTTTGAACGCACAATGTAGAAGAGAGAAGAAAATTACCAAAAAACACAAAAGTTTGGTGATTAGAAGAAATCCCCAATTCGTTAATTCACTCCAATTTTCTTTCCTATTTTTTCTCTCCAAGATTCTTATTCCACAACCAATTCGTTGCTTTATGTGTTGGACTTTTCCATTTTGTGTGGGGCCCACACAAAAACCAACAGTATGGCCGTGGTCTCTTCAAAGACATTCAATAATGTTTATATGGCTGTGTTCACTTCTCCCTTCTGCAGTGTCTGAAGCGTGTACTTCCCTCACCCGGGCTTCTTTCCTCATTGATCAAAATGAGCTGGTGGTGGTCAGGAGCAATTGGAGCTGCAAGGGTAAAACTTTCAATCAAAGCAAATTCATACTTCTCGATGTTGCTGTGATTTTAAGCATGTATCTACTATGTGCGTTTTTGCTATTTTTTAAACGTCATCAACTTTGATTCAAACTTCGAAACCCAATTACCCACTTTCAACCACTTTTGTTCTTCTCTGAACTGATCTCATGAATTCCGATGTTACTCTACAGATCTTAATTCTTGTGTTGCGAATGATTGTTGTATTGTGATTTCAACTTTGATGTTGCTTTGTTTTGAACTACGTATAAATTCTAGCTTGTTTAATTTTCTCTGTTTCAGAAGAAAGTCGATGAGCATGAGGTCCCTCTCAATTACCAAAGTGTGGCCTTGGTGGTTGGAGTGACAGGAATCGTGGGCAACAGCTTGGCCGAGATCCTGCCATGCTCCGACACCCCCGGTGGCCCATGGAAGGTCTATGGCGTTGCTCGCCGCCCTCGTCCGTCCTGGAACGCAGATAACCGAATGGAGTACATCCAATGCGACGTCTCAGACACCGAAGAAGTTCAATCCAAGCTATCACCCCTCACAGATATCACCCACATCTTCTACGTCACATGGGCACCTCGCCCCACCGAAGCAGACAACATTGAAATCAACTCTCTAATGCTCAAAAACGTTCTTCAATCTGTCATACCAAATGCCCCCAATCTCCAGCACGTTTGTCTCCAAACGGGTATCAAGCACTACTTCGGACCCTTTGAGTTTCTAGGCAAAATCAAGCAACATGACCCGCCTTTTGTCGAAGACGTGCCCAGACTGAGCGCGCCCAATTTCTATTATGCCCAAGAGGACATACTGTTTGATGAAATTAAGCGAAAGGAGGGCTTGACATGGTCTGTACATCGGCCAGGAATCATTTTTGGGTTCTCCCCTTATAGTTTGGCGAACATGGTGGGCACCCTTTGTGTCTATGCTGCAATTTGCAAACACGAGGGGACGCCGTTGAGGTTTCCTGGGACTAGAGTGGCTTGGGAAGGATATTACAACGATGTTTCAGACGCGGACTTGATTGCCGAGCAAGAGATATGGGCAGCGGTGGATCCTTATGGGAGGAATGAAGCATTTAATTGCAGCAATGGAGATGTGTTCAAGTGGAAGCACTTGTGGAAGGTGTTGGGAGAGCAGTTTGGCGTCGAATGTGCGGAGTTTGAGGAAGGGTTGAGCTTGCAAGAGATGATGAAGGATAAAGGTGGAGTGTGGGATGAGAT
The DNA here is from genome assembly GCA_039657325.1 of Stephania cephalantha. NCBI lineage: Eukaryota > Viridiplantae > Streptophyta > Magnoliopsida > Ranunculales > Menispermaceae > Stephania > Stephania cephalantha. The sequence continues at coordinate 10,458,363 of CM077567.1, forward strand.
TGTGAGGAAGAATGAGCTATACCCAACTAAGTTGGAGGAGGTTTGGGCTTGGCAGATTTTTGATGCTATGTTCAGTTTGAAAGAGCCTTATTTGGTCAGCATGAACAAGAGCAAAGAACATGGATTCTTGGGTTTTAGGAATACTGTCAATGCTTTTGTTTCATGGATTGACAAAACAAAGGCCTATAAGATTGTTCCCTAGAAGGGTTGGTGTGTTTTCATTTTGTTTTCATTGATGATGATGAAGTAAGATGAAGAATAATGAAGAATTAGTGCCTGCTCTTTAGAGTAATTTACTCCAAAAATTCTTATTATGGAGAGAGAATGTGTACATGTGCACAAAAAACTAGGGGTTTTTCCAAAAGTAGGGTCATTTTACAATTTTTTTCACAAAATAGGAGGTTTTTTTTTTTATCACGGAAGTAGGCAATAACGCCTTCTCAAAAGGCGTTATTGAGTGGGATGTTTTTTGGTTCGCGGTGACGTGGCGTCCACGTGGCAGGGGTTTGTATGAGATAGCGCCTTTTGAAAAGGCGCTATCTCGTACATGTGGCCGCCACCTCACCGCCACGTCGCGCCACATCACATCATTCAATAACGCATTGCCACGCGCCGCCATATCACCTCGTTCAATAACGCCTTCTCAAAAGGCGCTATTGAGCGAAAATTGCGTTTGTGATGTGGCGCCGACATGGCGCCGACATGGAGACCACATGTATCGATAGCGCCTTTTGAAAAGGCGCTATCTCAAGCACGAACCCATGCCACGTGGACGCCACGTCATCGAACCTCACAAACGCAACTCGCCGATCTCGTCATCTGTCACCGACACGTCATCAACCGGTCACCAACCGCTGTCGTTTTCAGCGCAGCTCCGACCTCGCCATTGGTTGTTCGTTGTCGTGCTGCCGTCGAGCGATCTCGACAATTACAACCAAATTTGAATATGCATATGAGGAGTTTATATTTGTATTTAAAAAACCAATTTTGAATATATAAATATATATGTACATTGTTTTCAACCTTCAACTCTCTTTTCTAAACTAACTAACATTAACAAACATAACCAACTAAACAAAATAAACTAATTAACTAAGTAAGTAACTAACTATAGTATTAACCTTAACCAAACTAAAATAACTAACCTAATCAAACTAAACTAACTAACAAACTAAACTAACTAACCTTAACTAACTTAACTAACTAACTAACTAACTAACTAACTAACTAACTAACTAACTAACTAACTAACTAAACTAAACTAAACTAACTAACCTAAACTAACCTAACCAAACCAAACTAAACTAACTAACTAACATTAACCAAACTAAACTAACTACCTAAACTAACCTAACCAAACCAAACCAAACTAAACTAACTAACTAACTAACTTCAACTAAACTAACTAACTAACTAACTAACTAAAATAAACAAACTAAAGTAACTAACAAACTAAACTAAATAACATTAACTAACCAAACCACCTAACAATACAAACTAAGTAAACTAAAATAACTAACTTAACTAGCTTAATTGCAAACATAACCTAACTCAACTACACTAAGGAACATACCCTAACTCAACTACACTAAACAAACATAACCTCAACACCTAAACTAAACTAACTTAACTAACTAAACTAACTTAACTAACTAACCTAATTAACCTAACCAAACTAAACTAATATAACCTAACCACCGACACCTAACTAACTAAGCTAACCACTTAAGTTAAATTAAACATATAACTTAAACTAACTTAACTAACTAAACTAACTATTGAAGAGTAATCAAATCTACGACATTATAATAATATGGAAAACGCGAGAAATTAGTTTATTCAATGAGAAAGTTGAATACACGTACTTTGTGAACCCAAAATATAAGTTAATTACAAATCACCATGACATCAAGTAAACTCATCATGCAGTCTATTTCTAGGCGGTTCCGTTGACGTTGTTGCTCTGATGCAAACCTGACGTACTTTTTGTCTTGTTGGACGATGTGTTTGTACATCCGGTTGAGCTTGTTGAGGTAGCCGGTCTTGCGATGAATCACGTCGAGTAGATTGTTGCGTTTCCTCCGTTCTTGACTCGACTCACCTCTCGCTATCGATGCTACCAAAAATAGGAGGTGGAACCATCCCGAAATATTGGCTTCCCGCACGGGGTCGGGGGAATGGAACATGAGGTCGCGGCATGGTCAACAAGTTCATGAATGAAGTGGTCTCCACTATACGCCATATTGTAATTATATGGAGTAGGAGTATATGGACTAGGCATGTACTGAGGCAAAGATGGATACATTTGAGGATGAGGCATTCCAGGGTCCACATATGAAGACGACGGCCCAGTGCGTATGGATCAAAATAGTAAGGAGGAAGATTCACGCTCGGCGGCTCCGGGTACAAACATTTGAGGTTCTTGGCTGGGGTGGCGACGATCGTCGGCTACTCACCAACAGCCTCTGTTCTACTCGCTCTCGAACGAGATGAACGTGGTGGAGGAGATCGTCTCGCTACTCTCTCGCAGCAATCTCGCCCGAGTAGATGGACGTGGTGGACGAGGACGCTCGGGTGCGTTCCCGCACAATCTCTCGGGTCGTGCTCGTCTTCTTTTCGACCTCTATGTTTGGTTCGCCGATCGTCTTCTTCATCGTCCCGTTCATTATCCTCATTAATGTCTTGCTCGACGTCAATTCCGTCATGCGAAAGAGTAGACCTTCGCCTTTCGTCTTCGTCTAAAATTTGAATCCCTTCATCAAGCGCAAAGAAGACCTTGCTCGTACCCATCCTCGATAAACACTCGCCTCGCCGATGCACCAAGTTACGCCGATATACAAAATATAAGAGGTCGAGCACGCAATATAAAGATTTAATGTTCGAGGAAAATAAAGAGTTAGAATTTTACCGAGTAGTCACGTAACGCCCGTCGTGTCCAACGAATCTCCTAGTGACCGAGCGATACCACGTCATGTACTCTCGGTGATCGTGGCCTTCATTAACCGCCGCCGTGGCAATGGTGTCCCCACGATTCTCCCACATGTGTATATAGCTTGCATGGAAGGTCACCCAATTTTCATGATGATGTCCACGCACCCGAGGCGGTGCAAGTTGGGCGTCGTAAGCACAATTTGGTGGCACCACTTGTACCATGCCGAATTGTCTCATCACCCTTTCTCGGTCGATGCCACTCCACAATGTGGAAACAAATAAGGGGACACGTCGAGAGCCAACTTCCGTTGCCATTTGTACAAGAATCGGAAGAGACCCCATGAGTTCTCGCATAGGTTGCTGCACCACATCATTCTCATGCCTCTCATGAGTCGAGTGCATCACGAAGCCGATACGACGTGCGTCGCACTTTCAGATACCGAAAATGCATCGAGCCATCTCGTGTAGAAGACAATAATTTAAGGTAAATGTAAATGGACAAGATTTTTAGGCAAATTAATGACAAATCGACTTTCATACCCGTGTCCGAGTGGAACGTCCATAAGCATGTTTTGTCCATCCACGCTTCGTCGTTGAGCTCTAAAACACGCAGCGCCGCGTGCTATGAATGGAAATCGTCCCATGCCCAAAGTTGTAAAAGAATTGACGCGCCAAAGAACCTCATGTGCCCCGCGCGAGATCCGCGACACAACTCCCCCCGTACAAATAAGCCAAACAAGCACTCCCCAACTATATTGTCCAAATAGTTGGAAATCCTCCAAAGAATGGTAGGAACATCAAATGGACGAATCGATTAGACTTGTCGGCAAAAAAGACATCCACCGATGAGTTGTAGTATGTACGATCGAACGTAACGTCGGACCGACTCCTCATCGCTATCATCATCTATTGATGGTACGTTACGCTCAAGCCAATCGACCTTTAGTTTACATCTAACGACGTCATCTCCACCAGGAGTTCGTCCAAGTAGCCTCTCACGTACATCGCATAGTCTGCGTCCGTCGTTCCCGTCACAGCATACCTTCGATAGGTAATCCTAGCTGTACTCGCACGTCTTGAAGTGTAATGGTGCACTCCCACAATGCATGTGAAATGTATGCGTCTCAGGCGCCATCTCTCTACAAACGCAGAATCAAAGCCCAATCAAGGCTGAAAAATGCTACACGAGATATCCCATAGAACTCACTGGAACGAAGATATGGGATCATCCTAGAATGATACTGCATCGTTCGATCCACGACCCCACGTCTTCGACGTACACGCATTGTTTCGTACACCTTGTAATTGATAGTGTATTAATGTATGTTTTTGATACATTATTGATATAAATTTGACGTATTGCTTGTAAGAAATGTTACCTCGCCCCTCCATGCTCGCGTTGATCTCGTGTGTAGATTGGAGTTGCAATAGTGATGGATCGAAGGTCCTGGATCCATTGTAGTACAACTACATATAATGTTAGAAAAATAAAATGAGTGTTGTAAGCAACCAAACGATAAGTAATTAATAAATGTTCACACAAGCAACATATGTACGAACTTTAGTTACTTCACACAATATACAAACTAGACTATAGGTTGTCATTGGATGGTTGAGGTCTCATTGGACAATTTTTTTGAATTGTGTGCCGAAATTACTAAGCAAGTGTCGCAAGCAATAACGCGGTGGTACCTTCTGGGGACAAAAGCCGTTTATTGGGATGTTGACCGCCTCCAAAATGCCAGGGTGACGATCCGAAATAACGCATATCCCTTCTCTATTCACACGTGTTTGCGCGACAGCATGCGCAAAAACCACCCCCATGAATCGCTTGATTCTGGTTTCAACGCAAATGCAACTGGTAATATGTGACCATTTCCTTCAACATGATAACGCAATCATGAGCTTCCCACTTTATCTCGCCATATAGGAATGTCGCGTCAATCTGAAGCGAGAGGCTGCAAAACTTGAAAGCTTGTATTGAAGCTTCAAATGCGAAAAACACCCGACGAAATTGTGGAGAGGCGGTACTTATTTCATCATCATGCCATTGTCATCGTGTGACCACTCGATTCTTGTCCCCGGACTCTTACTCCTCACCGCATGCCAACCATCTTGGTAATTGAGCGTACGACTCATCCCAATCTCCAAAAACTCATTCAATTGCTTTCTTCTTGGCATCCCACATTAGCTTGTAGTTGACTTCGTGTCCATATTTTTCTTTATTATTTCTACTAATGTTTTGATCGTGACACCTTGATCGATTTTGACGACGCTTTGGATCTCTCGCGCCATCATGTTGGCGTCAAGTTGGGCATGACCGCGTTCTACGTTGGGATTAATACACGTGTGCGGTACGTCTAACCGTGTTATCTCCCATAATAGTGTTTTCTTTTGGAAACATGCGCGAAGACGCCACATACACCCGTGTTGTGGAAATCGCACTTAATCGCCCACGGTTGTAGTCGATTCCATCACATGGTATTGACAATGTCTATTAACATGCCACACTTTAACGGCATGTTGTAAATCGTTTTTATTGTCAAAACACATCCCTATCTCCAAATCGAAGTTAGGGATGTCCCCCAAGTTTGCTTACGGAATGTTGTGTTGCGCTTGAATTAGCCACCTCCCAATCGATTTCGTTATACCCCGGTATTGGTTGGTGAACTTCATCGTCACTAGCTTCCTCCAACATAATCTCTTCATCGATAGCAAATTGCTCATCATCTTCGACATTCTCCGCACCCGAGGATCATATGTTGGATCATCTCAGTGCAAACGTTAACGTCATCCCAAACCGCAACCGATGGAGCTTCTTCGCCGTGATGCGTTTCCTCATCGCCTCGATATTTTCGTCGTCGTTTCGCCATCGTCGGTATATGCATTATTATCTTCATGTAATGGAGCAACGAACCCCTCTGCGCTACCTCATCCGCCGGGGATTGCATGTGCAATCTGTCCATGTCTAGTAAGTCTCGTCAGGCGTGCGCAACGTTCGTCAAGAACTTGCGAATGAATCGTACGATTTTGATTTGAGTCGACCGACTCAAATGTTAAATATATATCAATCGCCATGCGTCTTTGTAATTTGTCCACCGTATCCCACATCAAGTCGAAGTGTGTCGCATCATTCAACAACACAGAACGTAATAATGTGAGCCTCCGGGAGAGGCATCATGTGGCGATACGTCATATGAACTATAGTACTCGCCGTATGATCAGGAGAACGCGTTAGAAACGTCATCAATCATTTCACGGCACTAGACCCAAGCTTCACCCACAACACTACCGATGGGGGTGAGTCAGACGCGATGCCATCACCCCATTAACAATGGATCCGTACGCATAGAATAGAATAAGGATGTTTCTTTGTGACATGCCCTACATAATGTTTTGAAATTGGATGTAAAGATGTAACATAATTGCAAAAAATTGTTCAGGGAATTAGTTGAAAATCATGTGGTGATAAAGCGCATAATCGAACTTTCTCGATGTAGAAGATCGCAATAATAATAGCGCAACTACAGAGCATACTCATTCTTTCGCACTTACATTTTCTGTGTAATAACGTTCAATAAATAAATATATCAACCGTACTTCATAAACAAAATACTTATGTCCCTATATATCATGCAAACCATAACCTAACCACAAAAAATAATTATGAAAATACTAAATTAATGAACTTACTTTTTTCCACCGCTTTTCCTCTTCAACAAAATATTCCTGCAATAACATTGTCGTTTCGTTAGTTTATAACACAAAGAGTATAATAAATCGGCTATAACAAAACTAAACATAGCATATCAAAATAAACCTTAACCAAAATAACGATTCATTACCTGACCTAACCTAAGTCAACTAACAACACCTATGTCCCTATATATTAACAATGTAAACAACCTAAAATATACTAACCTAAACAAATTTGGCAAACATATCTTGCAACATTGTGATAACTAAACAAACTACATTAACTAAACAAACTTACCAAAATTAACCTAAATACCTCAACTACCTAAACTAAACTAACCAAACTAATACATATACTTAAACTAACTTAAACAAACTAACTAATCAAACTAACTAAACTAACTAACATTAAGACCAAAAATAACGCAACTAAATTGACTTAACAAACTAAACAAACTAACTAAACTAAATTAACCAAACTAAACTAACTAACCTTAACAAACATAAATACATATAATAAACTTAACTTCTAACCTAAACTAACTTAACTAACTAAACAAAATTAAATAATTAAACTAACCACCAATACCTAAACTAAACTTCTAACCTAAACTAACTAAACTAACTTAAACAAACATAATTAACTAAACATACCTCATCCTTCTAAACTAACTTAAACAAACTAAATTAACTCAACTTAATTAACTAAACTTATTTAACTAAACTCACTTCAACAAACTAACTAAACTAAACTAACCAAACTAATACATATACTTAAACTAACTTAAACAAACTAACTAATCAAACTAACTAAACTAACTAACATTAAGACCAAAAATAACGCAACTAAATTGACTTAACAAAATAAAAACAAACTAAACTAACTAACCTTAACAAACATAAATACATATAATAAACTTAACTTCTAACCTAAACTAACTTAACTAACTAAACAAAATTAAATAACTAAACTAACCACCAATACCTAAACTAAACTTCTAACCTAAACTAACTAAACTAACGTAAACAAACATAATTAACTAAACATACCTCCTCCTTCTTAAACTAACTTAAACAAACTAAATTAACTCAACTTAATTAACTAAACTTATTTAACTAAACTCACTTCAACAAACTAACTAAATTAACTTAACTAACTAAAACAAACTAATTAAACTACACTTAACTAACTTAAACAAAGTTCATTACCTCCTCCTTCCACTCCATCGCCGAATCTCTCGCGCGCTTCTCGCGTCTCCTCCTCCGCGCGCCGCCGGAGATCCTCATCCGTCGCCTCGTCCGGGCCGCTGTTCTTCCTCCACGCACCACGCCACGAAAATGCCTCCACGTACCGCCGCGCCGCCGCTGCCGAAAGCCGCACGGTCCTGCTCCGGCGAGCCCGCCGCACCTCCTCTCCTCCGTCTCCGCCGCGCATATGCACCGCCGCCAGTCAAAAACCGATCCACAGCCGCCTCCTTCTTCCTCCCTCCTTCGTGTCTCTCTCCACGGATCGCTCCCACCCTCCCCTCCTTAAATAGCCGCCCCACCCAACAGTAAACCCGTGACCTACCACCCCCTACCCCCTATCCCTACCCTCACGAGAAAGCCGAAACCGACGCAGAGATTCTCTGCGTCGGTTTCGGGAAGACGACAGTGGGGTGCAGATAGCGCCTTCTCAAAGGCGCTATCGCGCCCTAAATCACGGGTTTTCCGGTCCACGTGGATCCACGTGGGACCGGAAAACCCTTCCGTGTCCACGCGTGGACACGATAGCGCCTTCGCGTAAGGCGCTATCGCTGTACATGTCCACGTCGGTCCACGTGGACATGCCGACGTGGACATGTACATTGATAGCGCCTTCGCGAAGGCGCTATCCGATCCACGCGGGACGGGGAAACCATCTGTTCCATCGTTGTCCACGTGGAGACATCGATGCGCCTTCTCGTAAGCGCTATCGCGTACATGTCCACGTCTGGTCCCACGTGGACATGTCGACGTGGACATGTACACCGATAGCGCCTTTCGAGAAGGCGCTATCGTTGTCTCCACAAAAAAAAAAAAAATTGCCACGTCACATGCCACGTAGATGGCGCCTTCCCACAAGGCGTTATTGCCTACCCCCGAATAAAAAGTTTTGACCCCTATTTTCCTCATTAAAAGTAAAAACATGTGTACTTTGGTGAATTAAAAACTAAGGCCTATAAGACAACTCGCACTTTTCGAGTGTAAGTTAAGAGATAACTTGGGAGAGTTGGTCAACCAAATAAAATTAGCACCAATTCTCCTCAAGTTATTTCCAAGCGATTAACTCCACCCTCTAATCAAACAAAGGCCTTATTTGGTTAGGGGTGGAGTTAACTCCCGATAGATAACTTAGAGGGGAGTTGGAACTAATTTTGTTTGGTTGTCCAACTTCCTCCAAGTTATCCCTCAACTCACATCAAAGGGTGAAAGAGGAGAGTTATCTCCCATGAGTTTGCAGACACAATTACACCTCATTAAGTACATTTTATTGTCCACATCCATCTCCTTTGTTTAAAAGATATTTATGTCAATTCATAGATTTTATTATTTAAAAATTTATAACTTTTCTGCAAGTTATTGATGAACTCTCCTAAAAAATAATCATGCAATATGATAAATTATTTTATTTAATAAAATTACCTTAAGAAAAGTCTCGATTTGAACATGTTTTGTTAAAAATATCTAAATTAAAAAATAAGAGTTATGTAAAATTTACCGCATTTCCTACTTAATCATAAAATATCACATGTTTCTTTACAAAATTATAAAATGTCACTTATACATACTAATACAGCTTACACATATTTACCTTCAAAAGAAAAAATAATAAAAAAATAAAAACTAAACTGACCTTTAGAAAAAAAAAAACTTAAAAACTAAACTAATACTTAAATAACTACTATCAAGAAAAATAGAAAATTATATGAAAAAGTATAGAATTTAAATAAGATATTACAATATTTTTTTTAGAAGTTATTATTAAATTTAAATTTTTTATATCAAGAATTATATTATATATTTTTTTGAAAGATAAAGTATTTCTTTTATAATTTTTATTAATTGCAATTATGCGCTCTATGCATGAGGAAAACCTGAATATCAATATAAAATAAAAATAAATTTTATGTAATAACAAAAGTAAAAAAAAAAATGATGTAATCTTTAGTTGATTTGATGCAATGAACAATATCGAAGTGGACAAACCGAGTTTATTCTCACTAGGTATATGATCAAATTTATTTAAAAGAGTTAATTGAGCAAATATATCATGTAATAACAAAAGTAAAAAAAATATGATGTAATCTTTAGTTGATTTTATTTTTAAAAATTTTATTTCTCCATTGAAATTTGGAATTTAATATTTAATAATAGGTATGGATACCTACGGTACCTTATTACCCAAATAGTTAATACCGATATCTCGTCCAACCAAAAAACAGGGTAAAAGGGTAGGGTATACCCCATGCCCTACCCATTGACGTCATTACTTTTGGGCCTTACACTACTTTGTAGTATAACGATATTCATATATAATTGTCGATTTCCTATCTCTTTCGTTTACGCTTGTTTTAACAATCCTAAAAAAATATACCTCGTGCCACGTGTCATTTCGTGGTCGTACGTGGGACCCACTTGTCGTGATACACATGTCCAAATCTCGGGAGTCGACATCGATGCATGTTATTTTTGGTTTGATGCTTGTAAAGGGCCCGAAAAGGGCCCAAAAAAAAAATTAGAAAAGGTTTACACCAACAAATAGTTCCTCGAAAGGTGTGCCACCACTAAGATTTGTCTAATTTGAACACTTTTGGGATTTAAAAATCTAGAATTTCTCACATAGGCTCTAATACAATATAAATTTGCCCATATGATTATCGGGGCATAGTTTACCAAATATGTCGGATATTGGGTACGGATTTGGAGGTGTGTCGAGAGCGATGTGAGTGCGTATTAGCTTGGATACGGGTAGGTAAACCAAATAGAAAATTGTACAGTAATTTCATTTTAAGCTATTGAATATTGTTGTTCATTGCTTTGATATCTATCTTTGGAATTTTCATTGGTTGAGTGGTCCATTGGCAAGTGAGTCATGGTTATTATTTATCTGTGATATGAGCTCTTATCTGGACGCCGTTGATATCTACCAATTGAGTGTACGTTGGGGGCACTTATCCGGGTCTGTAGATATCTCATAGTCGCAAGGGTTAGGGCTGGTAGGCTGTGTCTCGTTCTGAACCCGATCGGATGGGCTTTTGCCGCGACTCAACGACTTGTTGGTCGGGACTCCTTGCTATTCGGCTTTTGTATTCCGGACCCTCACTTATTGATTGATTTATTTGCAGTCTTTTATATTCATGTGTTCCCTGTTCTTTTCTTTCTATTTGCATTAATTAGACTGATTTATTTATTTTCGAAATGTTGTATATATGTCATACTTGGTGTTATTTACCTAGGCTCGTCATTCTTCTCGTTTGACGGAGGCGATCCACAATTCAACAAGGGAAGGCTCCACAAATTAGGAGATATTATTTGAGGATACCGAGCGGTTCCTACCACCTTGTCCGACATAGGTGATTCTTTTGTATTATTAGATATACTTGTTTTAAAACACTGGGAGTTGGGTTTTTGAGAGATTTTAGGCATGTATGTCTTGTATTTACTCTCCTCTGAATGTTCATTGATGATGATATACATATTCGGGGCTTCCACACTCTAGGTTGTCTTAACTTGTGTCTTTGATGTTTTTCAGTTAGATTGAGGTTTAAATTGCTTCCGCTATAACTATGATAACTCACTAATTGATTAACTCAACTTTAATTGCTTGATATATGGTAAATGATATAAAGGAAGGCTGACTAGGCTTGCGTGACTCAGCGAGACGGGCTCGGGGGTCCACGTAAGTCTAGGTAGCGTGGGGCCCAGTTTAGGATTGTGCAACTGGGGTCGTCACAGTTGTCGCCCCTATAGTTAAGAATCCACCTCCTCCCAAACTTAATTTTATGGACCCGTCACCATTGAAGAGTAAAATACTAGAATGACAACATGTAAGTCACACGGCTCGACGCATTGGCCCACATAACTGTCGTCCATGCGACCTTAACTCGTATGTTATACACCTGGATCTCGTATATGCCTACATCTATGCATGCATAGGGGCGGCTCTAATGGCCGATATGGCTTCTCGCGTGACTTCCCCTAGTCATTTTAGCATTCCCATATTTTTCCTCTCAATGTCTATTTTGGGGTAGACAATGTTGATTTCCTTTTTGCCACATCAACCCCACTTCCAATTCACATCCCTATTGGAGATGCTTTAAAGTTACAATCTCGTTTCACTTGGTCTCCCAACTCAAAAACAATACCTATCTACGTGATGTCGAATCTCTCCTTCTTTTTTTTTTTTTAATCATTGTTTAGCTAGCACTCTTGTGTGCATGCATTTTTTGTTTACCCAGTTTTGCTGTTAGTGGTGCTGGGATTACTGAGAGAGTCTTCAGTGCAATTCTTGTTTTTACCAAATTTCCAATGAAAACTGGGTCTATGTGTCAACTTAGCTAGTATATAGCCGTGGTCCCTTCAAAGACGTTCAATAATGTATATATGGCTGTGTTCACTTCTCCCTTCTGCAGTGTCTGAAGCGTGTACTTCCCTCACCCGGGCTTCTTTCCTCATTGATCAAAATGAGCTGGTGGTGGTCAGGAGCAATTGGAGCTGCAAGGGTAAGTAAACCTTTCAATCAAAGCAAATTCATACTTCTCGATGTTGCTGTGATTTTAAGCATGTATCTACTATGTGTGTTTTTGCTATTTTTTGAACGTTATCAATTTTGATTCAATTCAAACTTCAAAACCCAATTACCCACTTTCAACCACTTTTGTTCTTCTCTTAACTGATCTCATGAATTCCGATGTTACTCTACAGATCTTAATTCTTGTGTTGCGAATGATTGTTGTATTGTGATCTCAACTTTGATGTTGCTTTGTTTTGAACTACGTATAAACTCTAGCTTGTTTTTCTCTGTTTCAGAAGAAAGTCGATGAGCATGAGGTCCCTCTCAATTACCAAAGTGTGGCCTTGGTGGTTGGAGTGACAGGAATCGTGGGCAACAGCTTGGCCGAGATCCTGCCATGCTCCGACACCCCCGGTGGCCCATGGAAGGTCTATGGCGTTGCTCGCCGCCCTCGTCCGTCCTGGAACGCAAATAACCGAATGGAGTACATCCAATGCGACGTCTCAGACACCGAAGAAGCTCAATCCAAGCTATCACCCCTCACAGATATCACCCACATCTTCTACGTCACATGGGCACCTCGCCCCACCGAAGCAGACAACATTGAAATCAACTCTCTAATGCTCAAAAACGTTCTTCAATCTGTCATACCAAATGCCCCCAATCTCCAGCACGTTTGTCTCCAAACGGGTATCAAGCACTACTTCGGACCCTTTGAGTCTCTAGGCAAAATCAAGCAACATGACTCGCCTTTTGTCGAAGACGTGCCCAGACTGAGCGCGCCCAATTTCTATTATGCCCAAGAGGACATACTGTTTGATGAAATTAAGCGAAAGGAGGGCTTGACATGGTCTGTACATCGGCCAGGAATCATTTTTGGGTTCTCCCCTTATAGTTTGGCGAACATGGTGGGCACCCTTTGTGTCTATGCTGCAATTTGCAAACACGAGGGGACGCCGTTGAGGTTTCCTGGGACTAGAGTGGCTTGGGAAGGATATTACAACGATGTTTCAGACGCGGACTTGATTGCCGAGCAAGAGATATGGGCGGCGGTGGATCCTTATGGGAAGAATGAAGCGTTTAATTGCAGCAATGGAGATGTGTTCAAGTGGAAGCAGTTGTGGAAGGTGTTGGGAGAGCAGTTTGGCGTCGAATGTGCGGAGTTTGAGGAAGGGTTGAGCTTGGAGGAGATGATGAAGGATAAGGGTGGAGTGTGGGATGAGATTGTGAGGGAGAAAGAGCTATACCCAACTAAGTCGGAGGAGGTTGGGGCTTGGCAGATTTTTGATGCTATGTTCAGTTTGAAAGAGCCTTATTTGGTCAGCATGAACAAGAGCAAAGAACATGGATTCTTGGGTTTTAGGAATACTGTCAATGCTTTTGTTTCATGGATTGACAAAACAAAGGCCTATAAGATTGTTCCTTAGAAGGGTTAGTGTGTTTTCATTTTGTTTTCATTGATGATGATGAAGTAAGATGAAGAATGAAGAATTAGTGCCTGCTCTTTAGAGTAATTTACTGCAAAAATTCTTATTATGGAGAGAGAATGTGTACATGTGCACAAAAAACTAAGGCCTATAAGATAACTGAGTAAGTTAGGAAATAGCTTTTATGAGAGTCGGTCAACCAAACAAGATTAGTTCCAACACTCCTCAAGTTATTTCCAAGCGGTTAACTCCACCCCTAATCAAACAAAGGCTTTGTTTGGTTATGCGTGGAGTTAACTCTCAGGAGATAACTTGGAGGGGAGTTGGAAGTAATCTTATTTGGTTGTCCAACTTCCCTCCAACTCACACCTGAAAGAGGGGAGTGATCTCCCAAGAGTTTGCAGATACAATTACCCTTCATTAATTATCTTTTATTTCCCACATCCATCTCCTTTGTTTAAAAGGTATTTATATTATGTCAATTCATATATTTTATTATTTAAAAATTTACAACTTTTCTACAAGTTTAAAATTGAACCAAACATGTAAATATGATCTTTCACCGTGAGTTAACTCCAAGAAGTTAACTCCGCTCGCATTGTAAGTTGACAAAAACAAACTAAACAAGGCCAAAGCCTAATATGTCTCAATATATATTAAACATTTCGTAAAGTTGGCTCAAACCTGTAGCGTCTCAAGTGAGATGGATAAGGTATCGCTTGTCAAAATGGTTAGAGAGGTTGCAGTTTAACTCCCATTGAAAAGTAAAAAAAAAATGTTGGCTAAAGTTTGTAATTTTTTGTTTTCAAAAAAAAAGTTTGTAATTTGTTTAGTGTCGATGTTTAAATGCAACTTAAGCAAGTGCAGCGCGTAGATGATAATCACACATGTTGATGGACTAGAGAACTAGTAACCGCTAACGTGTTGGAAAATGCTTTTTTCACATCACCAAATTCAATATCCCCCAAGTCACATCGCCTTACAAGTTGTTTGTGCGCGTCTCCTCGAATACACATATTTTGTCAATGTTTAAATAGACAAATGTATAATTAAAAACGCAAACTATTGAAGGTTTAGTATTGGCAAATGAGTAAAACTCTGTCAAACTTCAACTCGTGCAGATATAGATTTGTAGACAACTTCAAACTTGTCTGCTCGTTTTTGCAAGTCAAAAAAAATGAGCTGGTGGTGGTCTGGAGCCATTGGTGCTGCCATCCCCTCCCTAGCTACTATCCAATCCCTAATTCCATTTCTGAATTGATCTTATTCTGTTCAAGATTCATTGCTGTTGATGTTGTTCTGCTTCAATTTCATACTTTTTGATGTTGTTGTGCTCAAGATTTATTTTATTTTATTTTATTTATTTTTACTAATCTTGGACTCGCAGGAGGAAGGTAGGACCACATAGGCAACAACTCTAGCCAAGAGTTAATTTGAACCTTTTTAATTCCCAAGACTCGTAATTGAGAACTTCGGTTAATGGAGGAGAGAGACTGATGTCATCCCACCACAACCCTCTTGGTCAGGTTTTTTGATTTAGTTTTTTAGACTTTAGTGTGTGTGCACGCTAAGGTAGATAATTCTCTTAATCATCTAAAGAGTATATCTATATATACTTGCTCAAGTAGGACCTCTTTTATAACTTCTATACTGATTAGTAATGCACTAATTTGGCATGTTGAGCATGATGGTGTAGATAAAATCTGCATTCTTGTCCAAGGCATTATAGAGTCCAATAATTTTGGTTGCCATGGCATAGAATGTAGATCACTTGTAGTCTCAATTCATACAATATGGATAGAGATACGTCAATTTCGAATTTTAATAAATAAAAGGTAGTTGGATTACAATTTAGGATGGAAAATTGAATCATAAATCTTATCGAGTGGTAGGCGTTGCCTTCTGACGTGAATTTGGGATGTACGTCTAGAATTTTCAAAAAAGATTGAGACATATTCAAAATCATTACCTGAAATGCCCCTATCTTTGAAACTTAAGTAGATAAATTCATAATCAAACATAAAATTATTGAAGGGTATTATTGACAAACAACAAGTAAAACTCTTTGACAAAATCAAAGATGATTAAACGTGTAATACCTAAATATTTATTCCTATAATAAGTGCACATCAATCCAACATAGACCTTCTTCATTTGCTAACATTTCTGCTCATTGTTTCAGGAGTCCTAAAAAATGAGCTGGTGGTGGTCAGGAGCCATCGGCGCTGCCAAGGCAACATCCCCAATCCCTAATTTCATTTCTAATAAATTGATAATGCTCTGTTCTCAATCTCAACTTACGTACTCTGTTTTCCCCTGTTTCAGAAGAAAATCGATGAAGACGATGCCCCTACCAAGTACCAAAGCGTGGCCTTGGTGGTGGGAGTCACAGGCATCGTCGGCAACAGCCTTGCCGAGATCCTCCCCCTCTCCGACACCCCCGGCGGCCCCTGGAAGGTCTACGGCGTCGCCCGCCGCCCCTGCCCCTCCTGGTCCTCCGACCACCCAATTCACTACATTCAATGCGACGTCTCCAACGCCCATGAATCACAATCCAAGCTTTCCCCCCTCACAGACATCACCCACATCTTCTACGCAACATGGTCGTCTCGCCCCACCGAAGCAGACAACATCCAAACCAACTCTCTAATGCTCAAAAACGTCCTCCAATCAGTCATCCCCAACGCGCCCAATCTCCAACACGTCTGCCTCCAAACGGGGCGCAAGCACTACATCGGATCATTCGAGTCCTTCGGTAAGATCAACCATCACGACCCTCCATTTCTTGAAGATTTGCCTAGATTGGATTGCCCTAATTTCTATTATGCTCAAGAGGATGTGTTGTTTGATGAAATTGAGAAAAAAGAGGGCTTGACGTGGTCGGTTCATCGGCCGGGGACGATTTTCGGGTTCTCCCCATATAGTTTGATGAATGTGGTGGGTACCCTTTGTGTGTATGCTGCTATATGTAAGCATGAAGGGAGCGTGTTGAGGTTTCCGGGGACGAGGGTGGCGTGGGAGGGGTATAGCGATGTTTCGGATGCGAATTTGATCGCGGAGCAGCAGATATGGGCGGCGGTGGATCCTTACGCGAAGAATGAAGCGTTTAATTGTAGTAATGGGGATGTGTTTAAGTGGAAGCATTTGTGGAAGGTGTTGGGGGAGCAGTTTGAGGTTGAGTGTGGTGAGTTTGAGGAAGGGGTGAGTTTGGAGGAGATGATGAAGGATAAGGGGGGAGTGTGGGATGAGATTGTGAGGGAGAATGAGCTTTGCCCGACGAGGTTGGAGGAGGTTGGGGTGTGGTGGTTTGTGGATGCGATTTTCAGTGTCATGGAGCCATTGTTGGATAGTATGAATAAGAGCAAAGAGCACGGGTTCTTGGGTTTCAGGAATTCGACTTATTCATTTATTTCATGGATTGACAAGATGAAGGCTTGCAAGATTGTTCCTTAGCTGGTTGGGGGTGCTATTGCGGCGTGGAAGGTTTGTTGTATTGCTTTAGAAAGAAAAAGGAATAATAAACGGTTAGTGAAATGTTTTTCGCTGATATAAACACTGTTGCTACTTCTTTTGCTATCATTGTTGAGTTGCTATGAACAAAATGCTATATCAAAACATTGATGGAGATAATGTATTATGTGCAAAATTATGCTCATGTCAATGGATAATCTTAGAGGCTTTTGCTTGCGAGTGTGTGTATCTATGTGTTCAATTTTCTAACCTGGCCTTGGCAATTGAATCAGAGAATTCTTGTTGCATTACGTGAATTTTACATTGAGAAGCTCAGGTTTCAGGGTTTTAAATTTGTTTGTGTGGATGTGTAGATAATTCACTTAATTGTCGAAAGAGTATAACTACCCTTCCTCAAGTGATTTGAGGACATGTTGTGTCCTGTACCTAGTCGGACAAAAAGGAGATTTTGGTTTTTTCTTCTTTTGAAGTCGATGTGTTTATATTTTTCTTATACTTTTGAGTGATGTCCATGGTGTGCGGTACCTCTGTTAACTAATACGATATCGAAATACTTGTCCTGGCTCTTAAACTAGAACTATCTACTTTTTTTTTTTTTTTTTTCGGTTGACATCCTACCTGCGCAAATTATTTCTTGAGAAAATTATTATGAATGATGAAGCATGTCCAGTAGCCAATGGTCAAGAAGCCTGAGATTCATTCCCAAGAATGCTTTGTTTTGTGTTAAAAAAATTTTTTATGATTCTCACCTATCTTGTATTTCAGCCTTTCTTGACTATCCCCTAGAAATGTTTTTTTTGACTTCGGATCTTACCATCGTAAAATATTACTTTTATGCACTACAATTCCCAACTCCATGAAGGTTGATGTAATCATAAAACACAATCAGCCACGACAATCTAAACAGGGAGTTTTATAACTTCTCTATTGATTGGTATGTTGAGCATAATGCCGTGGATAAAATCTGCATTCTTTTCCAAGGCATTATGAGCATTTTCCATTGCTGTGATCAAAAGCTATCATTGTCCATATAATTACTGCATTATCTCTCATTTTTTGAATTAAGGTGCTTGTATGCACCAATTTTTTCGTTGATCCCATCCTTTATTGCCACTTGCTTGAAGATCTTAATATTCTGACAAAGCTTATTGTATAAACCGACACTTTTGGTTGCCTTGGCCTGAAATGTATAAAGTAG
The DNA here is from genome assembly GCA_039657325.1 of Stephania cephalantha. Taxonomy (NCBI): domain Eukaryota; kingdom Viridiplantae; phylum Streptophyta; class Magnoliopsida; order Ranunculales; family Menispermaceae; genus Stephania; species Stephania cephalantha. The sequence continues at coordinate 10,476,841 of CM077567.1, forward strand.
TAGTCTCAATGGACAGGGACAACTTCTATGTTTAGTGTCAACATTCATCTGTTATCTATGCATTATTCCCTCAACTTTTATTACTTATTAGCTAATGTGTATTTGATCAATTTCTGCACATCTCAATGTGAAAATGTTGAATGACATTGTCAATATGGCGAACGTTCACCTCTGCGATCGTGGCAGATATAGTTGCTTCTTTGTTTCAGTTTCCTGTTCTCCAAGAATATAATTTTGGACAGGTTAATCCATGAATATTACTAGTCTATTCATGATCCCATTGTTATTGATGTTTTGTTCACCATTTTTGTCAAGTCAATTTGACGATGTTAGAGTTCATCTTTTTGTTGAATATGTGCTTATTGCAACAGTTAACTTCTTTTTTTCACGCCCTACTTTATATCACCATGGACCTTGTTTGACTGTCATATAGATGAGCTGAAAGTGCTGCATACTGTTGGCTTAAAAACAACTGAAAACGTTATCTAAACACTTTGGAAATAGCAGTGGTCCTAAGCTTGTGACCTTTATATGGCCTTTTCTTGACTTTCGGCTGGGCATTATTGGTGCTACTCTCCACCTACCTTTCAACTCCATTGTCTGTCACGCTTATGTTCTATATTTTCTAGATCTATGAAGAAGATTATATGAGATCAGAAAGAAACCACATAACGCATATCTAGGCCTTGATTGTATGTTTGTTGTGGCCTTGATTGCATTTCTTACCAAGTTTTGCTGTTTGTGGTGTTGGGATTACTGAGAATCTTGAGTGCTATTCTAGTTTTTACCAAGTTTTCAATCTAGTTAAAAATTGATGAAATGGATCTAGACCCAATTTCTTCTATTTCTCTTGCATATAAAAGTACTCACTGAGCTGTAATGCGAGGCATGTCCTTATGCAAGCTGGGTCCATGTGTCACCTGCGCAAATGGTCCACGTTGCCTTCTCCATCTCCATCACTAATTCCCAATATATATAGCTGTATTCCCTTCTCCCTTCTCCACTGTCTGTAAGGGATCACTTTCCTCATCTGAGCTTCTTCTATTCATTGATCAAAATGAGCTGGTGGTGGTCAGGAGCAATTGGAGCTGCAAGGGTAAGTAAACCTTTCAATTCAAGCAAATTTGTCCCTATTGATGTAGCTGCGATTTTAAACACGTGTTTGTGTTTTCCTTATTCAATTGCACTAAATCGTGCGCAATGAAAGAGTTTGATTCATGTAGCCGACCCCAACTAGTTTGGGATTGAGGCTTTGTTTGTGTTTTCCTTATCTGGTGTTTTGATTGTTTTGTGCTGCTAATTGCTTGTGCAGATGAAATTTGAGGAAGGCCAAGGCCCTACAGAATACCAGAGTGTAGGCCTTGTGGTTGGTGTCACAGGCATAGTAGGTAACAGCTTGGCCGAGATCCTCCCGCTCTCAGACACCCCCGGCGGCCCTTGGAAGGTCTACGGCATTGCTCGCCGCCCCCGCCCTGCCTGGAATGCCGACCACCCAGTCGAGTACATCCAGTGCGACGTATCCGATCCCCAAGACACCCTCACCAAGCTCTCCCCTCTCACTGATATCACTCACATCTTCTATGTCACCTGGGCTGCTAGGCCTACTGAAGAGGAAAGTTGTGAAGTTAATGGCCTCATGTTCAGAAATGTCCTTAAAGCAGTAATCCCAAATGCTCCAAATCTCAACCATGTATGCCTCCAAACAGGAACCAAGCACTACATTGGTCCATTTGACTGGGCAGACAAAGTTAAGCCTCATGAGCCACCATTCTCTGAAGAGCTTCCAAGATTGAGTTCTCCTAACTTCTACTACACCCTTGAAGATGTACTCTTTGAGGAGGTGGAGAAGAAGGAAGGCGTGACATGGTCGGTGCATCGACCGGGGCCTATCTTCGGATTCTCTCCCTACAGCTTGATGAATGTAATTGGGACTCTATGTGTGTATGCCACAATATGTAAACATGAGGGTCAGCCATTAAGGTTTCCAGGAACTCTGGCGGTTTGGGATGGTTACTATGATGCCTCCGACGCTGATTTAATTGCGGAGCAAGAGATATGGGCGGCGGTGGATCCTTATGCGAGGAATGAAGCATTCAATTGCCTGAACGGAGATGTGTTCAAGTGGAAGCACTTGTGGAAGGTGTTGGGAGAGCAGTTTGGCGTCGAGTGTGCGGAGTTCCAAGAAGGGGTAAGCCTGCAGGAGATGATGAAGGACAAGGGTGGAGTGTGGGATGAGATTGTGAGGGAGAATGAGCTTTGCCCAACAAAGTTAGAGGAGGTTGGGGTGTGGTGGTTTGTGGACACTATTTTTGGGGCTAAGGAGACAATGTTGAGTAGCATGAACAAGAGCAAAGAGCATGGGTTCTTGGGGTTCAGGAATTCCAACCACTCTTTCATTGCATGGATAGACAGGTTGAAGGCTCATAAGATTGTTCCTTGATGTGGAAAATAAAAGTTTTGCTGTTGGTAGGACTGGCTTTCAACTTCTGGTTTGATGTCAATTTGAGTATATATAATATCATATACTATATGCTATATATGGATTTGGGTCTGATTTACTGGTTTGATGTCTATTTAATGTTCTGTAATTTCAACTTTGTATGAGGTTGGCAGATTCATTCCCATGTGAGATCTGGGTTGGGTTGGAGTCCGTTTGTGCAAACTGGGTTGATGTGGTTTTATGCTAAACCTCTCGTGAGCTACTTGTAACGTTTGATCTAGCTTGCGAAGCTCTTGAATGATGTAGCGATTGAACAAGAGACGAGAAACGAGTGCTAAGGTTAATATAGTCATTGACTTTAAGGGTATTTTAGTTAAGAATTTTATTCTTTTAGATTGGGTGTGGAGATACTTTAAGGGTCTTTTAGTTAAGAATTTTATTCTTTTAGATTGGGTGTGGAGATAGTTTGGATGGGTTGAAATAGCAAACCTCAAAATATTTTCTCAAAAACATGTATGGAAGATGCACAAGAATAAGAGAAGTGACTCATATGCCCATATAAATTTATTAAAAAAATAAAAAAAGTTGCGCTAAAGGCACCCAGCTTTGCATAAGGGCAAGCCAGCTAATAAATTTTTTAACCGCAAAAAAGCATAAAAAAGCGATTGATGTAGGGGATTTTGGTTTTTGTTCTCTAGGTTCGAGTGAACCATAAAAAACAAAATAGGTTCATGTTACCATGTCGGCACCCCAAAAGCTCTAATTTGCTCTCCGTGCTAAAATCGAAGAAAATGTTGCAAGTTCACGTTATTTTTGATGAAAATGAAAGTATGTGTTATTTCTGCAAAAAATGATGAAAATTTGTGTTATTTTTTATAGTTAGATAGTTAGTTTTTTTTTTTTTTTTTTTTTTTTTTTTTTTTTTTTTTTTTAGGTTCAACAACCTTCCTTAGAAACGACTCATGCCCCCGTTAAAATACATATGTTGGTTTGCCCTATTTTCACCCAGTGGTCCTACTTGGCTCTAGCTCAGATTAATTGGGGCCTACTAGACTTCCGATATTAAGTGGCTTAAACAAAAAATAAATGAATAAATAATTTCCTTCAAAAATAAATAAATAAGATAAAATTGTTGTAAACTAAGTTGGAACTTGCTAAAAACTAGAGAAGGAAATTAGAAGACTAAGAACTTATACTACTACAAAAGAAAGAGAAAAAATAAGATAGTTGGAATGAGAAGTTTTCATTCAACTTGGTGTGCTCTTACAATGAAGTTAGTATCCTTTATATAGGCCATTTGGTATGATGACAAATGTGCCTTAGCAATGTGGGACTAAAACATACACCCCATGTACATTGAAATGGTTACAAAGAACATGACAATACACAAACCAATGGAAGTACATAACTACACAATATGTTGGTGTACATGCATGGTCATCCACACTTCACAACACTCCCCATTGGATGACACTTGCTTAGAGATTGTGCCTCGTTAAAACTTCTACTAAGAAAAACCATGTGGGAAAAAATATAGTAAAAGAAAAAGAGTACACTATTCTCATAAATATTAAGACGGGTATAATATTGTTAAGATTGCCTCATTAAAAACCTTGCTAGGAAAACCCAATGGGATAAAACCATAGCTAAGGAAAAAAGAGTGCAATACACTAATCAATAACTCCCCTCATGTGAACATGGGTGAAACTTGTTCGCTTTCTTTGCTTGCAATGTCTTTAAGTTTACGCAAGCCAATACCATATGTAAGCCTTTTAAATGTCGTAGTTGGTAAGGCTTTTGTAAATAGATCAGCAAGATTATCACTCGATCGGATTTGCTTGACATCAATTTCACCATTCTTCAAGCTCATGCGCATAAAAGAATTTTGGTGAAATATGTTTTGTTCTGTCCCCTTTTATGAATCCTTCACTTAATTGTGCAATACATGCTTTGCGTTATCTTCATATAATATGGTTGGAGAATCTTTTATTGAAGGCAATCCACATGATTCTTGAATATGTTCAATCATATTTCTCAACCATACACATTCACGACTTGCTTCATGAATTGCAAGTACTTGAGAATGGTTGGAAGAAGTAGCAACCATAGTTTGCTTTATCGACTTCCATGATACAATATTACCACATGTGAATACATATCCCGTTTGAGAACGGGCCTTGTGGGATCAGATAAAAATCCAAAGATCAAGATAACCTTGTAGATTCAATTTTACCCTCTCGAGTAGAATAAACCCATGTCACTTGTTCCTCGAAGATATCGGAAAATATGTTTAACACCATTCCAATGTCTTCGAGTTGGTGATGAGCTGTATCTTGCAAGTAGGTTGACAGCAAAAGCAATGTCAGGTCTTGTACAATTTGCAAGATACATAAGTGCACCAATTGCACTTAAATATGGTACCTCCGGACCAAGTAGCTCTTCATCACTTTCATGAGGTCGAAATGGATCCTTATCCACTTCAAGTGATCTGACAACCATTGGAGAGCTCAATGGATGCGCCTTGTCCATATAAAATCTTTTTAATATTTTTTCAATATAATTTGATTGATGGACAAGTACTCCACTTGAAAAATGTTCAATTTGCAAACCAAGACAAAGTCTTGTTTTTCCAAGTTCTTTCATCTCGAATTCCTTTTCAAGTATTCGGATGTTCTAACGATGTCGTCGTGGTTTCCCACTATATTTAAATCATCAACATATACAAATAATCACAAATCCTGTTGATGATCTTTTAATGAAGACACGTGGGCAAAGCGGATTATTTACATATCCTTCTTTCAAGAAATAATCACTAAGGCGTTTATACCACATTCGTCCGGATTGTTTCAATCCGTACAAAGACCTTTGTAATTTTATAGAATGCATGTTATGAGGTTTTGATTTTATTTCTTCGGATATTATAAATCCTTCGGGATTTTCATATATATCTCACTGTCTAGGATCCGTACGATATGCTTTAACGACATCCATTAAATGTATATCAAGCCCTTCGAAACTACGAAGGCTTATCAAGAACCGAAATGTGATTGCATCTATAACAGGAGAATATGTTTCCTCATAATCGATGCCAGGTCTTTGTGAGAAACCTTGAGCTACAAGTCTTGCTTTGTACCTTGTAACTTCATTTTTTCCGTTTCTCTTTCGTACAAATACTCATTTATATCCAATGGTTTTACGCCATCCGGCGTTTGGACAATTGGTCCAAAAACCTCTCGTTTCCTTAACGAGTTTAACTCTGCTTGGATAGCATCTTGCCATTTTTGCCAATCGGTCTTTTTCGATATTCGTCCACTTATCGTGGTTCGGATCATCATCATTTTCACATATTTCAAAGGACACATTGAAAGCAAATATATCATCGGGAACAATTTCATTTCGATCCCAAATCTTACCGAGTTTAAATAATTTATTGAGATCTCATTATTTTCATCTTTTTCCTTTTTTTCTAGAGGAAGTTGTTCCTCATCGAATCAACTTGTTCGACAAACCCTTATCAAAGGATTCTTGTGCTTTCTCGGGAGTATTTTGATTTGTATTTATTTTTACTCCGTTTTCCTCTTTCGAGGAATTGTATCCTTTGAACCAATGGTCTTCCACGCTTTAAGCGTTTCGTTGGTTCTTGTGCATTTTGTTGCACGAGAGACATCAATTCTTGCGGGAACATTTACAACTGGAATATGTGATTTTGTCACTTGTTTTGCATCATTAAATGCATCGGGTAATTGATTTGCAATTTGTTGCAAATGAATGATCTTTTGAACTTCAAGTTCACACCGATTTGTGCGTGGATCATAATGTGATAAAGTTGATGCATTCCAAGCAATTTCTCGCCATTCCTTTTGAATTGGCTTCTTATCTCCCCCCAATGGTGGGAAAATTGCTTCATCAAAGTGACAATCAAGAAAAACGTGCGGTAAATAAATCCCCTGTTTAGGGCTCAAGGTATCTTATAATGGACGATGAGTTAAATCCAACATAAATCCCAAGTTTTCGTTGTGGGCCCATCTTAGTTCTATTGGGAGGTGGTATAGGAACATACACTTTGCACAACCAAAAATTCTCAAGTGTGAAATATTTGGTTGTTGACCTAAAATGAGTTGCATGGGGAATGTTCATGGTATGCGGTAGGTCTATAACGAATGATAGATCTTTATGAAGGATCGCATGTCCCCAAACTGAAGTTGATAACTTAGTTCTCATGATTAAAGGTCTGGCAATTAATTGAATGCGTTTGATAAGAGATTCGCCAAACCATTCGGGTATGCACATGTGGAACGAGAATGTTCAATGGTAATTCCTATAGACATGCAATAATTTCTAAATGCTTGAAATTGAAATTCACGGCATTATCAAGACGGATGGTCTTGATTGGGTTGTCGAGAAATTGTGCTCTTAACTTAATGATTTGTGCTAAAAGTCTAGCAAATGCAACATTGCGGGTTGAAAGCAAACAAACATGTGACCACCTAGTTGATGCATCTATCAAAACCATGAAATATCTGAATGGTCCACAATGAGGATGAATAGGACCACATATGTCTCCCTGAATGCGTTCTAAGAAAACTGGGGATTCCACAACAATTTTACTTGGGGATGGTTTAACTATCAATTTACCTTGAGAACAACTAGCACAATTATAATCACCAGCTGAAAATATTTTGTGACTCCTTAAAGGATGTCCATGCGAATTATTAATTATTCTTCGCATCATTGATGATCCTGGATGACCAAGCCGGTCATGCCATAAAATGAATGTCTTTGGATCATTAATTTTCTTATTCAAGACGACATTCGTTTCGACATGCCTTATATGAGTAAAATATAATCCAGATGATAAAGCTGGGAATTTTTCTAACACTTCTTTTTCCCATTTGAAATCAATGTGACATAGAGAAATTCTCTATTATTTTCGTTCACGGTTTCAATGTGATATCCATTTTGTCGAATATCTTTAAAGCTCAAGAAATTTCTTCTTACGGATTTTTCGAGTATAAGGCATTGTCAACATGAATTGTTGTTCCCCCATGCAACATAATATTTGCTCTTCCAGAGCCATTAATCAAATTGGAGATGCCATATATTGTTTGAACATTAGCCTCAACTAAGTTCAAATTGGAGAAATATTCTCTATTTTTAAGGATTGTATGCGTTGTAGCACAATCAAGAAAGGCATATATCGCTCTTATTTGATTCATGACTTGAACACATGATTTGTTGATCCATCCGACAAATAATGTTTGGCAAATCAGAAAAAAAAAGTCATATTTCAATGATAAAATTCATAATATTTTGCCTTTGATTTTGAAGGCATGGTAAAGGTCACAAAAATATTCGGGCATATATATGACAATATTTAGGCAAAATAGCCTTTCATATATGACTAAAAAAAATGTCACAATTATGAGCGCTCATTGTCAATAATTATTTGCCCTTTGTAGTGGTGCACCACTTTTATTCCAATTTTTTTTTTGGTGGAATTGTCAATACGACCTTTACCTGATATTTTCACATTTTCCACGTCCATAAATTTATTATTGCGATCATGATCATTATATGCAACATATGCTTCTTAATTTGAAGCTGAACTAATTGGACGGGAGCGATATTATATTTATAATATCTCATTATTTTACTCAACTACCATGAGACAAGAAATCAATCCTTAATATTTATTGGATTGACGTGCGCACTCGATATTTGTTGCAGCAATAAATCGAGGCGGGCCACGTGACCCTTTTATTGTCTCATCAGTCATATTTCCACATAGCCTCAACATAGAGGTAATTAAAATTGTGGAATTATAATTAATATTTGACTGATTAAATTTTGTAGCATGAGACCCAAATTACTCATTTTGAGCTTTTTGGAGCATTACCCTTTTGGTATGTATATATATAACTCCATAATGTGAAAATATATATAAAGTGAAATATTCACTTTTCAAATCTCTAAAGAGAAATTTGTGAATGATTGTGTACAACATACAACCTCGCATGGATACAAGCTTTATTCATAATTTGTAATATTTAATTATCATGACAAGAATTATAATAAGATAACAAATTCAACTATGGTTGATTAATATTTTGAAAGTAAATATAAAATAATTTTCTATTTTCTTTTATGTAAAAAAAACATAACATATGATTAAGTATATGTTCACAACTTGATTTATTAATAATCAAATGTACTATTCGTATGAGTTGGTGGGACAACCTCCAGTTGGGTGGCGAGACAAAGTCTCGCTCAATGCCATGCCTCCTCGAACGGGATAACCCGTCTCCCTTTCAATGTTTAGCTTTACCTGGGGACAAGGCTTACCCACTATCAACTCAAACTTATAGCATGATTTGTATTATAAAATCAAGAATAGAACAATAACTAATCGTTTGTAGTTTTAAGAGAAAACTAGTTATGTCACATATTGACTTTTGATTTCTGATGTAGAAGATCGTACGAGACGCAACTACAGAGCATACTTTCGCAATCGGTGACGCTATAATGCATAATATATGAATAAAGTATGCATAGATAAAATGAAGCAACCATGATAATATAAATTGAACTTATTTAAAAGTTATACCTTCCTAGCTTTCTCTCCTTAACAAGCCTTCTTGAACTTCAAGATCTCCTTAATGCTAGAGCAAGCTCGTGCTGATAACGTGTTGTAAACTAAGTTGGAACTTGCTAAAAACTAGAGAAGGAAATTAGAAGACTAAGAACTTATACTACTACAAAAGAGAAGAGAAGAAATAAGATAGTTGGAATGAGAAGTTTTCATTCAACTTGGTGTGCTCTTACAATGAAGTTAGTATCATTTATATAGGCCATTTGGTATGATGACAAATGTGCCTTAGCAATGTGGGACTAAAACATACACCCCATGTACATTGAAATGGTTACAAAGAACATGACAATACACAAACCAATGGAAGTACATAACTACACAATATGTTGGTGTACATGCATGGTCATCCACACTTCACAACAAAAATGATAAGAATTGGTTGGACATTTTCAAAAGGAAATGTTTTAGTCTCATATGGGTTAAAAAGTAGTCTCATATGGGTTAAAAAGTTCAACTTTAAATAGTAGATATACTCTTGGACTACTTTAAGTATATATAAAAAAATTATAAGAGCTATGCAAAGTGAACCACTCGCGCGCGATGCATATGACCCACTTCGCATTTAAGCACACGCGTGTGGGCTGCTAACCATGGTTAAAGTTTTTACCATTTTCGGATTTATTATGTGGATGGTTAATTAATTGATCCACTCAACTTTAATTGGGCAGTTAGTGAGAAACCAATTCAATGTTGACTGAGTGGAGCAAGGCCATTGAAACTCTCCACTATCCCATTTCTTCTTCAACTGGCTTGACTAAAGAGCCATAAGAGAAGATGTTTGGGAGACAATTAGTGAGAAACCAATTCAATGTTGACTGAGTAGAGCAAGGCAGTTGAAACTCTCTACTATCCCATTTCTTCTCCAACTGGCTTGACTAGAGAGCTATAAGAGAAGATGCTTGGGAGGAAGAAGAACGTCTTGAAATTCACATCAATTGCTTGTGTTCTAGCTTTCACTACTACAAGTGCAAGCTGATTTTTTACTTCATCGTATCCTCCAGGATATTTGCTGACTCTTGCAGTATAGAGAGCAAAATTTCCTTTAGAAAAGTAGCAGAGATACACACTTTGAAGTCATTACTCACTCTTTTGATCTAACATAACCTACAATTGAACATGATACACATTTTATAAAACATGATTGCTACAACCGACAGTTCCACTTTTTTCTGGTAAAAATTAGGGATGCAAATGTGTGGGGGAATACCTACGGGTGATGGGGATTTACCCTAACTGGTCCGGGTATGGGGATTTTAAATGGGGATGAGGATGATGATGAGTACAAAATCTTATACCCACACGGGTATGAGTATGGTTGTGGGTAATAAAATATACCCAAGTGGCTCCCCACGGGTAATCCCCACGGGGATACCCATCTACCCATGGGGATCCCCATATATCAATTTATATAACATATGATATTTGTTATATATATATATATACTATATGATATTTATATATAAATATTATATAATGTTACATATTCTCCACTCTGAAACATTAACCTCTTAATGAAATTTATAATTTTGATTTATTTTGTTTATTAATAACTATACGTTTTGTTTTGAATTGTTTGCAACTATATTTATATTTTAGAATTTTATGATCAAAATATTGAAAAAAGTTAATGACTTGGTGGTTTAATAAGATACTGACTTTAAGGAATATTTTGAATTTGAGCTTTTAATTTTGCATATGCCAATGATTTTGTAGAAACTTAATTATAAATGTTAAAACTTAGTAGTTAGAATTTTTTTTTGCATGATATGTTGATTTTTTTGTTGGAATTTTATCAATTATGTATGTATATTTGACACCTTATTTGTTACAATTCTTTTTTTGATAATCTCCGCGGGGATCCCCAATGGGGAATGGAATCGGCAAAAAAATTTCCCATGGGAATTCTCCATCCCTGTAAAAATCCCCATGAAAATCCTCACGGGAATCTCCAATGGGAAATGAAATTGGTAAAATATTTTACCCGCGGGTATTTAATGGGTATGTGGATGGGTATGAAAATTCATCCCCATATGAGTATGAGTATGGGTGATAAAAAATTTTAGTGGGTATGGGTATGGGAATGAGGTCCTCATCCCCTACCCTACCCATTTGCATCCCTAGTAAAAACCTGCAAGTATACACATGATACACATTTGACATATCAATAAAATCTTCACAAGATCCCTCTGTCCCACACAAAATCCCATTTACAATGAGCGGAATTGAGCAAGCCCGAGTCTACATCCACTCCAGTGAAATGCAGGGCTACACATATATACCTACATGATATTCATCACTTGGTGGGAAATCGATGGAGATGGTAGTATTAGAGGTGCGTAGCAGTCTCCTCAAAACTAGCTAAACCGCCTTGGTATGGTTTTTAAACGCTAAGGGCACCCCACCAATTCATGAAGGCACCCTCTTATTGAGGGCACAAATCAAATTACCAAGGGCACCCAAAAATTAGGCCCGAAATCCCGAAAATACCCCTCGCGCAAAACAGAGGCACCCCACCACCCCACCACCGTCCTCTTGCTTGACTTGCCCTACTTCTCGTCGACGAACCGCCTAGCAATCCCGAATCTCAGTTGTCTTCGTTCCTCTCCGTCTCTCTCCGCTGTTGTAGGACATTTTTCGAGTTTGAATGCTCCGAGTTTTGGTCGATTTCGTCTCCACATTAGGGCTCGGTTCAAGTTTTCCGTTCACACACTCAAGTCGTGAAATCGATCGTTTGAAGGTACGTTGATAGTCTAATTAAGTTGCATTTGGTAGAATAGTTGTTATATTTGTGTGGCGGTGCATTCAATGGTGCATTTATTGGAAAGTCGTGGTTCTCGGCCACACAGCCGAGATTTTGTTTACTGAGCTCGCGAGCATGGCCGAGAGAGGGGAAACTTTTGGGAACTCGTGGTTCTCGGCTAGACAGGCCAATATAGTTTACACAGTCTCGGCAACGAATGGCCGAGAGTTATATTGTTATCTCGGTCACCACTTCACGAGAGCAACCATTAGTGTATAGTTTATGTTCTGTCGGTGATGTACAACCGATAGTGTAAGATAGATCTCGGTTGTCCATGACCGAGACTTTTATTGTCGTCTCGGTCACCACATCACGAGAGTAAGTCGAAGTGTATAGTTTATGTCATGTCGGTGATGTACAACCGAGAACGTATCATTTCTCTCGGTTGTCCATTACCGAGACTTTTATTCCTTTCTCGGTGGATGTTGACCGAGACGTTTGCATAACTCTCGGTCCTGCGAGGCCGAATCCATCGCGCCCGTGAAAAAACGTCTAAAAATTTGAGAAACCTTATGTTGACAAACCAAATCATCAATTTCACGCTTTTGATCCAAAAACAGTTCCTTCAAAGCTTCATATGGTTGTCAAACATTGTTACCTCGTTGTCGGATGATATCAAGACGCAAGAATTACACGCTCGCAAACACAATTGTGGCTTTAGGTTCACTTCTTCCTCAAGGTGGTGGGGTGCCCTAGTTTTGAGTTGCAAATGGTTTGTGGGGTTTGGGTGTGTATATATGAAAGGGCAAAATAGTCTTTTACATTTTAGATTGGGAAATGAGAAAAATTATGGGTGCCTTCATGAAATGGTGGGGTGCACATAGCGGGCCTCTTTTTAAACTCGAGGTCATAGAGTGGTTTAGAAAAATTGAAAACCGCCCGATTTGGTGGTGATTATTGTTTTAAAAAAATTCACAGTTCACCAAACTAAATTAGTTGAAAGGGCATTTTAGAGAGTAGGACACTAGCGTCACCCTCTTAAAAATTTTAATTGAGTTTGAGTTCTTTATTGTATTTTTGGTGGATGGGTATGTGTGTTTTATTATACTTTTGGTGGATGGACGAACTTAGGATGCTTTCCTTTTTGCGTGGAATCTATGACATGATCTTTTGTGGATGGACATGTATGGTAATTTTTTTTTTTGTTGAAAATGTATCGCAGAAAAAATCGCGAAACTAGAATAACCAAATCGGACAAACCGTGGTCAGGCTGGTCGTGATTTTAAGTTGTGCAGTTTAGTGGTGGTCTGTAAAACTGTCAAATCGTGAATCATAAGTTTGATAGCGATTTAAGTGGTGCCACCCCCAAATCAATATTTGCACACCCCTAAATATAAATTGAGGTTAATTGCATAGAAGATCATTTAACTTATTTATTATAACACTTTAGTCATAGCTTTAAAAAAAAAAAAAAACACTTTAGTCATAAAAATTTAGTTTGTAACAAGAAAATCATTGTACTTTTGCAAAAATCACAAATGGCTAATGTAGCAATAATGACATGATAGTGTACAACTCGATGAAGATATGATGGACGTAAATAATTTTTTTTAAAAAAAATTCCTTCATCTATTTTTTTTTTGTTATTAAAATCTTCAAAAATAATGCAAAACTCGATGACGATCACACGACAATTATTCATCTTCTTTAAAGAAAAATAAAATTATTTTGTAATCATTCTTGAATTTTGCATGATTTTTGATAAATTTTAATCACAAAAAATTAGATTAAGGATTTTTTCTTTTAAGAAGATAATTATTTATAACGATCGGATCTTCATCGAGTTGCACACTGACATGTCATTATTGCCACATCAGCCACACGACTTTCATGAAACTTTGCAAAAGTATATATTGACTTTCTCGTCACTAACTAAACTTTTATGACCAAAGTATTACAATAGATAAATTTGGATGACTTACTATGTAATTAACCCAATTGTTTATCTAAATGTTTAGATGATCATATTAGCACTGATGCACATGACCCTATCAAAATTCCACAGTTAAGCGTGCTTAAGCGAGAGACTTGTAACGACCCTGAAATTTTAACCCATGCCACGTGGCATTTCAGGACTTTGACATGGACATGTCGTGACGTGGCACACTTATCGAGGTATTTTATTTTTCAATTATTTATGTATTACATGTTAAAAAAAATAAAAACTAGTAATTCAATTATTTTATTTTAATCATTGATTTGTGAGTGAGGCAACTTCTCGAGATGCGTGTATTTTCGAGTACGTGACTATAGTTGATCAATAAATCAAAGAGGTGCCTAAGTTTAAAATTAACTCTAAAAAAGTATTTTTGACATTTCCCAAAATGGGATAAGAAATTTAATTTAATAAATTGAGGTGTCATGTTGTAGTTGTAGGAAAGAAGATAAATACAAGTTTCGTTAATATATATATATACACACGAAAATACCTGGTGGAGAATACCAATATGTTTGTTTGGAAGTGAGAGAAATATATAAACTCTCTTGACCATTTGTGTTGGGTGTCAGGGGTGGCAATTCGTGTTAGCAGGTCGTGTTCGTGTCGTGTCAAAATAGGTTATGACCCATGTAAGGCAAACCCGAACTTGACCCATTTATTAATCGTGTTAATCGTGTTCGTGTCGAAATTGATTGTGTTAAACATGTCGGGTATTCATGTCACTCATTTATTAAATATTTTATTTAAACTTTTATAATTTGTTTACAGCTTTTATAAACATTTATATATAAATAAATTTAAATGAACATAACATAATTAAATAACCAATAAAATCAAATGGAATTGTAATCTTTAAGTTTTACTTTTCTTTTTCATTCGAGTCCTATATAAGTTTTAATAATAGAGAGGAAATGACTCATAGCAAATAACATATAATTTTTTTAAAAAAAAAAACATATAAAAAACCTATAAGAATCCTCAAAAAAAATCTAAATTTTTATTTTGGGAAATTTTTTTATTACTTTTTATTAATAAAATGTAAAACATAAATAATATATCAAAGTAAAATAAATATTTCCTTTTAAAATAAAATAAAGTATGATAAGAGATGTATATACAAATAAAAAATAAATCATGTTATTGACATATTATTAAATAGGTGGTTTTGTACTAATCTATTTACTATAACCTAGTTATTACTTATACATTATTCTTTAATCGTGTCAAATGTATCATTATTGAGTTAAACATGTTAACTTGTTAATGACCTGCATTTTAGTCGTGTCTAATCGTGTTAACTCATTTATGACCCAAACATGTTTATGCCAAACCCTAACCCATTAATTTAAAGCATGTCATGTTCGTGTCGTGTTATTGTGTCATGACCCAAATTGCCACCTCTATTGGGTGATTTTGTTAAAAAAAAAAAAGGATATATGAAGCACGGTTGGTTGAGGAGAGAACAGGAGGAAACTTGAGGTTCTTGAGTGTTGGTGGTGATTTTGTAGCTCTTGTGAAGTGGGCACAACACTAAAGAGAAGCTAAGAGAACTAGGTAACTCATCTTCATCTCTAACCTCTTGTGAATCCTTAACTTGATTGCGGTTATGGATTGTAGTAGTTTCTTTGTTAAAATTTTATAAAGTAAAAAGTGAGTTCATATTTGGGGGTTTCTTTGTAGACAAATAATGAGGGTTGTGACGATTCAAATTTAAATTAAGACAACCTATGGCCTAAATGCATTTTATATTTGACTCAAACCCTAGGTTAACTCACTTAACGTGGACCCACAAGAGAGCACACACTTTGTAACAGCCTGAATTTAATTCGTCGTTATTAATGATGTGGTTGCAGACATGGCTGACACCTCGGACGCTCGTGGGACCCGCAGCTAGGCTAGTGCGCGCCTGGAGGTAAATAGTTATTTTGTATGCTGAATTGTTTAATTTGTGTTTACGTTGAAATAGAGTAAACGACATTGCAATGTATGTATTTATATTACATTATTTTTGCTAAGTGACATAAAATACATCCAATTGACTAAAAATCAATTATAAATGGAAATAAGTCATTTCGGGCGGTAATTTGAATACCTGGGATTCAGCAGAGTCGGACCGAGGGTTATTTACGGGGCATGGAGTGCGGTTTGAGGTGTGTAGTATCCCAACTGAAATTTCTTGAGCAGTACTTTATTTTTACTTTTGAATTCATAGTGATGTAATGGACGGACGTTGAGGCTCTCTCTCCTTGCCATTTCTGTGTGTATGTCCACTAGGCCATAGCACGTGTACTAGGGATCTCGGTGAATAAGTCGACTCGAGAGTCGCGTCGGGGCACGTGTGGGTGGGTCGTTGGTTCTAAGCCGACCACCTAGCGGATCTAGATACTAGCCTTGCTTGAGTGCTACTCGCCGGCAATAGTCTATTGGGAGTCCGAAGTATGGTGCTAGTCTGACCCTAGGCTCTAGGAACACACTTTGAGCTTTCACTATTACTTATGCATGTGATGAGCACAATTGCCTGTATTTATTTCGCATGTTTATTTAATAGTTTTGTTTAAATTCCAGTATTTACTTTCCGTATTGCTCACTTAATTTCTTTGGGAATACTCACTCTAAACTCGTTATCTGCCTTTTTGTGATGGCTTAGTTCTTAGCAAGTTCCAACTCAATTTATAATATTGAGCAGATTTTGAGAGTCTTTTATATTTTTAGAGATACTTTAAGACTATATTTTTGATATTTTGATACATTGAGGTATATTTTTGGTCTATGATGATATATGGAGTTGAATGCATTTTCCACACTAAGTATCAGAGTTGAATGCATGACTTTGATGTTTCATATGTTAGATTGTCATGATAAAAGACTTCTGCTATGGTTTATTATGGTTTAAAACGATTTTAACAGATGACTTGAGTTCATTAACAATTTAAATAGTAATTTTTTTGTTTATTGAGGTTAATAATGATTAAATGGTGGATGAGATGGCATGTGGGACACAGCTGACACTGGTAGACCAGGTTGTGGGCCCGCATTGGCCACCATGGCGGTCTATTTGGAAAATGGGTCGTTACACACTTACTAAGAATGTCTAAGAAAAGAGACGGCGGCTAGAGATATTAGTTTCATATTTTATGTTGTCGATTTAGGAAAGAAAGACAATTGAAAATCCTTGATTGATCTTAATATAGGAATGATTCTTGATTCAATTATATTGCCTTTTAACAAAATGGAAGAGAGAATAGTACACCTAAATCAAACACACAAGTGATCGAGAAAGGGAGGAAGCGGAAAGCCGAGAGAGGAACGAAAGAGGTGATCTTCGCAGTTCCTCGCGTTAGGTAAACCTTATTTAGTGTTTTAACTTAATAGATCAATTGATTTCGGGATTAATCAAGATTTCTATTGGGTTATCTATGTCATAAAGTTTATTTCAAAAATGAAGTGTAGATCTAAATGAAACACAAGTATTGTGTGCGATCTATGCGTATTCGAATCATATAAACAAGTTTTTTATGTTGTTTGAATCTCTTTTCAAATCAAAAGGAGTTCATTTGGAGATTTAATGTTTGGTCAAGAATCAAAGTACAAAAGAAATAAAATAAATATAATGTGGCTGATCACAAATATCATACTTAATCAAATATAATGTAATTTATATTAGCCATTTAAGGATTAAGTATGCAATGTGGTGTTTAATTAAATGCTATCATACTTAATGTTAATTTATTGTATGATATCAGACCTTGGATATCATGGAGTTAGATGTATAATTAGGGAGACCCGTGTAGATAGAGGGGAACCCATCATATAGCTAATTGGGGAGACCTGTGCAATATAGATAATTGGGGAGGTCTCCATGATATCCATGTATGCACACAAAAAAAATGGAAGAGCATGTATGGGCTTGAAATCCAAGCCCATATAAATGAGTTGGAAAAACGGAAATGGGAGGGAGCGCAGTGATGTGCGCTCCCCCCATTTTACTATTCAACTTAAATAAATATAAATTAATAAAATCATAAAATATAATAAAATAAATAATAATGATAATAATCAGAAATAAAATTATATATATATAATTTTCAAAAAAAGGGATATCAAAGAGATGCTTTAGTGTATATAAATATATATCTCGAAGTTGTCGAAAAGATTTCAAATTAGATTTAATTATCGAAATGCGATTTAGTTCATGTGAATAATCAATATTTATTTATTTAGATTTACAAGAACTCAGAGTACGCTCGTGAGTGCCAGCAAGGGAATCGAAAAATAGCGTACCAGGTAAGTTGGGATTTAAGTTAATGGTTTTATGATTATTTACCTTTCTACTAGACTATGTGATATGAGTCATGTAAGTAGGACATACGGGTAGATTGGGGTACATTGTTAGAGAGCTCGCTAGGAGTCCTTGCACCGGATACTACAAGTTCAGGACCGTTGGACCGTACAAGTGAGATTAACAAAATGGGCAGTCGCCCATAATTAATGTTTATTAATTGAGAATACGATTAACTCCAATGTTCTCAATAAATGTTTGGTAGTAGGTGCTATGTCCAGTTGGACTAGTTTGTGGACTTGATGATATGTAAATCTTTCACAGTGTAAGGGAATGGAGTGTTGATACCATATACATCTTCACGAACTTCGGTGTGGTTGAGGAGTCTATCACAGTAGCTCAGACATGTCTAGCATTTGCACATTTTGATGTATTATTAATTATTTGGTTTATATGCTTCCTTGTTTATTCCCTTCGTCATATTAAATATTTGCATTCAAGTAGGAACTCATCCAATAATTGTAAGTAATAGGATTTTAGAAAGGCTGACTAATTCCTTGTTAGGTCCCATATGGTGAGATTAGGGTTTAATAACGGGATTAGGCCGGGCGGTGCCCTAATTTGATAAGGGTCATTACATATATATTCAACACAAAGGTAATAAGAGGAAAGTAAGCTTGAAATAATTGAATATTACAAACGATTGATCCAAGGATCTGTAATATCGCTGTGTAATTTATTCAGTTAACTCAAGTATGAAATTTTTATAACTTGAAAACAAATACAAGGATGCCTTGAAAGAAAGTGGAAGTATAGTTTGACTACAATGTTTGCTTGACGATACCTAAATTGTGAAAGAAGTTAGAGGTACATCCTAAGGCCTTTGATTTAGGTAAGAATGTGTGATGAACACGAGAAAGCAAAATTGTAGTTATTACTTCTACATATATAGTCCCAGAATAGAGAGAAGAACTATTGGAGATTATTAATCTCGAGATAACAATTTTGGTAGTTATACCAAATACAGCAAGGCATCACTTGTAAATTAAGAAGAAAGGTTGTTGAGAGTCTTTTAGACATTCTTTGAGATTAATGAGAACCTTAGAGAAATCATTAGAAGACAACCTGGGAATATAAAACGAGTGGTTTGGTTTAAGGTTAAGTAATGAATTTCAAACTTTGGAAGTTTGAAAAGTGGAAAATGTTAGAGTGATAGAAATAAAAGGTGAGACAACACCTTGAAATTTCCTAAGTGTTAAGAATTCACTCTGAAACATTACTCATCAAGGTGATTGTGTGGACAATGCCTTGAATAAAAAAAGGAGAGAGGTTATAGTTATGATAAAAGTTTCTCAGTAATATCTCTTAAGTGAGATGTTTACTGATGCCAAATGGAAGTCTTGCGCGGGCATATCATCAGCTGAGTTGTCTAAATTGATAACTGCAAGTCTGTTCTTTGGAGCTCAAATTGAAGTTGAGCTAATGACGATCAATTAAGTGATGAATTATGAGAGAAATTGATTGAGATTATCAAGTAGGTGACTACTACTTATTGATGTTGGAAGGGATAATTCAAATCAAAATATTGAGCATGTTAGAAGAGTTCTTAGAACTTGAAACAAAAGCGAGGCAGGAGGAAGCTAAATAATATTAACTTGGAGGGTTATATTATTCTTGCTTTATATGAATGACATTTCATGCTCAGAAACACACGATGGATTAACCTAAGTTGTGGTGACAGCTAAAGATTATTGATGTTATAATTGTAAAACTGACAAAGTTTGAGAATTTCTTGCCAGTATTGTGTTTAAATTCTAGTGAAAAAGTAGGTGAGATATATATATGTATATGGAATAATTGAGAGTTATGGAGAACCAGGATTATTATTTCGGTAAGGAACCTGAAGTCTGCTTCTCAGGGGGAAGAGATGTATAATAACTGTGAGGGACTTTCTCCATCGTAACACAATATATCTACGGTTGGTCTTAGTTTCCAGAGAATGTAAATTTCTGAGCTTGTGACTTGGAAGATATTAGTTACTGGAAGAAATATTTACTGTGTGAGTTCTCTAGTGTCGATTTCAGCAGGCTATATATGATATTAAGGTATTTACCTTAAAAATTTATATGCTTTACTTTGTCGTTAATTGGTAGGACAAGAAGTAATGATACAAGTTTGTTAGAGCCTGATCAATAATTTAGAGCTATACATAAGGGTATTATCAGACTGTCAGTATACAATTGCAACTCAGGTATATGGAGAAAATGTAGCTATTGCTAGAGCTTCTGAGTTTATACTTCATGAGGAAGTGACGGTGATGATGATTTGTGCAAGTTTAGCTGACACGTCATCAATTGAGAAAGCTAATTTTAGAGCTACTAATCTGATCTTTTGAGTTCAGATTAAAGTGAATTGGAGATAATTCAGTGGTGATTGATTCTCAGAAAGCTAATCAGGATTATATAGAGCTTTAGAGGTTAACAGCTAGTGTAGATTATCCTGATTAGTCGGGTTCTGATAATGTGCGTTACGGTTCATGGATAGATTATGGGTTCCAGTTTAGGATTAGTGAGGTAGGAAGTGCTACGAAAATCTCATTGATCTTTTTATTGTATTCATCCAGATAGCAATAAGAAATATCATAAAAAGAGGCGTCTTTATTTATTGTTGACCTGATATGAAGATTGATGTTGTTGAGATAGTAAAGAGATATGAGACATGTCAGCAAGTTAGGGCTGAGCACAGGAAACCTGGAGGGTTATTGCGTTCGCTGCTTATTCCTGAGTGAAAATAGGAACATAGATTGGTAGATTTTATTTCCAGTTTATCTCTGAGTTAGCGTAAGCACAATACGGTATGGATTGTAGTTAACAGGTTGACGGATTCTGCACATTTCTTGCCAGTTTCTATTCGAAATCCTCTTGACTGATTATGTAAGATATACATACATGAGGTGTTAGATTTCATGGTGCTTCAGTGTCGGCTATTTCGGATAGAGATCCGATATTCACGTTTAGTCGGTGGAGTAAATTGTTGCTACAGTTGGGGAACTGTTCTTAACCTCGGTATGGTTTACTACTGGCAGACCGATGGGTAGCCAGAGTAATTGATTTTTGGTGCTAGAGGATATACTTCAAGCTTGTGTCTTGAAGTATGGGTGGTAACTGGAAGAGATACATTTCTTTGTGTGAGTTCTTTTGTAGTAACAGCTGTTAAGCTAACATTGGAATGCTCCTCTGAAGTTATGTATGGCCAACCATGTCATTCAGTAGAGTCTCTGGACAGGGGTTGAGATGCAAGTTTGTTGGAGCCGAAATTAATTCAGAATACACAAAGAAAATGTAGCACATTCGCAAGCATTTGATTACAACACAATTAAAACAGTAGATCTAGATATGCCAATAAATATCATAGGTTGTTGGAGTTTTCAAATGACAAATATGTTATGTTGAAAATCTCACCAATAAAAGGAGTTGTATGGGTTTGGATTGCGAGGTAAGTTAGCTTCAAGGTGTATTGAGTCGTTCAAATTACAAAAAAAGATTAATCCTGGTATTTATAGGTTAAAGTTGCCTCTTCAACTAGTCGGAGTTCTTAATGTCATCCATGTATCAAAACTTTGTAAAACAGAGACTCCGTTCACTCCAAGGATCGGTTAGATTGAATGTGATCTTCGGGAAGACTTATCTTATGATGATTAGTCAAGTGGGTTACTTGATCGTAAGATTTAAAAGTTGAGAACCACAGATATTCCTTTGATTAAAGTGAAATGGTGATTTCACAAAGATAAGGAACTAACCTGGGAGCATAAATCTTATGAGAAGAAAACAGTGTTCATTTCTCTTCGAAACTACAGGTAATTTCATATTTACTTTAATTTCGAGGATGAAATTACTTTAAATTGGGGAGACTATAACAACTTATTACATTAAGCTGGTGATTAGTATTAATTCAAATCATAATTAACCCGAGTTATGCTCGTGGTTAAGTCTGGCGTATCTCGATTAGTGTAGGTGTGCATTTGCATGATGTATGATGTTTGTTTGAATTGTTAAATTAATTTATATATAGGTTGTAGTATAATAAGAAAATTATACACAAGCATATAAAATAGAAAATACGCAATAAACAATGATTTACCGGGACACCAAGTGTGACAAGGGGGTCGCGGCATGAATGTGCACACTCAAGGACACTTGTAGGCACGTTCGGTGAGTTTATTGGTGAATAATACACGAGATATATATATTTATACATTTTTAAATATATAAATATATATATTGGAAAATAAAAGAATAATTGAAATATATGGATCATTTGATCGTCTCGAACAAAGCGTAAATGTTTGATGTGTAAAATTGATGTCACTTTAAGGAGTGTCACTTTAACACATCAACAACGTGATCGGTCTCGAGATAGTGTAACACGTATCTCGAGAAGAAAATCCATATATAAAAACAAAAGTTGATCGTTATCGCCTCACAATTCGGACATTCGAGAGAAAGACCGATTCGGGAGTTGATTTCGATCGAAGGGGACGATCTGGGGAGCTAAATCAACGCGAATTGAGGAGCTTAAATGGATCAAAAGCCAATGATCATCACTTTGGTAAGGTTTGTTTTTGAGTTTGTTGAAGTTGGATTTAGTGGTGATGATCAAATCTAGTTGAATTAGTGTTTTTTGTTGATTAGAAATGGGTCATAACCTCATTAGAAGTCCTCCCGTATGGTTTGGGAGTGTTGTTGTTGATGATTTAGTGGATTTGGAGTGAAACAGTGGCTGCTGCCCTGCTCACTGTCGAGATAATGCAGGGAGTGCTCCCTTCATTAATTGGGTTCATCCCAATTGATGGAGCGCGCCCCACCCACTAAAGGAGCGCGCTCCCACCCCTGAAGACATCAAGTTTGCTGTGTTTTTCATAGATTTTCCTAAGGACTTGGGGAGTGACTTAGAGCTTCTAAACATAGGGTAATTGATCTATATTGATCTCAAATGATTAGTGATAGGTTGAGGAACACTGAGAAAGTATGTGATGACCGGAAACTTAGGAAGTTGGGACAGAGACTTAACCCGAGGTAAGTACGGATTCGCTTATTTATCAATGTTGTCTGGCTATTTAATATATATATAGCTCATGTAGTTGTTGGAATATAATGGAGGATTATGTACACTATGATGGTTTTCAATAAACGGAAAACGGTGTGTAATGTGACCATGCTATAACTCCTGATTTTGAGAATAGGTTTATAGGAAATGGGTTTCCTTCCCGTCCTATATATAACTCATGCTCAATTCGATAGGTTGTGTGGATTACATACATACTAGTGGGTTTGGGATAGAACTATTAGGCATTAATGGATGTGCTAGAGAGCACATGTGCGCAATTTGTTGGTCTAGCAATCGCATTAATGGTGTTGGTGGGTAATCGACCCTAGTTTTTATAAATAAAATGGGGATCATAGTGTGCTAGTCCAAGATATTTGCTTTGCATCTGTTATATATTGAAATATATGATTTTCATATTCTTGTTAGATATCACTGGTGCATGTTGTTATTGCATGATATTCTTGATTACTATATGGAATGTTGATGGTTATGTGAATCCTTACTTACTGAGCAATTTGGAATGCTCACCCCAATTAACATTACAAGATAACATCGACGAGGGCTACGACTACGAAATGGAGAAGATATAGGAGTCTTAATCTTCTATTTGATGTGCTGACTCTCTCTGGTCTTATATATCTGTATTGAATTACAGTTTTATAATATCACAAAGGATGGGTGATTTGTATAACCGAGATTTATTCCAGTTTTGTTTTAATATTGTATATCGTGCTTTGAATTATCGAAAAAGGTTTTAAATTTCTGTTGCGTTTATTAATTGTTTTATATCGATAATCGATATACAGTAGTGTTTATCAGGTGAAGGTGGTAAGGCTGTTGGCTCTAGTTAAGTCTAGTGAGGGTAATATGGGCTTAATTAGGGTTTTAAGCCAGGTATCGCCCTAATCAGGTTTGGCGATGCAACATAATCGATTTGTATGGGTCTCAATCTAAATAGAAAATAAAAGAGATTTTAATTCATTTTTTCTCAAAAATGAACTTAACATATCCAAGTTATGAATTTCTAACAAAAATTGGTGAATTAAGGTTCTAAGTCAAACTTGACATTTATGTGGTGATTTAGATTTCTTTTGGTCAAGATTAGTAGACTTGAATCTTTTTAAGTTGGAAGTAAGGAGTAGTGGTTTGGTAGTGTCAACCCTTTGAAAACAATTTATTTAAGTCAAATGAACTTAGAAGAGGTTGTAACGCAAATGCCTATATGAATAACTATAAATTTATTTTGCTAGCACATGAAGTAAGTTATAGTACTTAAAAATTATAATTGGTGGATTTATGAACCAAGGAACACTACATTGATGTAGCAAGTGGACCTTAAACAATTAAATATAGTTTAAATGACTTTGTTGTACATATGATGAATGTAGATGCGAAAGGACTCAACTAGGCTATTCGAACTATTAATTTGACGTGGCAATCTATGCAATTTTATAGTAAGTAAATCAGGAAAAATTCAATATTAATTCTTTTCCTTTCTTTGCATATTTTGATGAAAATGATATTTATTGTTGGACTTTACTTCCCTACCGAGTGACTTATGGTCTAAGTGGTCGATCGAGTTGAGTCGTTGTTTACTCATAAGTTGAGCATCCGAGTCGCGCTCGTGGCTCCTAGACGAGACTGAATCCTCTGAGTGAGCATCCTCCAGGTGTCATGGCTCCTTACGGGACTTCAAGGATTCCATTGCGGTTGCGCATCCGGTTGCGACTGTGACTCCCTTTAGAATGTTTTCTCGGGCTGCGCTCAAGTTAGCCAACAGTGTCGAACGGATTTGGTGCGGTTGAAGTGGACTTGGTCTCGCCGTACCAGTAATTAACACTTACATGTTTTAAGTGGCTTGGAGCCCACGTGTAGAGTGTCACGACCACTTAGGCATCTATCATTTGCTTCCAGGTCACTTGGTCTCTATCGTTGACCATTCTAGTTTGTCTATCATGCGCTTCATTGTTCTTTTCAGCTTCATTTCTTTCATGTATGATTTATAGACTTGTTTATTGTTTAATCTGAATTACTATGAACTTTTTATGGATTTACTCATTGGGATTGTCTCCGCTTTTGGTGACAATTGCAGGCATAATCTCTGAGCTTAAGAACATTGATGTGTGACATATGTAAGGTCATTTGATGTATTTATATTATAATTACTATGTTTTATAAATGGGTATTTGGGTTGAGAGATATTATACTCTATATATTGTATTCGTTGTACGGGGTTTCCATATTCTAGCTTCCACACCTAGAACTCGTTGTGTGTTTAATGTATTTGTTATCGCGTTTTCACCGCATTTAAATTCCGTTGCATATGATTTCATATATATATACTCTGTTGTGTGGACTATCGGGTACTAAAGACCGGTTTGTGAGGCTGACTAGGCTTTTATTAACTCCGAACTGGTTTACTGGGGGTTAATGGAGGTCTAGTGTCGGGCGGTGCCTAATTTATATGGTTGGGGCGTCACACGGGGCCATGACCTCGAGTATTGTTTCTTTTGACACCCATTCCTCGTTGTACATTCATTTTTACAGTCATTTTATCATGCATTCCTTATAACTTTCTTTCTATCCGCATGACTTTTAAACTATTTTATTTATTTTGAATTATTGTTTAGATATTACTAGCTTTTACTTATTGGACTCGGCATTCATGTGTTTGACCAACTGCAGATCCGTAGCCGCGCAAGGGCAAGGCGCCGATACTTGGCGATCTACTCTGAGGATATTGGAGCGGCCCTCCTTTACTCACTTTTGTAGGTTTTTTACTTTTTTGTATTACTTATATATATTGTTTTATCACACTTGGGATACTTGTTTGGGTTGAAAGATACACATGACTTGTATATCATTTTTGCTTAATTATTACACTTGATACAAGATATACATGATTATACATATTTACAGGGTTTCATATTTAGGATGTCCGACTCTTTTACTTTATTGTTGAGTTATCTAACGTATTAATCGCTTACGCTAACTTGTAAAACCTGAAAAAATACTAATAACTCGACGTAAAATTATAAATTTACTTATATGGATGGATCAGAAAGCTGACTAAGCCTGCGTTGACCTTGCGAGGCTGGTTCGGGGGTCCACATGAGCTTAGGGTGGGCGGGCCCAGTTTGTGAGAAACTGGAGCCGTCACAAGATTAGAGTAGTTCTACAATGGGTGACCTTCCGAGAAGTCCTTATGTCGCACCCTTTTATAAAGAGAAAAAGAAAAAAGCCCAATGCTTCTCATGTTGCACCTTCTTAAAAAGAAAAAAAAATAAAAAATGCCTTTAAAAAGTGTATCAATCAATTACTTCCCTTTTTTTTTTGTCAAATAATCAATTACTAACCTGAAAGCTAGTAAAATGGAAACATCTAAAATTTCCTGCATTGCCAATAAATGAAAAATACAAACATGACCTAGGGACAGCATCATGTCATTTCGGCGAGCAATTATTAATTAACTTTTTTTTTTATGTATGCCGATGAAAACAGATGAGAGGTAGGAATTAATTAAGATTATGTATTTTTTTTTGTCAAGTATTAATTAAGATTATGTAGTTGACAAAAAAAAATTAAGATTATGTAATTTTTTTTTTGTCAAAGTAAGATTATGTAATTCAATCCATATATTTGTGTGGTGCCTTGCAACCATTCTCACCTCTATAAAGCATGGCCTTGTTTGGTATGCTCCATGTGAGATATCTCCCAACTTACAGGAGAGGGGGGTGAATTATCTCTCCTTCCCCATAGGGAGATATCTCTCAGGAGTTCAATGGACAAAAATATCCCTCACAAATCATCTTTTTACTAAGTCCCTCACAAATCATCTTTTTTATTTTAAAAATATGTTTGAAGGGTATTTATATCAATTCCCACATTTTATTATTTTTAAAATTTGTAACTTTCCTGCAAATTTAAAGCTCAACCAAACATGAAATATGAACTTACACTGTGAGTTAATTCTATAGAGTTATCCCTACTAACACAGCAAGTTGGCAAAAACGAACCAAACGAGACCTATATATATATATATATATATATATATATATATATATATATATATATGCACTCCTTATTTCTCTGTGCAGGTGTGTATTCTTTTTCAATATATCTTAATGAAAATGAGCTGGTGGAGGAGTGGAGCAATTCCTTAAATTCAATCTTTAGTCTATTGACATATGTATGCATGTTCTTATATATTATGATTTCCCTAGCTATATGTGAATATTACATGTTTGATTGTTCTATACACTATTAATGTTTGATTGCACAGCAGGAATTTGAATTAGCATCAGAGTAGTGTAGGACTAGTCATTGGAGTCACAGGCATAGTAGGCACAAGCTTAGCCGAAATCCTCCCGCTCCCCGATCGACATGCCCGGTGGCCCTTGGAAGGTCTACGGCGTCCCCCGCCGCCCTCGCCCTGCGACCTCCCCGTCGAATACATCCACTGCGACGTATCCGATCGAAAAGACTCCCTCGCCAAGCTCTCCCCTCTCACTGATGTCACCCACATTTTCTACGTAACATTTACGCTGCGATATGTAAACGCAAAGGAGAATTGCTGAGGTTTCCGGGCTCGCGGGCGACTTGGGAGGGCTACTTAATTTGATGAGATGATGAAGGACAAGGATGGAGTTTGGGATGAGATTGTGAGGGAGAATGGTTTGTGTGGTGTTAAGAATGATTTTAATGTTTTTAAGCTTTTGGACATAGTTTTTGGTTGGGAGGGGATCGATGACTAGGTTGTGTAGTATGAATAAGAGCAAAGTGCATGGGTTCTTGGGGTTCAGAGATTCTAAAGAGTCTTTCATTAAATGCATTGAGAGGATGAAGGCTCTAAAGATTCTTCCTTGATTTGTGATCCAATTGTGTAACTTGTGTTCTCTTTAATTTTTCTATATTCTATATATGGAATAAAGCTTTGTTGGTGTATATATGGTGATTGCCTTGAAGTTTTGAAAACAGATTAACTTACTTTTTGTTTTAATTTTGATAAATAATCAACTTAATTATAACACCCTTGACTCCAACATGAATCAAAAGCTCAATCTTGTTTTTGACAAGCGAAACCTCGTCCATTTCACTAAGAATGGTTTGGTTGAGTAACATATATACTTTTGGAATTTGCATTGGTTAACCATAGTGACGAGGCAAAAGCATGTATCTCATTTAGTTGAAAAAACAGTTTTATACTACTGAGTCAATGTAAACATAAATCTTTGGAATAATAATAATAATAATAATTTAATAATAATATCCCTAAATTAAGGATACTTGTAAATTTAGCGTCTTTAAATTGACAACACTTGTGCACTTAATGTCTCTAAGTTGACAACTCATGTACACTTAGTGTCTCTAAATTGACAACGCATGTACACTTAGTGTCTCCAAATTAACAACGCATGTGCACATAGTGTCTCTAAATTAACAACGCACGTGCACTTAATGTCTTTAAATTAACAACGCATGTGCACTTTGTGTCTCTAAGTTGACAACACATATACACTAGTGTCTCTAAGTTGACAACGCATTCATATTTAGTGTCGTCATGTATATATATATCAAAAAAATAATTAATATTAATATAATTGGAAAGAAGATTTTATATATAAATTAAAGATGTTTCTAGTTCTATTTACAAGAATATTATTTATCAATAAAAATGAAATTTTTATTTATTTTATTTGAACAAAAATCAAATTAACAAATGTACAAATTTAAGGTGAAAAAATAAACAATATACGGTAGAGATTTCCTTCTTAAACAATATACGGTTGAATTTCCTTGTTAAATGAAATCTTTAAACTATAACGATTACACAACGATTACACAAGGTCTCTCAACAATTCCTTAAGAGACCAACAAATATGTGAAAAGACGTTTCTTCGATATCTTCGAAACCGAGAACGATATAGTGGCGACCAAGCACTTCGTAGGTACAAGCCTGTTGAGATAACTTAAGATGCACTAATTAGAAAGGATTTAAAAGGTCCAAAAAGCACAACATTAAGTAAATTAAATCAAGAGCAATGAAAAGAAAAATAAAAACCCTACTTGTATCAACAGAGGCTTTGTTTTTTATTGATATCGTTCTAACTGCCTTGTTTAGCAGGAATTCATCTGGCATTTTCCATTGCAAAGACACCAACTTTTGAAATTGAAAGCTTCAGAATCATTTTAGGCAATGCATTGTCAGAGAAACAAAAGTATTACTTGTGCAAATATCAACAAGATAATGAGTTATGGAAGCCCAACTCCCACACATTTAGCTACCTACACATAGAAAACATTTCCACTTAGCTACATTACATGGTGGAATGATAATCGGTAAAATTTACCAAAGAAGTAGCCTTATTCAAATTTCTATTCTTCATTATGCTTTCATCGATAACAAGCAATTTGTAAATGCTTACCGATGGTTGCAAGTGCTTACCTATGGGGAAAC